>RDPX01000421.1:388355-421065 GCA_003991215.1 Morbakka virulenta
AATCTTAACAAAATAAAAAATCCAAGTATATCCAAGTACATTAAAAACTCCTTTCCCAAAACTACTGTCCTTTGACAGAGCTGGTTTTTATCAAATTCGGAAATAAGGTTATTTAGTTAATATAAATGGTAAACTTAACTGTTAAATATTGATGGAAACAAACTTGTACCGTGTAACATGACTATCCGCCATTTTGAAGTCGACGATGTTCACAAATTGGAGATCCAAGCAAAAATCCAGGTATATTAAAACTCCTTTCTCGAAACTACTGCCCTTTGACAGAGCTGATTTAAATCAAATTTAGGAATAAGGTTGCCTAATTAATATAAATGGTAAACTCAACAGTTAAATGCATATGATAGTCTTAAAATTCAAGAGCAATCAAAAACATGACCGTCCACGAAATTTCCCGCCTTTCCACCTGTCGATTTTTGTTGCAGCTTCACAGCTTGTGCTTGGACCATGGATCCTGGCCGTGGGATTTCCTTATTCCTTGCCTCACAAAGCATGTCAAATGTGGTTTTGATGAGAGCAGGATCCTCGACAGTTCTTCCTCTCTTTCTTTTTAAACCACTCTCGTCCAACTCATCTACAAAACTCCTCAACCTTTCTTCATCCGTACGTTATCCTCCCAATATAACCTCAGGCACGTCTATTACTTTGCAGATTTTGGTACAAGCATTTCCGTTTGTTAATCCATTTGAAATTATTAATTACTGAATTTTAGTTATATGTTTGTAGGGTCAAATGTTAAAGGTTTTTTAACCTTTGTCAATAAACTGGATGAAAATGTCAAAGGCACTTGGACAATGGTCGGCGGTGATAGTAATGATAGGTTTTCGACCCCAATTGTGTGTTAGTAATGCATAAAACCTTAAATTTAAATTAGACCTGCCAAGTTATCTGTTTGGCACTAATGAAAACCGATACAATGACGTCAGCTGTGAATAAACAGACTGTGGAGAATCCATTACAACAGATGATACGAAAAGTATAACTGGATGTGAACAGCAAACCAGGTATCACTCTGATCCAATGCAATACTTTTTCTGTCAGGAAATGTAAAGAAATAATAAAATATATTTGACTATTGAAAACTTGACAGAAACGGCACACTTTCTTGTTGTGTTTCTTAGTAGGAATAGATGTGTTTTTCTTCAGATTTGGAAACGATTGCTTAGCGTCTCAAAAAATATTTTTCGAATTGGGAAATTTCACTTCGGTCTAGGATAGTAGTCAGATAGCAAGAGAAGAGACCTATTTGATGTAGGATGAAAAACATAGAGCGCAAAACAGCATAAATATTTTTAGACCAGCTTCTCTTTTATTAATTAATTCATGTGAGAAAATCAACTTAATTTTGTACTATTAAGGAAACCAATCATTTTAGATAGCAGCTGATTTAAGAAATAAATAACGACAAGAAGTCCTGTTTGTCCTTCTGAAATTAAAGCTAATGTCCGGAATGTGTCCATAATTTAGACCTGGACAACTGTCTGAATCCATACCTTTTCTTTCATTGTTCTATAACAAATCATTACACCCTTATTAAGATAATTCTGTCTAATAATGTCCAGATTACGTAGATATTATAACAATAAATTTCAATTGACTGTTCAGCTGCCGCCATTGCTGACCCTTTAGTTTGATTTAGAACTATTTTACACCTAAATATGCGATTCACCTCTGATAATGTTTGGCTAATATTATTGACCCTACATCGATTTTTAACTACAATTATTTCTGAGACAAGACGAAAAATGAGATTGAAAATAAGATGAATGAGGAAAAGATATTTTGTGCAACAAAACCTCAAGAGAACTTCACACAATGCAACTTAATTGAAAACAACTGCCCTCCTTTGGATTTTCTCGCCTAGCATGGCGATATTGACAAATGAAAATTGCACTAACACGACCAAAAAGCTCCAATTATAACGCAAGGGTGAAGATTTTTCATGGAAAAATGATAAATCATATTTCCAAACATTTTTCAAATCACTAGTAATAGAAGCAGGAATGAAAAAGGAAATGTTTTTCTACAATTTAAAAACATTGCAGATATCTATTTTAGAGTTTTAATGTCCAGTCCTTATTAAAAAGTATTGCACTTAAGTGGATTCCGATTCAACTGGTATCAGACTTCAAAATGAATTAAATTCCCTATTATCATTTTCATAAATTAATAAACCGAAAACTTCATGCAACATATCCCTTTCTACCTAATTTTCTGGGTATTTTTGCTTAGTTTTTGTTACATGAATATTTGCTTTCCAAATAAATACTATTTTTGCAGAACCTTTATTAAAAAATCAGCTGCGCATCCAAGTATCACTACCTAGCACAAATCATTTATTTTGTGAAATTGTTTCAAATGAAATTGTAATATTTGCATATCTAAACATCTAAATGAAGCATTTTCAAATCAATTCAATTTGATATTTACACAAGATAACTAAACCAATGCGATCACGTAGTGTGCCAATAGTCTAAAATGGACTCTTCTTCCTTTCTTAGTGTCCTGTCAATTGATACCGGCAAAACAATGCCTTTTTCAAAACGCATGAAAAATTAGTTGCGACGTAAGGCCAGCCTATATCTTGGTTTGGTCTAGAAACTTCAATCTTTGCTTCTCCAGAGAGCCTTCTCTGATGATTTTCCAGCTTGAACCAGGTGTTTCAGACGGAATTCTCTGATGACATATCCTAGGACCTTGACCGGTCTCTTTCTTACCATTAAAAGCAGCTTCCTCGTGTATCCTACAACTTGCACGTCTACTACTTTCATCATGATTGCTGTCCACCATATATTTTGAATCCTCGCCAAGAACCACATTTTTTTTTGGTCAGCTTTTCGAAGGGTCCATGGCTCGGAGTCATAAAGCATGATTGACGACATGTAGCAGAAGAGAATTTGCAGTCGGGTCTTCATCTTGAGTTTCTGGTTGCATCAAGTGCGAGGTATTTGAAAAGTCGTACCTGTTTCATTTCCATACCTTGAATACTGCTTCTCCAATGCAAAACGACAACTGAGATGTAAATAAATTTTCAAGAAAACATGTACGTTTGGCTTCTGTCGCTTTACCTCTGTCTTATTGTGTTAAATTTAATTTCGGGATACATTGTAGGGTGAGAATTAAGGTTAGCAAGGAATGGAAATCCCTGGCTAAAATTTTGTGTAATTAAATATATTTCTTGATAACATATTAACCCTGTAGTGTCTGCAGACCCACTCCAAATTGCAGAAAATGTCTCAATTTATGTGGAACTATTTGATCGTTGATATTATTCAGTAACTGTTTTTCAAAAAATTAATATTCATCTTTTTAAGGTATCTTCCCAAAATGGGAACGCTGTTAACTGTTTGGAGCAATGCTAAAAATTTTTAATTACTCTTTTCTTTGTTTGGTCTGCTTTGGCCATCACTTCTGCCACCTCTTCTTGAAAGCAAAGATGCGTCAGCTGCTTATAAGGAGTGTCAATTTTTACTTGCTCATGAGAAATTTGTAAGCTGCAAATTTTGAGCAGTAAAAAACCGGGCGAAGCCATTGCCTTTTAGAGAAGGGTTGGCCTGTATGCACACAACACCATGTCACATACATCGAATCCACTCATGACTTTGTTATAATCATCAATGACTCTAGGCAGATCTACATAAACTTTGCCCTTGAACTGGATATAGTGATTGACTTTTTATACAGCAAAAACACTCCTGTAATTTGTGCCAAATGTAAAGGTAGAATTCTCTTTTTAAGTTACAAATAATACATTTCCATCACTTTTTTGGGGTCCTAGCTCGCTCTGTCATCTGATTTTTCAAGTAACAGAAAACATTTGTTGGTGAGGTTAGATCTCATTGAACCTATGGCTTTCGGAACCCTTTTCTACAATGTGCTTCTGGATGTCACACTCATTGATGACAGAAGCTATTCGTCGCTTCACCAATACTGAAACTAGTCCTTCACTTGGTATTTTGTCCTTCCCTTTGTATAATTCAAGGTTGTATGGGTAGCCATTTGTATCACAAAGAAACCAGAATTTATAACCAAAGCCTACTGGGTTATTCCTGATAAATTGATTTGCAGGAGTGACCACGATACGGAACTATACTTTCACCCACTGATAGAAGAGTGTGAAATAATCCAAATTGCTAACAGTTTGTTTAAAGAGTAACATAAAGAATATCAATTCTTGTAGTTCTAGTGTACTCCAAAATGTAGTTGTCACCTCAGAGAAAGAATTCTCTAATTTTCTATAATTGATTTCTTCTCGTAGTTTCAAACAAAATTGGAGTTCTCAACCAAAGTCCAGTGGACGACAAATAGTTCTATGCACTGGTTGATGAGTGATAATCACTCATTAGCATAACAATTTAAAAAATGCTATATGCTTGTGTCATTGACATTTAAGGTGTGACTATTCTTAATATTAGCATATCGCACCGACTCTGTGGTTATTTGCGGAATCATCGATGGCATAAAGCAAGATTGAAAAAGCTGAAAAATGGTGAGATTTGGCATTTAGGGATGCTCTATGACTAACTGGATTATCAGCCGTTCATAAGATTTTAAAGCCACGTTTTTGTTCTTTCTTAATCTTGATTTATTTGGTTTCTTTAATAACTTGCACTTGTAAAAAACGTTGCTCTTCTTTCTTCTTGCTGCCTTCGGGTCTGTCCTCGTATCCTCTTTTTCAGTATTCCCTATTGGGTATGAATTTCTACTTTCTTCTTCTGAAACCTATGTCTCTTCAATGAGATATTCATGTACCTCCATCAATCCAGCCACCCCTTATGAAAGAACCAAAGGGTTATCGTTGACAAATTCAACTGCAGACAAGTTCCCATCTTCAAGTGGCAAATGGCTAAATTGGCAGCTGATAAAGAAAAGGATGAAAATACATCAAGAGCTTCAGTCAATTGAACACAGTAAAAGATTTTTGGTAAATGATCTCTGTAGAATCATCTTGGTTCCATGCCTGTAAAGGACTATCAAGACAGAGAAAGCTTTATAGGAAGCAAATCAACATTTCTGGTTTGAGAGATATCAAGTTATGTATCTGTTTCTGTTCTGAATTTTAACCAATGATTATTAAAATGTCATGAATTTACCACACTTGTGATGTAAATGTTTCTTGCAAACAAAAAACTCGTTGAAAATTTCCTATTGCTGTAAATGACCGTTTTAGTACTCCAGTTTGCCGGATGAGGGAAAAGACAAGGAATAAAAGAGATCAGTACAAGTTTCAATAACATTTCATTTGTCTACACTACAAGGTTTAGTTAAATAAAAATAAGGATCAAGAATTGTTAAACTCTATTGAATTCATAAAGGAAAAGAAAAGTTTGTGTCCCTTGACGAATGGTCGTAAGTCTTTTCTGAATCCATACACAAATTGCATTGAACACAGTATTTTACCAAAATGTTATCGTCAAGTGTGAAAAGCAACCATGCAACATAGAAACAGCATAAATCAGCAGGACCTAAAATCTTAGTGACTTGAATAACATAAAAATCAAATGAAGATATTCAAAATGACGTGATAAGTTGCCGGATGTATGAAAAGCGCAGAAGCTCTTACAATATAATTCATGCCTCAATGTGGACAACTGCTTATTTTGTCCCGTGAAGTTACCAACGTTACCACTTTTTAAAGATAATAAATAATTAACATATAAGGTAGCCAGGCAGCTTCTACCATATCAAAGATTGCTTCTTTACATTCTCTATTCAAAATAGTATAATTTTAACATGACAACACCGTAGAAGCACTGAAAGCATAAATTAGAAATGCATTGAAACCAGAAGATGATGTGTCTGAAAATATTAATGACCTACTTCTGAATGTACTGTAAATGTGATTACGGTAGTTAAGTTCTAGTATTCTGCTTCATATTCATGTTTGTTACATTTCGTTTAGTTTTTAAGAAGATTTTAAACGTTTTAGGCCAAGTACCTTGCTAATTTCGGCAATTTTGACCAAAAATTGTGTATTTACCCAAATTTAACAACATAGATGATGTAACGCTTGACTGAATTAGGTGATAAAAGGTAAATACTATCATGTAAACATGAATATCTTGAAGCTAAAGCATATGTCACAGTATTGATAAAGAAAATGATTTTGTGTAGTTTTGACCAAATATGCCTTGAAATACCAATTTTTAGCATTGTTTTGACAAGTTAAATAAAACAACTGTCATGTTTGAGCTAGTTTGAGCTCAAATAGCGTGAGAGCATAATGTAATCACTTAGTTGCCACAATACATGAATGATCTATATACACAAACAGTGATTCTGGTGTAATTTTGACCGAAAAATGACTAAAAATGTGTATTTTACCCTACATATCCCATGTAAATATTGCTATTGGTCTAAGTCATCTATTTTTTGTTTCAGTGATCATGAAAACATATGGTTAGACATATTAGAAGCATAGTTGAACAAATATTTGACGCCTTTCATGCGAGAAGTAGGATTTTTCTTGAATTTTGACGGCTATTTTGAAAACTCGCACCGAGCCAATATCAGCTGTTATCTGGTGTCAAAAAACTAATTAGGTTTGGGTTCAGCAGCAAAAATGGCCATAGAATTCGCTCGTCCAAAATTACTTTCCCCAAAAAAGGTTATATTTGCCCACCCCTACTATTCGATAAAGATTTCAAAATATCTCAAACGAAACGACGAGTAGATAAAGGATGTTGAGTGGATGTTGTGAAATATTTTCTAGGACAAATCCCTATCAAATGCCAAAAGCTATTCCAAATATTCATTCTGTACACCGTCAAGGAGAGAAACACACATTTCAGTCCAAGCCAAAAATTATTCCCAAATTGCAAAATAGCTACAAATTGTGAAAAACACAAAAATGAAAAGAAGAAAATCCAAAATCCAAATGAGTTAGCTAGACTGCAAAAGCCAAGATAAAAATGTAATTCACAAAAACAGAAAATCAACAGTGAGATAAGAACAATTTGGAGCAAGATATCAATGGTCAGGAGAACAGAGAAATCAAAGAACTGAAACATCTGATCTCCAGATGTGCAGAAGCAATAACTACAAACACACTAGACGAGACTACGTTAGCAGTTAGCTATTTAACAAAATCAAATTAATAACTAAACGAAACAAGCCACTTTATTTTATGTTTTCTGCAAGAAACCTTGGAAACCAAACTTTTAAAGGACATTTCAAATATCACAGTTGGATAAATATCGATGGTTGGGATTCGAATTCCGCCTTATGCTTATGCGTGTTATGTATTATTAATATCACAGTGTGATAATTATCGATGGATTATGACTGAGATTCGAATTCAGCTTTTGCTTATGCATGTATCAAAGTACTTCATCAAAATATTTCATCAAGTACAAAAGGTTACTTGCTTCAAAAGATTTAACAAAGCAATAAATGAAGCCAAAGACTTCTTGGAAAATAAACATCGCATGACACAAAAAAGCAACAGAAATATAGTTTGAAATACCAATTAATGTCACATAAATTGTTAACAAAATGATGTCTGTTCAACATTAATGGAAAAAGGTTGAGAAAACGTAAGGTTGTGTTGAATATTTTTGACAATATGAAATACTTAGCTAGACAAAATTTGGCCTTGCATGGTGACTGGAAATGGAAGCTGGAAAGAAAATATGAAAAGGAGTAACGTTACTTGCTCTAGTTGAGACGTGAGAAGAGTCCTAATGTTATTGAGTGGATTTAGAAAAGAGTAAAGTAGTTTTCGTATGCTGACAGTTAAATCAAAACACTTAACAAAATGATTGTGTAGGTGTTTAGAAAAACAGCAAATGCTTCCAACGTGCCAAAATATAAACAAAACTTAATGAGTATAGTGCTGAGATAGCAATTAAGGAACACCTATCTTTTAGCATCAGACCAATTAATGACATTGTTACATCTACAAATTGTCACAACCGCAACAGCGTAATAAAGAAAGAATAATAGTGAACCTGCAAAACCCTTATCAACAGAGGTTGCATTATGTTAAAATAAACCATACTTCCAGACTCATTTAAACCAAAAATGGACAAAAATGTATTCCTTGGCGAAAATTTGTTTAATAACCAAAGGTTAAATTGGAGAAACAAATTGTGTACTTTCAATAAGAATCTATTTGATTCCATAGATATTTATTTTCATTTCAGTTTGGTTTTTCTGTTGCAATGTTTAACTTTATATATAACCTTTGTCAGTTATTTTTTTACCTATTATAATGTCAGATATTTTTGGCGATACACAACTTAAAATTTGTAATTGCTCATTCAATACCAACAACTCTGGCATTTGATATTGATCTATAAACATCTACTTCTTAAAGAAATGTAGGCCCAATGTTTTAAAGCATGCCAGTGTTTCTTAGGCGTAATAGCCTAAGTAAACTGGGCTCTAATGACAGAGTTATGGCCAACTTGACGTCAACAGGAAAAATGACGTCAAATAACAAGGAATTTATAACCTTGAAATTTTCCTTTCTCATACTCTTATTTGGGTTTTGGTACCTAGTGAGAACTATTTTTATCCCAAGAATATTCTAGTGATTGTGTAATTAGAAGCAAAGGAAGAATTGCGAATGTCAAGAAAAATTAGGAATTCTTGAAATTACTTGCAAACTACTTGCAAACTACTTTTAAAACAACTTTCACTTGTATGAAAGGTCTTCAAACTGAACCTCTGAAAACCAGTTTGAATTGTCTTGTCCCTGTAAAATACCTATTCAAGATAAGTAAGTACAAAAGGAAGACTAAGAAACCAAAAGGTCTCAGGCACAGACATTACTTCTTGTTCTTGATTGAAACTGGATTTGCAGACGAAGTCTTTAAAAATGCAGAAATACAAGGTTCTTTTAAACAAAAGGTTTTGCTATGCTTGAGGAGAAAATAGGGACAAAGGTTTCCAAAGGCAACACAACGATCATACCTGGATCAAACTTAAGATATTTTGAACCCGCTATCCACGAGCGTTTTTGTTGTAACAAGTACTCCTATAGGGTAGACATGAATTGGGATAATTGACCACTGTACCTTATTAAATGGGAAGAAATAAACTCAGCATACGAATGAAAAAGGGTTAAGCACCATATCTATTATATAATTTTAAAGAGTAATAACAAAACCCAACATTCATAATATATCGATAAAGCATGGGGCCAAAGTTAAATGTTTTATCTCGAGTTGTCTTATCTATTTCTTAAGGTATATTCAGTTTGTTTAAGTTGATGAAGTTCACCTTTGTAGCAATATCTATTTGGAGAAAAAAATTTATAGAAATCCTTATATTAACAAATGAATATGAAATGTCATCAACAACAGTGCTCTAACACATTAAAACGTTGAAGCTATCATATAATCAGATGTACGAGTAAGTAAAACTCTAACTTTACAGTACTCAGAGTTTCATGTCTTTCACAATCTTCAGCTGCATACAAATAATTACTTGAAAAAATTTTTCTACAAAGATGTTATACAAACAATTGTGTAACCTGATCTTTTGAAAAGCAACTATTGATAACAAAAGAATCATTTAGCGTGGAACTACAAAACAGGAAACGGGCATTAGAAAATCATTATCTATTGTCAGTCTTTTGATATGTAATTTGCGAGGGTGTATTTATTCATATGTCGACATTTGGAAACAATTTCGGTTCGTTTGTTTAACAATTCATTTTTATTTCCGCAACTAAGAATTTCCAGTTTCTCTTGCAGGCACAATGGGCACGTTTTTGTTAAGTTTAAATATGCCTTGACACGTTTTACGATTGACCAATCAAACGAAGGTTTCAAATTCTGCTCTTTTAAACACCAAACGTACGTTGATAGAGTAGTATTATTTTTATACCTGTCTTTGTTGAAGGACTGCTTGTGACCATTAAATCGTTGTTTAAACTCTTTTTCGGTCAGCCCAGTGTAGCATTTTGTTGGTTGATTCGAGGCCGTAACTTTATAATATCCTTCTAATATAACTTTATAAAATCCTTATACTTTATATCTTTTACATTAGTTAAAGCTTTTCAATCCAATACATTTCCATTGTTTTCATATATGGGATTTAAGCAAATAGAACCACTTACTTAAAAAAGTCGTCTGAATGTTCTAAAGATAAATTGATGAGTGTGGTCGCTAGGTACCATTTGAGTGTTTTAACTCATATTGGTTCTTGTTGATTCATGATGACTTGATAATCTATCCTGTATTTTTCGATATAAAAAATAACAAAGTCTTAGCCTGGGTTAAAAGAATTTTTTGGTTTTGATTGATACCACCTAAATTAAACTAGTTTTCATACAACAAAAAATACTCAGCATTGGTCTGAAATTTAAGCGAAGTTCTTTGCAAGAAAATTACTGGTCTACATGACAGGTCGATCCTTTCCTCTTGCATTGGTTTATTTTTCTCCCAGATAACCCTTACTTTGATATTACTTTAAATTAACAGTGACCAATTTCTTGAAGAACCGCCTAAGAAAGCAAGGAAGCCAAGTAATCTGCCTGATATTTTGGGTAAGAAAAAGATAGCTATTTATATCCAGTGCTGCGATATTTTACGATTTCCTTTTCAATGTCAAATAAAATATTAAATGTAGTAAAAAATATCTTTTGTTACCAAGTATTAATACTGTTAGCGCACATCCAGTCTTGCATTTTTTAAATTTTGACGACTTAAAAGCTTAAAGGAACCCTTCATCGTAAAGAGTATGATAATTAAATATAGTACTGAAACAATGTGTTAATGAATAAGATTCCTTTATATACCAGGATATTGTTGGCTAGCAGTATCTCTAATATCGTAGATCTATTGACTTCAATTACACATATGTTAAACTCCTGAAAGTTAGATTTTAGGAGCTTAGTCTAAAACCAGATCTAAAGTGTTTGAGATATTTGGACTCACTAACGGAAACAAACTTTTCAATATTCCTCTACATCAGAGTAAGATAAGACAGACACAGATCTCAATCGAATTTGTATAAAAAAATTTCCACAAACCTTCTCTTCAAGTGTAAAACACAAATGAAGTTACCAATACATAAGGTTCAGTAAAGATTTAGAGAAATCAGTATATTGCTTAATAAAGGCAATCTGAAGCATATTAATGTATTATGTAAATATTATGTAAATAGAATCAGATTATGCATGTTGTTACCGTCATTGATATTACCACTAAACCTCTGTCAATTATTATTTTCAATAAAGGGAGGTTCTTTACCAAATCTTTCTTTTGTATAATTTTGTTCTTTTCTTTTCTACCAGTGACTCTAGAAGAATCCAGGAGGTAATATGATTGACAGCATTTTAGGAGAAGGAGCCTTCGGTATTGTTTATCCTGCATGGGATACCAAGTTTAATATTCCTGTAAGTGATTCATGTTTATTCTTAAAAATACAAAATTAACATCTTTTACAATAATTTACAATAATAAAAGGCTTTTTACAATGCTTCTATATATTTTGTATATTATTATGTGGTATGGTGTTCTCCTTATATTTCAATATCCAGTCATAATATATTGCTATGCTTTATTACAAAATGTCAGGCTAGAGGTATAGGAGAATGATATACTAAAAAACTTTGATGATCAACCATAATTTGACTAATACAACTTTCACCATCGACGGTAAGTTTTATCAGAGCCATATATATATATATATATATATATGCTTTCATTATACTACTAATAACAAAATCAACAATAAAATGAGGAATATTATGGTATGACACAGGAAGAAAATAAAAAATTAGATTGGAAGGTGATAGAAATATGCCAATTCCACTTCGAAGATAGATTTCGTGAGACTTTTATGACTAAGTTTGAGTTATCTTATTTCAAATTTAATTCCATTACTCAAATATTATCTTTTTGTCTTTGATTTGTTTTAAGCAAGACATATATGTATATATGTGTATATATATTTTTATATATATGTATATATGTATATATATGTATTTATGTATATATATATGTATTTATGTATATGTATGTATATATGTATATATAATAATCTAAAAAGTTGTTTTGCTTAGGTGTGTAGCTATAGAAAGAGCGCCAAATTACTTTTCGTCACCAAAATTTTGGTTGAAATTGACAGTGCCTGTTCTGTCACGACCCTGCAATATTGGGGAAAAATCGCTCATCAAAATGAGTTTTCCTCTGCAACATATTTGTTGCATAAATTTTAATTCGCTGCCGCAGCCCTTTATTACAATACTCCATTTGATAATTTAAGTAAGCAAAACAAGAAAGCAATATAAATAGTTTTTACGATTGCCTCGCAAATTATGTTAATCCCTTTTTTTTCTGAACATTTACTTTGTTGTATAAAACGTGAGTTAGATGTCTGCAATTATTGAGAAAAATGCTCTTGTATTCGACGTATAAGCATGCCTTTTAAAACAACCTTCGTAAAGAAAATAATGGTTTGTGTTAGCTTAGTCTATATATCAATATGGATTTATAGTAGATATATAGAAGATTTATTCAATTGGGAATGTAGTGGATATATTATTATGCAAAAATCGATATCCTTCGTCTTTTATCCTTATATTCTATATCTCAATTTGCTTAGATTAAATAATGTAATGTTGTTCACAAAACTGAAATGCAATTGTTTTGCCCTCAACAGAGCACCAATATATTGCTATGTTTTAAAACGTTATAAAACGAAGAGTGAATTTAATGACAGTGCAGCAATACCAGCCTTTGTTATTACAAATAAAATCTTGTCAGAACAACATATAATGCTAGTTTCAAAAAAGTGAAACATTACAAAAACGACATTTTAATCTATGTTTTATTTTAAAACACCAATAATAAGCCAATAATAAGGGAATGCATTTATGACTTGCTTAGTCATTGGTCTTTGTTATAGGTTGCTGTAAAGTTGGTGCAAAGAGAACATGTGAAGTGGATTCGTCAGGTAAGTCTTAATCTTATAATCATTGATACATTAGGTATCACAATGATACTATGTACTTGTCATGATAATAGCAGTGACGATGATTGTGATAATGATACTGCACAAATACAGTGTAATCCAATAAAAGTATAAATGTTGGGAGTCAAACTTTAAGACCAATGGTAGGGGGCTTAACTAACTTTTGAAGTGATGTTACATATAATACATATGTAGTTTTAATGTACAAATAAAGTGAGAATGTTGTATAATAAAATGAAATTTAATTAAAAAGTTGTTGAATGCTAAGTTACTCTTTGCTATTGTTGGATTTGTTTATTTGTACCCCGAAAGGCATTTTGTAGTTGCAAGACTTTTACTTGATTTTCTGAGCTATCTTAGAATTCAATGCTGTATTGTAAACATGGGTAGTAGTAAGTTAACTGCCTCTGATTACACGTCTTGTTCTTCAACTGCTTACTCTTCATATTCGAATGATCCAGCCACAGGTGGATAATCACTAGGAGTTGCCTTGAATGAAGATATTTTGTAACTTTCTATGTCACTGCTGTGCGACGTTTTCTGGAGCTGCCTGAACGTCTTCCTCTGTGAAGCCTACAAAGTCGAACTCTTCTTCATCCTCATTTGTCTCTGAAGATTCCAGGGTTTGCCCCATCATTTGTTGATAAAATATTTGCAAAAGGCTCTGTGGTAAAGATATAACGCACCTTTGATATTCAGACTCTTGAGAGTTTGGTCCTGTGGTGTCTTCTTTTCTTTGTGGTGTCTTAGATGTAGTGTTCTTGGGGAGATAATACACAAAGATTTTTCCATCTCTAGTTCTGAAGCTCTCAGCTGGTGGATGTGAAGCAAATTTATCTTCCAGTAGTAGTTCAAATGGATCTTTTATTACAAAACTTGTCAAGTGCTGATGCACTACAGGAACAAAGTTTTGGTGGAATCATTCTTTACTTATTGATGCTGACATTCATGCACTTTTACTAATATATACAGAACTGGTACATTTTTTATGTTTACATGGTGAAAACATCTAGGTTTACCTAGATTTAATGTGTGATTGCATGTCATAAAACTACAGAAGAGCAATGTTTTTATCTCGTTCATGCTTCCAAACACTTCTCTGATGTTCTTATCCTTTTTAGTTCTTGTCCTTTCTCAAACAGTGCATTATATTAGAGGGCTGTTTCTTCTGCATTATAAATCTATAAAGGTTGCAGCTCTTGTTTTTGTACAACCTGTTGGAATTTTGCTAGACCTTCATCGGCTGCATCTCCACATCAATCTTATCAATTTATCTTTACTTGGACAATGCCATGGCGCCATTTCCATTTGATCTCCAAGGGTGCTTAGACTGTAAATTCGTGACGTGCCACTTCTCCGTCAATTTGTTTTGTTCTGATAGGTTCTGACCGTTGGATTACTTATTCTTTGCCTCACAAAGCATATCGAATGTGACTTTGTTCAGAGCAGGAACCTTGATCGTTCCGGCTCTCTTCCTCTTTAAACCACCTTCATCCAACTCATCTACAAAACGCCTCAACTTTTCTTCTTTCGTAATCCATCCTCCCAATATCATCTCAGGCACGCCTATTACTTTGCAAATTCTGGTACGCACCTCTACATTTCATAACCTGTGGACAGCAGCCAACTTTCGCTCAACATTGTCTGCAACCTGTTTGCGTTTCATGATGACTGATGATACCAAAGCATAATGTTAGTACTGCGGATATACAGGGAATTATGCAAAACACCTTGATTTTTATTCAATTTGATATCTAACTGGTACCAATGTGGATTAATTATATTTTTTATTTAACATAGCCGTTACAATTTGGTGTATCATCAATGATATTCCTCTGTCATATTTGAGCTTTTGAAATCAACTACATTTTTATTTATTACTTTGGTATAACGACAGCTGTTAATAGCCCAACTGTTATTAATTGTTCTCTTTGCTTTAAAGTTTGAAAGGTGTGTGTGATTTCAGTATTACAGTGCTAATCTGCTCAGTATACTTTGATGTGTTTCAAAATAAAATAGTACTTATTCAGGCTTGGTTTATCAGGCAGGAGTTGAAACAGCCTGGTTGAAAAGTGAATTAGAATTGTTTGCGTAAAATAACCATTAATTATTGGAGACCACGCTGCCACCATCCTCAAGTGATTTAGTGATTTAGTGGTTCGTGGTTTAATGCTATTCCACTGTTATATGATTATTAACAAAGACATTGGATGTATTTACACCATTTTTTATAGTTATGACAGTAGCGAAATTGAAGATTGTTATGATCATTTATGTATTAGTGCAAGTAAGAGAAAGGGATCGAGTTAGAGAAAAAGGAGAAAAAGTTAAAGAACTCAGAATTCAATGTGTTTATTTGTTGGTTTGGAAACATTTGATTCAATTTGCATAAATATCATTTATTTTATTCTTTTAGGCAAATAGTTTAATTTATATGGAGGTGTATCTGAAAAGGAAATTGAATAACCATTATAATGTTGTCAGAATATACGGTTACGACATGGACAAAGAACATGTGGTCATGTTCTTAGAGAGACCAATAGGCTACGTCAGCTTGAAGGATTATCTAGAAGAAGTACAAGAGAAAAGAGGAGTGACACGTCGACGTGGGAGAATGAGGTTACCCTTTGCCACAACTACCTCCTGGTCACACTTGAGCATGATGTAGTACCTGTTAGCTTTCCCCGAGATCAAGAAATGCCGGGTTGGCATCCGGCGGGGGCTAGTCTGCTTCATGGGTGGAGGGGACTCTTTAGCTTTGACTGGCAACTCCTCTAGTGGTGGTGACACGAATAATTCACTGGGGAAGGTCACCCCTAAAACCAAAGTCTCATTTAAATTATGATGAATACAAATAATGAACCAGACAACGGCGTTAACGGGACTGGAGGCAGTGCTGAAGGTGTCACGCCCGGCAGTTGTGGGGAGAGGCGGGCCCCCCCTCGGTCGTTATCAAGCGTCTGCCAATAACAACAACAAAAACAGCAAGATTAAGTGGAATCCAGAGGATAAACGAATGTTATGGGAGTGTTATGTGGAGAGTGATCCTTCTGTACGAGGGTAGATGAAGAGAATGCACAGCCTTTGGTTGGAACTTGGGGGCCGAAATGTAACTGATAAGCGCTTGAGATCACAGGTTCAAGCCATAGTAAACAAAGGTAAGCTCTTCTGAGCTAGAGAAAGGGGAAATCGAGGCAAGAATTAGGGCGAAATGGATGGAGGCGAAAGGAAGTTTAAAGGTGGATAGGACTGGGAACGAGGAAAGAGTAGTAGCACCACAGAATAGAGATCACGATGAAATAGTTGTAAGTCTGGATGAGTGGGCTCTGGGAGGGATTGGACAAGTTGACGATTACGGCNAGAGAAAGGCGAAATCGAGGCAAGAATTAGGCGAAATGGATGGAGGCGAAAGAAGGTTTGAAGGTGGATAGGACTGGGAACGAGGAAAGAGTATTAGCACCACAGAATGGAGATCATGATGAAATAGATGTCAGTCGGGAGGAGGGGGCTCTTGGAGAGATTGGTCAAGTTGACGATTACGATAATGGAGAAGAGAGAGGTAGTACGGTTGAGGGTGAAGTCCTGGATGGTGAAGATGATCTCCCTGAAGTTCATTATCTTCAGGAAGCTGACCAGCTTGATGAGGAACATACACTTATTTTACACCGAATGAGAGAGGTCATGAGCATGTCATGCTCCAATACATTGCCATCATTGAAGGCATCCGACCGTCGGAAGTTCAATGAACAGGTACAAAATGTACACAGGGTATTGGAGTATGTCATAACTAATGACATAACTGAGACAAATAAGCTTCTCTATGCAGGGGCATTTGTCGTATGCGAGAGACTGAGTAGGATGAATAAAAGTCATGAAAAGCGGGAAAGGAGGAAAGAACCCTGGTGGAAAAGACGGATAGAGGGAAACATCAAAAGATAGAGGAAGGACTTGATTAAACTAGAGGAATGGCGAAGGAGAAACTACGAACTAAGCCACTCTGAGCATTATGCTATGAATAACAAGTATAATCTTGATAATGATGGCAACCTCTTTGTCATTGAGATGCTAAAGTCAAAAGTCCACGGAGGTGCAGTCAAAATCAAAAGGTTCCAGGACAACAACTTGCAACATCGTCAGAATAATCTCTTCAAAAACAACCAGAAGCAGATTTACACGATCCTAGTGAGGCAACAGAGTTCTGGAAAGGAATATCGGAACATAAAGCTTCGCACAACAAAGAAGCCCGTTGGATTCATATGGTCAAAGAAGAACCGCAGGATGTACATCAACAGGAAAACATCCATATAACAGTGCAAGATGTGAAAGATGCCATAAAGAAGATGGCTAACTGGAAGTCTCCGGGACCCGATGGTATCCAGGGCTTCTGGCTTAAGAAGTTCTGCAGACTGCATCAGCGAATTTCTGACCATCTTGGATCGTGTATAAATAAAGGAGATGTACCACAGTGGTTGACTGAGGGTCGAACGGTTTTGGTTCAAAAAGATATCAGCAAAGGGACTATAGCCAGCAACTATAGACCAATAACTAGTCTTCCTTTCATGTGGAAGTTGATAACGTCCGTTTTTGCTGACAAGATATATCAACACTTTAAAAACCAAAGCCTTCTTCCAGATGAACAGAAAGGATGCAGGAAACAATCACGGGGAACGAAAGATCAACTGTTAGTAGATAAGATGGTTTTAAAGCACTGTAGAAAGAAACAAAGGAACCTAGCTATGGCATGGGTGGACTACAAGAAAGCCTATGACATGCTCCCTCATTCTTGGCTTCTTGAGACTATGAAAATGACAGGGGTTGCTGAAAATATTTGGAAGTGCTCTGTAATACTATGAAACATTGGTCCGCCAAACTATCTTCGAATGGACAAGAGCTAGGCAAGGTGGCAATCAAGCGAGGAATTTTTCAGGGTGACTCGCTTTCGCCTCTCGTGTTTGTCATCATCCTGATCCCTTTGTCTATCATACTGAGAAACAATGAATATGGTTACCGCATTGGCAATGAGAAAGTGGAGAATGAGAGTGGCCGTACAGTTAAGCACTTGTTGTTCATGGATGACCTGAAGCTTTATGCAAGGTCTGAGTATGAACTGAACACTCTCGTCCACACAGTGCGAATTTTCTCTGATGACATTGGGATGACGTTTGGTCTGGACAAGTGTGGTATTTTGGTTCTCGAAAGGGGCAATGTGAAGAAGACTGACGGAATTGGACTTCCAAACGGGGAAACTATTAAGGTAGTGGATGAAGAAGGGTACAAGTACCTAGGAGTATATCAGTTGGTGGGAAAACTACATGAGAAGATGAAGGACCTCATACGCACAGAATACTACAGGAGGGTGAAGTTACTGGCCAGATCCAAGCTGTATGCAGGGAACCTGATTTATGGCATTAATGCATGGAGGTATTCTGAAATGGGGAAAGAAAGAACTGGAGAATATGGACACAAGGACCCGAAAGATCCTTACGATGAATGGGGCTTTGCACCCCAGAAGCAGTGTTAAGAGGTTGTACCTGAAGCGAGCTGAAGGTAGAAGAGGAATGTTGAGTGTGAAAGATGTAGTGACTTGGGGACGGATCAGCCTGGCTGAGTATCTTGAAGGAAGTGATGAGTGGTTACTGAAGAAAGTGAAAAGGCAGGGTATTGTGAAAGGGGGAGAAGGGACTGAGGACTACAAATGAAGAGTAGAGCAGGAGAGGCGCGAACAGTTCCATGATGCTCCCATCCACGGAAACTTCTTTAGAGGAATTTAGGGGATTGTCCATCCAAAGTTGATCGATTGGATAAGAAGCGGGTATCTAAAGAAGGGAACAGAAGGCCTCGTCTTTGCAGCACAGGAACAAGCTTTGCCAACACGATCAGTAATAGCCAAAAGATACCACGAACAAATCTCTCCTCTATGCCGCTTATGTGGATTGAAAGATGAAGATGCCATGCACATTGCAGCTGGGTGCAAAGAACTGGCCGAAGGTCAGTATATTGCCAGACACGATCACAGTGTACTGGGAGTTGTGCCGAAGGTTTGGAGTGGAGGTAGGAGAGAACTGGTTCGAGCACACCCCAGAGAATGTGGTGCCAATGCGTGATGGCAATGTTGTGCTGTACTGGAACATGGTTTTGTCAACAGATCGCCGAATTAAGCACAACAAGCCAGACATCTCCATACACGATAAGCGAGAAAGAACCTTGACGCTAATTGATGTTGCAGTGCCAATGGATGTTCGAGTTGTGATCAAAGAGGGGGAGAAGCGAGAGAGGTATTCAACTCTGCAAGAAGAGCTTGAGCGCATGTACCAAGCCAAAGTGACCATTGTGCCGGTGATAGTTGGAGCCATGGCAAGATTACCACCTGGAATATTCAAAGCATTTGAAACATTGCAGATCCGTAATATTGCTGCTCTGATTTCAGCACTTTTGGGCACCGCATCAATCTTGCGCCGTGTTTTGCGCCTCTAAGGTCCTGGTCCGGACTTGAGATGTAGACATATTTATCCTAGGTTACCTAGTGACNTGCCATGTGCGATGAGCACTTTTTGATACCAATACACAAAATTACACAAATATATATTCATATATATATATATATATATATATATATATATATATTCATAAGATAAGATAAAACACGAAAAATAAGAACTGTGATTGCAACTAATAGTTTCACGATATTTCCATCATCAGGCAATAATGCTTCAAACACTGTACAAGCTTTTTATAAACAAATAAAGTAGGCGGCTCATCAGAAATAATAAAAATTACAGGTGGTAATGTATTACAATGTGTTAATATTCTGATAAAGGAAGTAAAAAAGGAAGTCCTATGTGGATACGGTTTAAAATTACTAAAGAGTGATTTATTTTCAAATTGGGTAAATAGGTGTTCGACTGTTTGATCAGAAAAGGAGGTCCCATGTGGTTAGTCATTAGGTATGAAGTTGAGGAGGAGGAATTTGTTTTCGTGTCGACATTTTGAAATAACTTCTGATCTTTTGTCGAGAAGTTATTTTTTGATGGTGTATTTATAATTGACATTTTTTCAGTGAGACAAAGGAGGCATCTTTTTGTGCTGTTGTTGTAATGGGGGGAAAGGGGATGATTTTAGGATAGAGCAAGATATTTCGGGTGCTTTTCCGGTTTTTCCTTTGCATCCCATACGAAACTGGATAGTGTTGTGCTGTGTTTGTATTAACTGTGGGTGAATGATAATTTATGTTGAGAGTATCTGTGTTTCCATGTCCTTTCGGTTAATCCTATGTATGCCTTTTCGATGTTAGGTGTTGTTGGTGTTCCTGTGTGTGGTGCCAATGATACTGTTGCCTTGTAGATGACGTTTGGTGTACTGCATTTTCCTGGAAGAGGGCATTGACTTTTTGTTCTGTAGTTACAGGATTGGTTTGTTGTTATTGTTTTGGGGCTGATGATGTTGTTATTGTGCTTTTTGATGATTTGTGACATATTTTCTGTGCAGCTATAGCTTAATTTTAAGGTGTTCCTGTTAAATATCTTGTGGAGTTTGCTGGACGCAGGGAAATGTTTGTGGATGAGGCGAAGGAAGGCTTTTCCAATGTTTGTTTGGACGGTTTTGTTAAAAGGAGGGTTGAACCAGATGATGTTTCGTTTTCTTGTGCGCTTGTGTGATTGGCGTGGTGTAAATGATAGGCATGTTGAATGTCCACTATTTTTGACGGGAGCTTAGTACTCGGGTTTGGCGTCGTTGAATATTTCTTCATTGAAGGAGTTTTCAGATTGTCTCTTGCTGATGGATTTTGGGATATCTTTAATGATGATTGGTGGGTGGTTTGAAGAAGTGTTAATGTAGAGAAGTTGGTCATTTTCTTTCTTGTATGGATTTTAATTTTAATTAAGATCGAAGGTGATGTCAAGGAAGTCTACTTGTTTTAGGCTCATCTTTATATCAATTAATCCTTATATATTGCTCTGCTATATGCATTGAGCACACACACAACGAATACACAATATTACACAACTATATATATATATATAAATAAATCCAGTAAAGTATACAAAATAACTAGACAAATTTAGCAGTTACTACTAGTTTCATAATTCTAATATATATATATATATATATTTATTTATTCATATACATATTTATCAGCCAATAGGCAACATATATATTAATATTATAGTATTGACAGAAAATTGAATGAGAGTGTGTTATAAACAAATAAATCCTTGAAAAAACGCTGCTTAATTTGAAATTTAACGATAGTATTTACCAAAGGTAAATTTTATGGATTAAGAGCAAATTTCTTTCAATAAATTTTGTAATGACTTACCAACTGTGTTTGTTATTAACCTGGGTCACACTCTGTTTTCCTATCTTATAGCTGCGAAACAAGCTAAACATTGATACATTGATGGGGTCAATAAAGTGCTTCATTCAAAGGCTACGTCAACAAAAGTTAAATTAATTTTGCATTTGCTGAAGATTGACAAAAGCAAATTTATTGAGAAGAGAAGAAAAATAGAGGTTAAATCATTACTTACTCTTTACATAAGGGTTTTTCCAAACCACAACTTAAAGATGGATAATTTTTCCCTTCTATTGAAAGATTATTTTAAGTAAATCAGCTGAGCTGAGAAAGATTAAACAATTTTTCTGAAGGGCAACTGTTTCTTGAAATACTGGACATTTTTAAAACAAAGGACAATCATCTTTTAATTGTCTTGTGTACCCAGCAGTTAAAATAAAATTAGAGTCAATTTAATTAATATCTCACCGTCAAGATATTATTATAAATTTCATTATCCATTTTAAGACTGAATTGTTATATATATAGTATAGCAATTCAAGCAACTGGCCAAGAACCTGCTGTCGACCCGATTTTTTTCTAAATCATCAGTTACAGCTTGTTTTTGTCCATGACATCTAAGGGAATAATGAAGTTGTCATATTCCTTCTCATATGGGCCCACCAAACATTCTGATCTCTATTTAAATTTTCAAATATAATTTTAAATGATCAGCGTACATGCACCTTAAATTTTTAAATCAGTAAACTACTTTCTATGATAATATAAAGATTTACTACAGCTACGTCACTTCCTAATGCATCACCTCATGTTCAGGAGAAACAGCTTCTTTTCAGTTGCTATCCTTGCAAAAGCAAAGAATTGGAACAGGTGGAAGTATCAGTTGTTTTATGAACATGCAGTGATTCTGATTTTATGTTTTGCAAAAATGTTTATGCATTTATCCAGATTAATGTGCAGGTATCTTTTAATAAATGTACCTATATACAAGTTAATTAAGAAATTTTGATGATTCTAAAAACCTGTTTCTAGTGACTTGTACAAACACAGGACGTACTGTACGTTTGCTGCCTACTGTTGTGCTTGATCCTAATCGTCTTTTCAGAAACCCAGCTAAATCATAAATCCAGAAATAACATGACATACCTTTTGCTGCTAACCTTAGTTATTAGAAGTGCATATATCACCTTAAGCAAAATCTTAAAATAAAATTTTTATGTGGCATCTGAATTTCTGAATCTTTCACAAATATCAATGTTTTAATTACGAAGTCGTTTGTCCTGCCTGCTTTGAAACAAAATCATGGGTAAAGATTTCCTTATTATTCTTTCTTTCTTTCTTCCTTCCTTGTCCTTCTTCATTGTCGCCGATGATTGCTTAGATAGCAACCCTTGTGGTCCCAACAAAAGTATCAGTCTGATGAATGCTCTTTATGTGTCCATAAAATGTTTTCCTCAAAAGTGTGTTAGAAAGCTCAGTTTCTACTCAGATGTTTGGTAGAAGGGATTATCAGTCATGAACCTCATATGGCTCTGTCCAAAATTAGATTGGCTGCCGCTTCATTGCCTGGGATTTTGCAATGTGAAGGGATCTACTGGGTTATTGTCTGATTGTTGTAATGTTGAAGGATGGTCAGAGTCAAGAACACTCAGTTCTTTGTATTGAGTATTCAAAAGAGCTTTGGGGACTAAAAGCACATCAAAAAAGATGACAACTGTGAAGTTGCTGGCAGTGCTCTTCTTACAGAGCCTTCGCCTTGCTGTCTGAAGCACCTTTGCTTCAGCCTTGTAATTTATCCAAAATGCCCTGTTGAAATGGTTTACTGATTGGATGTTCCATCTTTCAGTGTGATAATGATACTCCAATCTCTGCTTTTATTTTATTTTCCGCTGACCGACCCTGTGTGCGTCCATTACTGGAATTTCTTTTAACAGTAAAGCAACTCAAAAGACAGGTATTAAGGTGAGAACAAAACATTTCTTTAATGACTTTGTAGTAAGACTAACTATACTCTCAAATACTCAGGTCTAATGTAAGTTAAAGGTCGTTTATTAATTAATCGAATTTAGTGGTGAAGAAGGGAATTTTGAACTTTCTTTGAGTCTAGAAGATTAAATATCTCAAAGGTCATGCTCCCTATGAAAAATGAGTCTACATTGTTCGAGGGACATAGTAGAGGTACCGGAAAGGTAGCACAGCGGTACGAAAAGGCTAAAAAATATGGAAAGGCGACTTTAATCAGCTAATGACAAGTTTGGATTGTATCTTGAAAGACAATACACAACGTTGGAATAACTGTCTTTGTATTTTTTTAATCCATTGCTTTTCTGCTATTTGTCTTACATCACGAAACAGTAAGCCTGTAGATTTTTTCTTTGCATAGCAAAACGATGAACATAAACTGACTTGACATGCAGCCTGTTGTAATGGTTAGATATTTTTAGCCTGGTAACAATAGTAATTTTGAAAATTCCTGATTTTACTGTCTTAGTCAAGGATTTAAAAGATTAAATTTGTCCTGAGTCGTAAGCTTTTCTTAAAATGCGTTTTGAGAAAAACCTCTCACATGGTTAGGTTACTTGAAATGACATGCTAAAACTGATTTATATTTCTGCAGTTAAATCACCCTTTTTGGATAGTGGATGTCTGCATTATCTCGAGACCTCTTTATTATCTCCAGACCGCGGGCTCCTGATATTGGAAACGAAAAAGACATATCTACCGTATCTCCTTCTTATCCTGAGAGGCCATAAAAAAAGGTGTTCTCCCAATATGTCGAGCCAACACTGGAGAATAGGCCAAACAAAACCATAGCAAGTCTTTCAACCAATCCGAATCAGATGACGCGGTCCCCGTATCATCTACATGTGAACAGGTGACACTAAAGCGATCAGGGGAAACACCAACCTGATACAGCTCTGTGCATATAACACTAGAACGCTTAATGATGTTTCACTTGACATTCTGCTTCATGAACTGACCGACAACAAATTGCACATAATTGGTCTTTCAGAAACGAAATTAAAAGACTCTGAATTCTCCGCAATTGGCGACGGACATAAATTATAGGCCTGTGGTAATTATCTCACAAATCCAATGAAACAGGTTTTTTAGTGCATAAATCGTTTAGCAATTGAATAACAGGATTTCACGGATACTCTAACAGACCAGCAACATTGAAAATTCAAGCAAAAGCAAACAAGACGCATCTTGTTCGACTGCAGGACGATTAAAAGATTTGATATCTCGTATCTTCGCATACTTTGCGATACAGTAAAAATTAAACTGAAATGCAAGCGTAAAAAAAGACAGCCGCGTTATAATTTTTCGACACAGCATAATCCGGACGTCATAAAAAGCTACCAACTTAAAGTTTCGAACCAATTCAACTGCTTGACCAATCTAGAGGACATCGACGAAACATATGCGCTAATAACAACTGGACGTATTAAACCAGCCAACAAATTATTGCCGAAATCTCGCCAAAAAATTGCAAAATTTGTGACAACATCCACAAAAGTCGCAATAGAGTGAAAGTGTGCAATAAGAAAACAACACGACTCAGACTCAAAACAATACTGAATTGCTAAAGCCGAAACAAAGAAGCTCATCCTAAGAGACAAGATGAAATACTATGACAATGAACATAATGGAATCGATCGTCTTCCTCATGACAAACAGTATTTTGCTTCGATTAAAGCTACCAAACAAAACCCAAAATCTCTTGGCTGAGCTTTGAAAAAATCCAACGGTACCCAAGCGACAGACAAAGCTGAAATTCCCGAAACGTGGGCTTAATTTTATGAACAGCTTTATCTTGATCAAAGGTCAGAACCCCACTTCCATTCTGACATCAGCAATGAAGCAGAAATTCCATCAATAAC
Source organism: Morbakka virulenta (assembly GCA_003991215.1). Taxonomy (NCBI): domain Eukaryota; kingdom Metazoa; phylum Cnidaria; class Cubozoa; order Carybdeida; family Carukiidae; genus Morbakka; species Morbakka virulenta. Next base: position 413,475 of record RDPX01000421.1, read on the forward strand.
TACTGACAAGTTTCATTATGGCATAACATCAATGAAAATCTTTAAAGCAACAAACCTGGACAACATATCGACTAAACTCATTAACGCAGGAGTAGGTGCTCGTAATTTATCCTTAAAGTACCTCTTCAATCTCACCTTGATATCAAACCGAGGGCTCAAAGAATCCTTCAACTCAACCACCGTAGTTATCTTTAAACAAGCCAACGGCCAAAGATAAGAAAACTATCGACCGATTAATCTACTCAGCCATATCTATATCTTTATTACCATCATCTCCAACTGCATCAAAGATGGCATTTGCTCCTGAATCTCTATTTCTCAAGCTGCATATCAAAAAGGTAGAGGAACTATAGAGCAGATTCTATCCCTACATCAAATAATCAAAATATCTATCGAATTCAACAAACCGGCATGCTTTTCCTTCATCGACTCCACAAAAGCTTTTGACAGCGTTGGTCAACGAAGAGTATGGCAAGCACTAGGTAAAACACCGATCAACAAAATACATATCACTCTCTCACAAGCCTTCCACAAATTGTCCCAGGCAACCATAAAAACTAATATCGGTCTATTACGCGCTATAAAATTCTTGAGGGGTGTAAAACAAAGTGATATTCTCGCAGCCATTCTCTTTATTCTGCTTGCAGCAACTGTTCCCCTGCAAACCAAAAACAGTACCGGCTCTGGATACTCAATCGGCAAAGAANGGAACTATAGAGCAGATTCTATCCCTACATCAAATAATCAAAATATCTATCGAATTCAACAAACCGGCATGCTTTTCCTTCATCGACTCCACAAAAGCTTTTGACAGCGTTGGTCAACGAAGAGTATGGCAAGCACTAGGTAAAACACCGATCAACAAAATACATATCACTCTCTCACAAGCCTTCCACAAATTGTCCCAGGCAACCATAAAAACTAATATCGGTCTATTACGCGCTATAAAATTCTTGAGGGGTGTAAAACAAAGTGATATTCTCGCAGCCATTCTCTTTATTCTGCTTGCAGCAACTGTTCCCCTGCAAACCAAAAACAGTACCGGCTCTGGATACTCAATCGGCAAAGAACGTATTGACAACCTTGCTTATTCAGACCACATAATTTCTATCAATGAATCAGCAAGTCGACTACATACCTACATCGATGCCTTCAAAATCATATTATGCGATTCATGACCGGCAAAACGTTTCTTGACAAAATCCTGATCACATGCCTTCACTGACAACACAACTTAAACCCATCTCGAATGTCCTCAAAGAAAGAAAACTATGTCTTTTTGACCGCGATAAACGAAACACCGACAGCATCCTTTCGATGTAGGAAATCGTCGCCGAAAAAGATGACTGGGATGGCCAAAACGGCGTTACATTGATGACATCAGAGATTAGGCAAAACTAATCTTTCCATCTCTATCCATTGTAAACTAACTAACACGCAACAGAGAAGAGTGGAGAAAGTTTTGCCATTCCGTTTCGTATTATGCACTTGGCGGAGGAAAGGATTGATGATGACGCAGTCACCCTGTGTAGTTACCTAATTTAGTTTCTCGGTATTGTGTTTTAATCCCTCCCCCCACACACATACCATCCCACCCCTACGTCCTGTTGACTTAATGTATCGTTTTGACGGAAAGAAAGGCGACATAAGTGGCTGCCATGGATCATATTCATTCTGTCATAGTCGTTTGTTGTAAAAGTAAGCTTCTTAGGAATATAGGAAGTTAATAGCAGTGTGGGGTTACGTAGCTATAGGAATTGAGTTGATCTGGTGAGTGGTGCCATAACTCTTTTGTGCTTCATGTGCTTTTTCTAGACCTCTAGGCCATATTTCCTAAAGAGTGTAAGACATATAGTTTCAGGTGATCACTGTGCTGTGAGAAATGTATTGTTCCTTATATTTGTCTTGTTTTTTATCACTTATCTTGTCGAACAAATTATCTAATACAATCAATATTAATCTTGCAATTGGTTTTGGATAGCGCTGAGTCTATTAATGTAGAAGCCACAACGATTGACAATGGTTACCCCATTTTAGACAATAAAGGCTAGAAGAATTAAGCCCAACTAGGAACAAAGAAGAACAAAGGATTTACTTGCATTTAACCTACTAAACTACCCTTTGCAAATATATCAACTGCGTTATCAGCAGAATAGGCATGACACCAATTTTGGTAGACTGGATATTTTTTTTATTTGAGTTATCCGGATTTAAACATGTATTGGCAGTGGATTTGATAAATCCAGCCAATGGATAGCTATTTCTCAGTCTGTTCAATGGTGTGGTAGATTTGACATACGATCCTTTTTGAAAACATTTGACAGCACTAATATTCTTAGCATTAAAGTCTAATTCAGGGATGGTAACATTATTCAGACCTTGAAGGGCAAGTTTTAACTTTGAACCAACAATGACAGTCCAATCAACTTAATTTTAATATGCAACCACATCTACAGCTAACGTCCTGCTGTCTGAGAAAACATAAAAGTGAACAGTTTCCATAACCCAAATTATCAGGAAGGTCAAATCTGAACAACTTCTAAAACCTTTTTTGCATTTTCTGCCACCTATGAGGAAAGGTTGCAGGTAAAGGATAATTCTTATGAAATGCTGATGTACATAATTCTGAAATAAAAACTCTGCCGTTGCAGTTACTGACAAAAAAACCACGGAGACTGCGGAGGTATATTACCGTCTATTGTCCAAGTCGCGATTGCTGAAAAACCTTTGTGAGAAAACATAGGAAGTCGTGAGTGGAATATAAAGAATTGTTAATATTAAGGTTGAGATGATTGATGCGATAACAGATTGAAGTTGAAAACAAGTGCTACGCTATTGTTAAAGATTAAAGTTTTTATTTTAGATAATCCTTTGGGTTTCCTTGATGTATCTTATGAATAAACATATTTCCACTGTTTAGAGATGCTTGCACTCTACCTGTCAAATCTTGTGAGTTCATGCGTCGTCAAACTGTATAAAATCTAGTGAGAAGCTTTTAAATGGAGATCTTCCATAAGTAGAAAGGCACCCTGCAATGAAAGTTGGAGAGCCTTTATGCTATTAACGCGAACTGTTTTCTTGAATAGTATCTTTGCCAAATCATTAGAAGCGTAGAATACCTGTTCATAAACAACAACTTTCGCTAACTCGCTACTAAAAACAGCTTTCACATCAAGTTTACGGCTACGGCGGGACATTTCCGGCCAAACATGTTCGAGGTTGGAAGAAAATTGACGCAATTCACAAGATATCCCCGAAGACTTTACTCTCCATCAGTATAATCAACACCACATTTGCGCATGTCAAGCTTGAAGAACTCAAGTGAAAGTTGCCGAAAATGTTTCACTGGATGGTTTAACAATGTAATAAGAGAGTTGACTGTTATAAGTGATACACATCTGACATACATTTTACGCCTGTGTCAAGATAATCGCAAGTGAATATAAAGCATGCAGTGTTTTCGTGATGTACAGTTTACAAAGCAGAACGATAATAATAATTATACTAATAATAATGATAATAATAATAATAGTAGTAGTAGTAGTAGTAGTAGTAGTAGTAGTAGTAGTAGTAGTAGTAATGATAATGCAGGAAATGTAGTACAAGCGATCAATTCAAGGCGAGTATCACTAATACGATATTGCGCTAAAATTATTGATTGGAGAAAATATAAACTGAAGGATAATGACAGAAAGAACAGAAAGCTGCTTACAAATCACAGGAGTATGCAACTCCAACCCGATGTGGACAGTTTGTACTGGAAAGGAGTACAAGGAAGACGTGGTATTGAGAGTGTTGAAGAGTTTGTAGAACTAAAGGACGCAAGTCTTGGCTTCTAACTGGAACAGACAGAAGAAGTTTTACTTAAGGAAATGGTGAAAGCTGAGTTATTTATATCTACAGAGTCACAGGAGGTAAAAAGACAAAAAAGGGACAACTCAACAAATCCAGAGTGTATGATGAACGAGAAGAGGCTGTAGCTTATATTGTATCTGAATGTTCAGAGTTTGCCTCGTAATTGATGTTGCATGCCCCTTTGACACCAGAATCAAAAAAAGAACAAGAAAAGCTAAAATATTATAATGACTTGAAATATAAAATTTTGAAATGTTGGAGCAGAGAACGAAAACTCGGTGGAATGGCAATCAAATATCTTACTGTTGATATCTGATTGAACTTGCAACTCTGAACGATATATAAATAAATAAATAAATATATATATATATGTGTGTGTATATATATATATATATATGTGTATATATATATATATATATATATATATATATATAAAGCTTTCACATTTCCTGAAGAGTGAATAAAATCACGAAACAGGCTTGTCGAAATGGCTTGTGTAGTTTTTTGATTCTTTCCAACTTATCATATCTTATATATATATATATATATGTGTGTGTGTGTTCACTTTCCACTAATACAACCCCTGGAGCATTGTTGATTTTTAGTTTTTGATATTTGTTGTGCCTTTCCTAAGGTGGATTGTGTTTTTCTTCCACGTTTAAAAATATAGTGAGCTGATAGGCAATATGTTCCCACTTTTTACCAGGGGATCATTGGAAAATTGAAAGAACATTTATCATCCCATTTATCATCCCATCTATTGAGATACCTGAAAATGACTATATTTGAATTGTAGAAACTATATCTGTTATTAATAAATATTTTACGACTTTTTAACTACTTGTTTTCAAATAATGTCTATGTATTAGTTGTGAAACTAATCAGATGTATATTTCGTTCAAGACTAAGAGAAAGATTTTCAGTTTATTTGATAAAGGAAGCATTGAATCGGAGGTATGTCTTACCATCTCTTACCGACCAGATCTTAAAGTACATCAAAATGCAGGTTCAAAATGTTACAAAAAGCAATTAAAGTCATGTCAACAGACAAGTCACTAGATTACTTGACCAGAATCTGAAATAATATGCCATGGCAGGAACGTTGAATACCTGTGAAAGATGCGCGGATGAAGATAAAATCTGATATGGTTGAAAAACAAGGTACACATAGTAGGAAGTGCCACTTAAATGAGGCGCCATTACCAATATTGAGTTTCTAATTGGTAATTAGTTTCTTTCATTTTTTTCATACAGCTGATAGCTGTAGCTATGAATATTGACAAAATTATTGTAGCATACATTTAAACAGCTGGCAACTTAATACTAAATTTTTAAGAGGGTTTTTGTATTTGCTCTTACATGGAAAAAAACATGAAATAGGTCAGGGAGAAAAAACGTTTACAAATTAATTGGCTCAATGAATGAATGAATAAGGTCAATCAACAGGGTATAAAAACAAACGCCATTGTAATCACATTCCAGATTTTCCCAACAGAGCTCAAGGGAGGTTAAACTAGTGTCGAAGTAAGTATCCGTGCTATTTACTTTTTACTACACTTTAATATTTATGAAAATTTTAAATAAACACCCTACCATGCAATTCCCTACTTTATCTACTTTGAGCAGCCGTTGTTTTTTTATTCAAGATTCTCAAATATATTAGTTTGTATTATGTATTAACTATTGATAAACATGCAGATGTCAAAAGGTTGCTGGATGCGTTTTGTATTCATGTATTTTTTGCTGACGTTTCAATTTTTGTAATATTGTATAAGGTAAAAGTAGAGAACACGACCTTACCTTTGTATTATCTATGTTCTCCTTATTTCATCTCTACTCCTTCATCTGTGTCTTCTTTTTCTATCTCCCACATGTCTTATTTTATATCTTTCTCTTTCCGTCTATGCTATCCTTTGATTAACATATTCAAAATAATTTTTATCCATCTTTTTCCTGCTATCTTCTTCTTCTCTGTTCTCTTCTTCTTTCCTCTTCTCTTCTTCTTTTCTGTTCTCTTTTTCTTCCCTGTTCTCTTCTTCTTTCCTGTTCTCTTCTTCTTTCCTGATCTCTTCTTCTTTCCTGATCTCGTGCTCTTTCCTGTTCTCCTACTCTTTCCTGTTCTCTTCTTCTTTCCTGTTCTCTTCTTCTTTTCTGATCTTGTGCTCTTTCCTGATCTCGTGCTCTTTCCTGTTCTCGTCTCCTTTTCTGTTCTCGTCTTCTTTCCTGTTCTCTTCTTCTTTCAATATATCAGATGCTACTTTGAGAATTTGGTTTTCTGAAGATACGAGTAACACTTTTCCCCCATTCAGTTTTAAAATCGTTGTTTACCATTGTCCGTTTTTCTGAATCGTTCAAATCTGAGTATATTTTCTATTTTATCATTTAAGAATGACCGCAGTGTTAATTTTAGTTTTCTTATATAAGATAAAATAAGAATAATTGATGTATTGGCTTTACTTGCATTATTATTTAGAGGGTGAGTACTTATAAATCGTTCTTGACATAAATCCAATGCCAGGAAAATACTTTAAAGTTATGATACTGCGACTCCTGAACAGCAAAAAAGAAAGCAGCTAGTGTAATATTTATTGAAAAGAACATCGCATTAAAGAGACACACACACACACACACACACACACTCTCTCTCTCTCTCTCTCTCTGTCTGTCTCTCTCTCTCTCTCTCTCTCTCTCTGTCTGTCTCTCTCTCTGTCTCTCTCTCTGTCTCTCTCTCTGTCTCTCTCTGTCTCTCTCTCTCTGTCTCTCTGCCTGTCTCTCTCTCGGCGCGCGCGCTCTCTCATAAAAGTGTTCTAATCGTAAATTGCAATTCGTAACAAAATAAAAATGCTGTTTCATGAAATGCTTTTCCTTTTTCTAGATGTTTGGACTATTGTTGCTTGGTCTTATGACCACCACCTGCTACTGCGATCTCCCTAGAGACATCTGTAAGTAATCGTCTTGTTATATTTTTAAAAACTTTTGTTTCTTTCCTACAGTTTTTATATTTATTTATCGATATGGGGAAAAACACTTTATTTTTAAAACAAAAATTAAGACGTTAAAAACACTTTCTGCAGGTTGAAGAATATAAAGGAAACCTTTACAATAATCTTGAAATTTTATCCATAGAATTTGTGAAATTTCCTTCTTGCATTTGTTCTGTTCTTGTAAATAATGTTTCTAAAAAAGTAAAAGGTTTTTTTACCTAGATTCCCACTTCGTGTTAAAGAAAAGTTGTAAAATACAATTGGCAGAGAATTACGTTAGCCATTAAATCATATTAAGCACATGCTGTATCTTTCTAGAAAAATAAGCTGGAATATTTTTTCTTTAGATAAATATGATAGTCCTCAACAACCGAGATCGGGACTAGAATTTGGAGATATGGCCTTAACAAAAAAGCAAAAGGAAGTGCTAGAAAAAGGTGGGGATGTGTCCCCCTCAAAAAATTCCTTTGCAGCAAGCAACAATGCTTACCACAGATGGCCAAATGCAATTATCCCTTATGAATTCGATTGCAGTTTGGGTAAGTATTGCTCTTTCTTTGTTTTCATATTGATATTATTCCTTTATAGTTTTACTAGTAAAGCTGCTTCTACCACTGATGATTCTACTTTATTCTACTTTTGACTTCGGATGACTAACAAACATAAAACAAATTTATTAATAAGCGTATGTTGTGAGTACTGTATAAACAAGCATGATGTGTTACCACTTGTAAATGCTTTATGCCAAGTAT
>RDPX01000421.1:470519-506035 GCA_003991215.1 Morbakka virulenta
TCATGCGGAGAATATGGATAAGGGAAAATCCTTTGTGTTGTTAGAGTGAAATTCAAGACCATCAACACGTATTGAGTTGCCAACTGATAGGTATTCGAGAGGATATCAAAACTGTTGATGAGGACTTCCGTTTGTGGCTCAATGACAATGTCTTAGATATTTAGCATTTTTTTTGTTGATCATACGCATATATATATATTAGCAGCTCAAAAAAACATAGTCAGACGTGATAAGTGATCTAAGCCATTTTGTTCAAGTTTGAAAAAGACTCTTGTGGTGAGCAGAAAGTTTTTCCACTTTTCACCTAATCAACCTTTCATAGAACTTTACCAAATATCTTCTCTATTGACAATTAATATATTTTCTATATACAAAAATATGTGTCGTGAAACAATATCTAGTAAAAAAAGGTAGTAAAACATAATAGTCATGTTAGAACCAAAATTCACTTAAAAGGGATTTCAGAAATTAAAAAAATTTTTTTGAGTGAAGTTGATCCCCAAGAGTTTTCATAAATTTTTCGTCGACCTTCCATTGCTAGCATTAAATTTCCCATCACCAACAACCATCTCTGGATTTTGTTCCTTCATCTCTTATGCTTCCTTTTTCAGGGGGATTTGTAGTTCTTAATCTTTTGGCGATTATCTTTTGCTCTCTCTTCTTCACAAACCAGTAAATCCCTTATCATTTCTCATACTAACTGCAACAATGTTTTCGGTCAAATAAGATATGTTTGTTCATTAAAAAGCAAGGTTAAACTGTCCTATGAGACCAATACATGCCTGGGCTATTTATTTAACTGTCAGAAGGGGAGAAAAGCAGGAAAAAAGGCTACCAAAGTGAAAAGCATGTTCTTAATCAAAAAATAGGTAAAAGAAAATGTTCAGGGCCCAGGAAATTGATGTCGAGGTGGCCAATGGACAATTACTTAAGAGAACACAAATTGTCGTAAAAAGTAGGGTCTGTATCATCTTGTTTTATAAAAGCTGCAGCTTAGGAGGTGGAACCAAAACATCTTAGATGTGAGGTAGTTCACTAGTACCGGCTTCTTATAATTCTTACTTACCTTCCTGGGGTGCCATCTCAAAGAGGTTGGCTGTCATAGCCCTCCAAACATGTCTGTCAAATGCCAATTTAACACACTCGTTGATATTTTTCTTCATCATATCAGCAATGTTCCCTGTCCATATGGTCCTTTTCCTTCTATAATGTACTATATTCACAATTTTTTAATTTATGCTTTCTCTGGCATCAGTTTTAATCATTAATATTGCAAACAGGAGGAGGATGGGCAGCCAGTGCAAAGAATGCAAGGTTGCATTTCATTGATGACTACAAAAACAAGCGGATTGGTGCCTGGTGTATCAAAAAGTGGGAAAAACTCGCAACAGCTTATTTGCAAGTTGATTTGCAACATCAAAAAACCATCACTTACATTGCAACCCAAGGTAACTTTTTCTTTTTTTCAGATCCCAGATATTTATCATCAGATGCCTCTCAGTGAAGTATTTCATATAGGACACTCAATAATAGTGTTTAACTAAACCTAACGATCTAGTAAATTTCTACCATAACCACTGTAACAACAGACAAAGACCAGACTACTAGCGTAGACAAACCAAACCCATTGGTAGATATTGCTTTTTCTCTCTGGAATTAAAATTGGTCTTTTACAAAGTAACATAAAAGCAGTCATTTACAGACAACCTTGATATTTTTCTAACTTCAATGCCAACAAGCCATGTTACAGAAATTATTAAATCTTTCTATAATATTCCTACATTCATAAACATTCAAGTCATATAGTCCTACATCATATGACTTTATTCCTTTTTGAATTTTAAGGTTAAATATTAGTTCTTGGCTTAGCAATCCTCTCTTTTCTTGTTTTGTTTCTTGTTGCTTGTGTCATTTCTTCACAGTTTTATTCACTAAGTAGCATTATGCCATTTACGACTCTTAACTACAAAAATACTTTGCACATTTTAGACCATTGTTCAATCAAAGTTATTTAAAAGAGTTTTTATTATCTCTTTGAAAATATTTTTTTTTCACATAGATAGCCATCAATGTTGAAATATTAGATTACCTTTAAATATTAAATTTTGAAAAATGCCATTCTCATGGGTTGAAAAGAACGAACGGTTTGTCTCAACAGTTTAGAATAGCAATAAGTTAATTGCAGGAAAATAGGCAAGATAACAAATAATAAAAGAAAATAAGAAGAAGAATAAAAATAGAATAATAATAATAATAATGACAATAAAGAAGAATAACAAAGACAAATTCCATCATGGATAGAAATAAATAGTTTGTTGAGTACGGTTGCTAATTGGTTCAGTTAAAATTCCAATGACGCAATCATACAATGATACCCTTGTCCTCGAGTGGCTTTAAGCCTTGATGCGTGGTGAATCACTAGTAAGTAATATATATATATATATATATATATATATATAAATAATAAATTTATCTTTTATAAAATAATATCCGATAATTGGTTTGTGGAAAAACGTTTCTATTTTCAGATCATTAACTAAAATACTTTTTCATTAAAAATAATGCTTCAGTATGTATTACTTTTGAGTCTCAAGTGTTGGAAACATTAAAATCGTGCTTTTCTACAAAAAAAGCATTGATTTCCTTAAACATCTTAAAATCATTGTTATTTTAGCATAATTATGACCAGTTTTTATCCTTATTGTCATAATAATAATTATTATTATCATTGTTTTATGAAGAACACCCGAGAACGAGACCTTAAGAATCTCTTTCATCGCCCTATACCTTATGCTATACACATGTCGGTAACTCAAGTAGTGCAACAAAGTATATCCTGACATAACATTTGGATTATCTTGGTTTTATATTCCTATTTAATGCTGCCACATTCAACCACGCCCACCAACTTGAATCCATTTTTGCCACCCTTAAGCAATTCCTTTTCTAATTTTTTTTCCAATCTCAGGTGCTGTTACTGAATTATTTAAAACAACTTATGCCAAATCGATTTTTCATCAACTTCAAAATATTTTTCAACAATTACACTTAAAAAAATAGCAGATAAATAAAACCAAAAGTCTTCGTATTACTTAAAAGAAAAATTTTAATTACAAGTGTTACTTTATTTGGCTTAATTTTGTCTCTATATACTATATAGCATGAGTTATAGCAGAAAGTAAAATAGAAAGCTTGAAATGTTATGTAGAACTGATTATTACATATTCATATAATATATATATAATATATACTATGTATACTGGTTATTATTCTTGTTTTTCTTAGTATTATTACATCCAATCAGCAGATGAACAAATAAAACTGCAGAGTGCTCAATATTTACAAAAATAGAGCCAATGTAAGTTAAAATTATAGTTCAATATTTCTGATAAAAAAGTTCATAAGTCTGCGTTTCGTGCTCAAGCATTCATCAGATGTAAATATAATATGTGTACATCTGATGAATGCGTGAGCAATGGTCATAGGAAGAGAGGAATCGAAGAACATTCATATCTGGTCTTCATATGCGCAGAAGAAACAGCTACAAATACACGTGACGAGACTAGGTTAGCAATTAGCCACTTAGCTAAATCAAATTAAAAATTAAACGAAACAAGCCACTTCAATTCATATTTTTTACAAGAAACTTTGGAAACAAACTTTTTAAGGACGTTTTCGAATATCACAGTTCGATAAATATCGATGGTTAAGTTTCGAATTCCGCCTTTTGCCTATGTATGTTATGCATTTAAAATATCACAGTGTGATAATTATCGACGCATTATGACTGAGATTTTAACTGACCTTTTGCTTATGCATGTATCAAAGTACTTCATCAAAATATTTCATCAAGTACAAAATGTTGCTTGCTTCAAAAGATTAAACGAAGCAATAAAAGAAGCCAATGACCTCTTGGAAAATAAACATCGCATGACACAAAAAAGCAACAGAAATATAGTTTGAAATACCAATTAATGTCACAGGAATTGTTAACAAAATGATGTCTGTTCAGCATTAATGGAAAAAGGTTGAGAAAACGTAATGTTGTGTTGAATATTCTTGACAATATGAAATACTTAGCTAGACACTATTTGGCCTTGCATGGTGACTGGAAATGGAAGCTGGAAAGAAAATATGAAAAGGAAAGCAACGTTACTCACTTGCTCTAGTTGAGACGTGAGAAGAGTCCTAATGTTATTGAGTGAATTCAGAAAAGAATAAAGTAGTTTTCATATGCTGACAGTTAAATCAAAACACTTAACAAAATGATTGTGTAGGTGTTTAGAAAAACAGCAAAATGCTTTCAACGTGCCAAAATATAAACAAAACTTAATGAGTATAGTGCTGAGATAGCAATTAAGGAACACCTATCTTTTAGCATCAGACCAATTAATGACATTGTTACATCTACAAATTGTCACAACCGCAACAGCGTAATAAAGAAAGAATAATAGTGAACTGCAAAACCCTTATCAACAGAGGTTGCATTATGTTAAAATAAACCATACTTCCAGACTCATTTAAACCAAAAATGGACAAAAATTTATTCATTGGCGAAAATTTGTTTAATAACCAAAGGTTAAATAGGAGAAACAAATTGTGTACTTTCAATAAGAATCTATTTGATTCCATAGATATTTATTTTCATTTCAGTTTGATTTTTCTGTTGCATTGTTTAACTTTACATAAAACTTTTGTCAGTTATTTTATTTCCTATTATACTGTCAGATATTGTTGGCGATACACAGCTTAAAATTTGTAATTGCTCATTCAATACCAACAACTCTGGCAGTTGATATTGATCTATAAACATTTACTTCTTAAAGAAATGTAGGCCCAATGTTTTAAAGCATACCAGTGATTTTAGGCCTTGGTCGAGTAAACTGGGCTCTAATGACAGAGTAATGGCCAACTTGACGTCAACAGGAAAAATGACGTCAAATAACAAGGAATTTATAACCTTGAAATTTTCCTTTCTCATACTCTTATTTGGGTTTTGGTATCTAGTGAGAACTATTTTTATCCCAAGAATATTCTAGCGATTGTGTCATTAGAAGCAAAGGAAGAATTGGGAATGTCAAGAGAAATTAGGAATTCTCGAAAGAGGTAAAGTTAAAATTTATCATTAAAACCTTCAGAGATACTGGTCACCTGTTGGAGATTGTCGGGATATCTCAGAGGTAGTCGTGTTCTGACTAGCTCCAAAATATATATTTTAATTTAACAAAAGTGAGTACTAATAAGCACTCTCTATATTAGTAATAGTATCATACAGAAGATAACAGTAAGACTGGTAGAAAGAAGTATTTTAATTCATACATTTAAGAAGAGTATTTATATTACTAGTTGACGTTACGTAACGGATTCATTACGTTGTCGTTTACTGACTTTGCTTTACAATTGACTTGTTTTGAAATATCGTTACACTTTTAATACACTTACAAGAAAAACAATATATATTGATCAATAATTATTAACAAGCAGCGATTAAATTAAAACCGATGGAAACAAGCAGTAGGAATTTCTCGTTATCATAAAGTTTTGGAGAAAACTCTCAATTAGCATTATTTCACAGACGGTGTTCTTAAGTACTATATTTTTTCCCTAACAATCAACCCTGGATTTATTTATACAGATAAGAAGGAGATGAAATTCAATTTTCCCTCCACTTTTAGAATGTTACTATAAACCTTGTGTTGCAGCTCTCTTCAAAATTTGTCCTGTCAATGTCGAATTTTTTACTCCATAAATAACCATCGAGTCATTCAAAGCTTTCTTAGATTTGCTGTTCTATTGATGAGCACGTACAGCGTATTGCTATCATGCATCACCATGTCCACTGGTACTTGTACTTACATCCAGTACTAATCCAGTTCAACGGTACCATGTGAGACAGGTAAAAGCTACCTTTCCTACAGAATAAAAAAACAGCTTTAAATTGGAATGATGAAACTCTGCCCAGTTTTGCATGTGCAACTTTAGAAAGAAGCCATATTTCTCCTTGAATCTTAAATTTTCCTGTTTCTCCTCAACATTTAAAAAATCCAATAGGTCCCATTCCATTTTCTAGTAAAGTTGACAGGTGATATTTCCCTTCATCTACGCCGGCTATATTAAGTAGCCTCGTCCGATTTGTAAAAAATGGACAAAATGGGGGCCTGTGCTGTTTCCGAATTGATATTTGTGACGGATGCTACCACTCAGTTGTTTCAATGTGTGCACACCTGCTTACATCTGTCTATACTGCTCATGGTAACTAATCATCTAACTTGGGTCTGCTGTTAGTGTGGATTCCCAAATATCAGTGCTTCCTTCCTAAATGCCTTTAATGTTACTACGACTTCAAACAAGTTCTATAAACATAAGCAGACTCTAGGAGACACTAGCAATAGTTCTTTTTCTTATCCTGAGGAAAATATCACATATTTGGTGTCTCTCGTTGCTGTCTCCTCCCCAAAGGAGGCTCCTAACCGAAAATGTCCCAAACAGCTGACAAACAATTCAATTCAAATACCTATTCTTGAATTTCAATGGCCTCAGGAACAACCTTACTTACCTTGAAATGATGTCAGAGAGCCAGAAACCAGATGTTGTCAAAGGAGCTGAATCCCACTTTAAAACTGACATTAATTGAACAACCAATATACTTCCAGGTTCCACAACATTTGAAAAGGACAGGATACAACCAGAAATGGTGGATTATTTTTCATGATGAGACAGAACATCATAGCACTTCAATGTGACTTTATTGAAAAGTAACCGAGGTCATATCAATAGACTTTAATATACATGATGTCAAGGGGGTTACCATAGCCTCTTTCTATTAGCCTCCTGGTTCTGATGCTGGTAATCATCCTGGCCTCTTTAAGAATTGATCTAGTTTAAATACAAAACAAAAAGAAATGATGGTCACAGTAGCAGTAGCTCTCAGACTAACTGACATTGATGGACCAAGAAAACCAGTAAAACTCTATGCTTGGGAAAGAGGAAAATGTTTCCTCCTACTTGGTATCTGCAATGGCCTTTTCTGGATCAAAAGGTAACAGAAACCTACAAAAAGGTCTAGAAATTCTTACAGCTTAAAGTTACTTCTGACATCTCATCAAGGTTAAATTCAAGACTATAAAGTGTTTCCTGGCATCAGTGGCCATGATTCTGTTTCATTTGCATTTACAATCTATGGAATAGATTGTAAATGAAACACTACTGAGAATCTATTTTTCTCAAAAATCAAATGCTTAAGAAATATAGGCTGCAATATTGTCTTAGCAGTGTGAGTTCTTAAGGAGTAACTCAACATATCGGAGAGATGAAGAAAATTGGGATATAGTTAGGATTAAACTTCTATGTTTCTTAAAGACACACATCTCATCTAAGACGTTCAAGGTCTTCACCTCAACTCCTTGGATCACCAGCAATATAAAAAGTACCTTTAGGGGAAACAGAGGCTCTTCAACAGAGCCAAACAGTAACAAGACCCTAAGCCATTCTTAAAATCTCAGAAGAGAAAGAGTTCAAACACAACTTCTTGTCATACGGAAACACCATTTATGGGGACAAAAAGAAACAGAAAAACTCCATTTAAAAGTTCATCAAGTCAAAAAGACAAGATTCACCAGGCATTTTTACAAATAAGAAAAGGAATAATAACATTGTATTTGACAGTTTAGGCAAAGCCAATCTCTTCAATGAGTAATTTTAGTCTTTTTTCACGGATAAAGACATTATTGGCCTACTAAAAATGGCAAATTTGCCTTTTATAGGAATGCCGGTACTCTTCTAGGAAGATCAAACAAAAGGCTTCTAACTCCTCACTTGTTCATCCACGTCTTGAATAGTGTGCCACTGTCTGAAACCCATTCACTAAGAAGTGTATTTCAAAGACAGACGGTGTTAATGATGTGCATATGACTTGCACTTCAAAAGCATCAGGTTCCTAAAAGTGTGTCCTAAATAATTGATCAACTTAAATGGGACAACAGCCTTGAGAATTGCAGATATATCTCTAGCATAAATCTATTTGAAAAGGATATGGTTGGAGTGAATACTGAACATTTGCTGACTCCCATGATCCGAACAATTTCCAGCAAGTGACATCAAACCAAATGCTAAATTACACAGCCAGTATTCCATTGTATCAGAACTCATGCTTTCCTAGGAGTGTTTTGGCATGGAATGCATATCGCTATAGTATCATGACTTCACATCAACAGGTGTTTTTCATGAAGCTCTCTTATCAATTGACCAATAAAAGTTGACAATGGGTTTTTAATCATATTTTAATACATGAACCCATTGTCTACACTGCACTGAATATTTCACTGGTCCAATCGACATTATTTCCTAACTTATGGATCATGTCGAGTACACATGTAGAAGAAAAAGTCGATATGCAGTTAAGGTTAAATTATCTGTGATTGAGAATGAATGTTTATCCTCTTTTCTTTTCTTAATTTCATTTCTAAAACTGTTAACTTTTGGAACACCTTTAAACATTCGCAGGAAACGAAGAATATAAACTGAAAAATAATCACGATTATGCAGATGAATCAACACTTAACATTGATATTTTTATTGTGCATGCTTTAGTTGAGATATCCAACATTAAAATGTGAGACTCATTATAATGACCTGATGAAATTAAAAAGTATAAAATAAAAAATAAAAGTTCAAAGAAAAGAAATACAGTCACAAATTCTCTTACCTGATCCAAATGAATTCTATACATATTAATAGTACGTACTTTGATTTCTTGTAAAATAGTTCATAAGTCCGCTCAAAACTAAATATTTGGGTAATACTCATATTCAGAACAATATTTCACGTTTGAAAGGTATAGGAAGAAGTTCAAAAAATAGTGTTCCTTGTTTTTGTCCTGAGTTTTATTTTTCTATTACGTTTCTATTTAAGCATTCCTCTTTTTTTGCTCAAAATAGAAAAGCTTCCAACGAAATCAGTTTGGAAACAGAAAGCAAAATGCCAGATGAAAATTTATCAAATAAATTGCAAGTGAGTTTCACGTTTTATTTATATTACCACAATGTAATTAAAATGTTAAAATATGTTAATATCTTTATATTTATAAAGACATTACAGCAGTTTAGTACAGTTAAGTGCAAACAGGAAGAAAAAGGCAGTCAGCAACTCTGATGTCATAAGAAATCCCTCTGATGGTAAAGTTCTAATCTGTTTAGAGAGCAGTTTTTCATTCTTATCAATGAAGTGAGGCTTTGAAATTACTTTTGAGTTAAAATTATTAACAGGGGTGGTAATGATAAATAAAGTGAAAAGCATCAAAATTATTAATTTGCATAAAAATGTTATCCTTTTATATTTTGGAAATGTAATCGAGTATCTGTACAGTTCAAACAATAAGAACATAAGAATTGCTTTGTGTACATGGTACCAGCCTATCTTTTCACCTTAATGCTGATCTTCTTTAATTAAACAAAGGTAATCAATGCTTAGGCATAATCTGAATACAGCACAACAATTTTCATATTTATTAATACTAGTTTTATTAGTTTCAAACCAGAAGAAGGAACCTTCCTCTTCTAGGTTTGGTATTACTCGCTCGAGTGAGTGAAAGTGACAGAAATAAAAGAAAACAAAAAGTAGTTTTGGCAAAGCTTCCATAATCTGGAAAATAACTATTTTCAAATTATTTTCAAACTACTTGCACACTACTTGCAAATTACTTTTCAAACTAGTGTCAAACTACTTTCAATCTATTATCAAACTACTTTCAAACTACTTTCAAACTACTTTGAAGCTACTTCTAAACTACTTTAAAACAACTTTCACTCATATGAAAGGTCTTGAAACTGAACCTCTAAAAACCAGCCTGAATTGTCTTGTCTTGGTAAAAAAACCTGTTCAAGATAAGTAAGTACAAAAGGAAGACTAAGAAACCAATAGTTGTCAGGCACAGACATCACCTCTTGTTCTTGATTGAAATTGGATTTGCAGACGAAGTCTTTAAAAATGCAGAAATACAAGGTTCTTTTAAACAAAAGGTTTTGCTATGCTTGAGGAGAAAATAGGGACAAAGGTTTCCAAAGGCAACACAACGATCATACCTGGATCAAACTTAAGATATTTTGAACCCGCTATCCACGAGCGTTTTTGTTGTAACAAGTACTCCTATAGGGTAGACATGAATTGGGATAATTGGTCACTTTACCTTAGAAAAATGGGAAGAAACAATCTGAGCAAATGAATGAAAAAGGGTTAAGCACCATATCTATTTTATATTTTCCAAGAGTAACAACAAGAGCCAACATTCATAATATTATCGCAACATGATCCTTTTAAAAGTTTATACCTTCTACTACTGAAGATCAATTTATTATCCTGTAGGCATCTGAAGAAAACAAAGAGAAGAATCAAGCAGATAGGTAAGTAAGGATCTAGACTGAAATAAGGTGTTTATGTAGCATGATAAAGCATGAAGCCAATGACAAATCTTTTGTTTCAAGTTGCCTTTTCTATTTCTGAAGACATATTCAATTTGTTTAAGCTGATAAAGCTAAGCTTTGTAGCAAGATCTATTTGGAGAAGAGACTATCCTGATAAGATGATATCCGGATAATTCATACCTTTTATATTAATTAAAGCTTTCTAATCCTATACATTTCCTTTCTTTCCATATATGGGGTTTAAGCAAATTAAACCACAATTAAAAAAGGTTATGAATATCATGAAAACAAATTTATAAAAGTGGTGGCTAGGTACCACATAAGTATTTTTAACCTATATTGGTTATAACTTATTAATTCATGATGACTTTATAATCTGTTCTGCATTTTTCGATATAAAAATTAAGTAAGCCTTAGCTTAAAAGAATTGCTTGGTTTTTATTAAACCCTCTTGAATTAAACTGGATTTTAAACAACAAAATAAACTCAGCATTCGTCTGAAATTAAAAGTAAAGTACTTTGACGGAAAATTACTGGTCTAAAGGACAGGTCAATTCTTTTCGCTGCAGGTAGCCAGAGGCGGGGGCTTAACTACATTTAAACCTTGCATTGGGGGGTTTTTGTCACAGATAACCCTTACTTTGATATTACTTTACATTAACAGTGACCAATTTCTTGAAGAACCGCCTATGACAGCAAGGAAGCCAAGTAATCTGCCTGATATTTTGGGTAAGAAAAAGATGGCTATTTATATCATATTATAAGATTTTCCTCTCAATGTCAAACAAAATATTAAATGTAGTAATATATATATCTTATGTTACCAAGTATTAACACCGTTAGAGCACATCAAGTCTTGTATTTCTTTAATTTAGACGACTTAAAAGGTTAAGGGAACTCTTCATCGTGTATAATATAATAATAAAATATCGTACTGCAACAAAGTCTTAATGAATGAGGTTCCTGTGTTCTCAAGGAAGTAGTTGGCAAGCATTATCTCTAATATCGTAAATCTATTGACTTCAATTACACATATGATAAACTCCTGAAAATTAGATTTTAGGAGCTTAGTCTAAATTAGATATAAAGTATTTGAGATATTTAAATTGGCTAACGAAAACAAACTGTTCAATATTCCTCTACAACAGAGTAAGATAACACACACACAAATCTCAATCGAATTTGTATAAATATTTTTCCACAGACCTCCTCTTCAAGAATAAAACACAAATAAGGCTACCAATACATAAGGTTCAGTAAAAATTTAGAGAAAGCAGTATATTGGTCAATAAAGGTAATCTGAAGCATATTAATATATTATATTTAAATATTATGTAAAATCAGATTATACATGTTGTTACCGTGTTGATATGCGTTATTACAAAATGTCAGTCTAGAGGAATAGCAGAATGACAGAATAAAAAACTTGATGATCAACCATAATTTGAGTAATACAACTTTCACCATGGACATTAAGTTTTATCAGAGGCATATTTATAGTTTTATACCAAATTTGATTACTGCATACTTTCATTAAAGAGTAATAATACCATCAACAATAGAATGAAAAATATTTTGGAATGACACAGCAAGAAAAAATAAATAAAACGCTTTGGAGTATTGGAAGGTGATTAAAGAAATGCCAATTCCAATTGAAAATGGAAATAAAAGCGTTATAAAACAGCGAAAGCCCGAATCCAATGACAGTGCAGAGAATACCAGTCTTTGTCGTTAAAAATATAAACTTGTCAGAACAACATATAATGTTGCTTTCCAAAAAAGTGAAACATTACAAAAACCACATTTTAATCTATGTTTTGTTTTAAAACACCAATAATAAGCCAATAATAAGAGAATGTATTTATGTCTTGCTTAGTTATTGGTATTTGTTATAAGTTGCTGTAAAGTTGGTGCAAAGAGAACATGTAAAGAGGATTCATCAGGTAAGACTTAATATTATAATCTTTGACACAATAGGTATCACCTTGATATAATATACCTGCCATGATAATAGCAGTGACGATGATTGTGATAATGATACTGTGCAATATAGTGTAATCCAATTATCCTACAAATGTTGAGAGCCAAATTTTAAGACCGTGGGTTTAGTGGCGCGTGGCTTAACTTACTTCTGAAGTGAGTTTGACATCATCTTGATGTTGCAAGATGATGCCAAACTCAAGCGCAAAATATTTTACATATGATTAGATTTGATTTGCAGAAGATAGCAAAAAACAACAAGAAATGTCATATGATTATTTTTTTATATGTATAATCCATGACTTACCTGTTTCAGGTTTGAACTTTGGAAATCAGCTACATGTGACTTCAGTATGATGACAGCTGTTAATAAACTGTTATTTATTGTTCTGTATGCTTTGAAGTTTATAAAGATGATGTTTCAGAGTTAGAGTGCTAATTTTGCCAAGTATACTTTGTTGTGTTAAAAAAATGATACAGTACTCACTGCGCCTTTTAAGCAGGATTTAAAACAGCCTGGTTCTGAAGTGAATAAGCATTGTTTTTCCTACCTATGGAAGGAAATATTGGAGTCCACGCTGCCGCTATACCTTAAGTGATTTGTGGTTTTGTGGCTTGTGGTTTAATGATATTCCACTGTTGTATGCTTATTATGAAAAGACGCTAGATGTATTTACGCCATTTTTTATAGTTATGACAGTAGCGAAATTGAGGATTGTTATGATCATTTATGTATTAGTGCAAGTAAGAGAAAGGGATCGAGTGAGAGAAAAAGGAGAAAAAGTTAAAGAACTCAGAATTCAATGTGTTTATTTGTTGTTTTGGAAAAATTTGATTCAATTTGCATAAATATCATTTATTTTATTCTTTTAGGCAAATAGTTTAATTTATATGGAGGTGTATCTGAAAAGGAAATTAAATAACCATTATAATGCTGTCAGAATATACGGTTACGTCATGGACAAAGAACATGTGGTCATGTTCTTAGAGAGACCAATAGGCTACGTCAGCTTGGAGGATTATCTAGAAGAAGTACAAGAGAAAAGAGGAGTGGCACGTTTTAATGAGAACTTTGCTAAGATGATATTCAAGAATTTGGCAAGGGGTATGGTGCACTGTCTTGACAGAGAGGTTTTACATTACGATCTGTCCCTTTTCAATGTCCTAGTACATCCAGCTACACTTAATGCTAAAATTATTGACTTTGGTCAGGCCTGCATCGTAAAACCCTCTGGTCATTATGAAATAAAATGTAAGAATTCTATACTTAATTAATAAGAATATTGAGTATAAGTACTTTATTACTATAAGAGGAAAGCATTCTTTTCGGCTGCAATTGTACCTTAATACTTCATCTTTACCATTGTTTATTAATATCCAAGTGCTTCTTTTTAACTGGCGATTAAAAAGATGATTAAAATTATCATTAACATTTTCTAAAACAGTGTATATTTACAGATATATATATATATATATATATATATATATATATATATATATAATATTTATAAAAGAGCAGAAATAAAGGTCAATCAATGTTAAATTGTGTGACATATCAGATTCAAAAGAGGACATTAATTACACCATAGCTGAAAATATGAAAATAAAGTAAAATAATAAACTGCTTTGTACTCTGAGTTGTCTCTTAAACTACATAGCATTTTTATTGAGTTTTAAAGAAAGACGNATATTTATATATATATATATATATATATAATATTTATAAAAGAGCAGAAATAAAGGTCAATCAATGTTAAATTGTGTGACATATCAGATTCAAAAGAGGACATTAATTACACCATAGCTGAAAATATGAAAATAAAGTAAAATAATAAACTGCTTTGTACTCTGAGTTGTCTCTTAAACTACATAGCATTTTTATTGAGTTTTAAAGAAAGACGTTTGCTGAGGTAATTGAAGCTTTGTTTGACGAAGTTTCAGTGTAGTTATTGATTAAAATACAAAATACCACAAACTACTCTTCTAAAAGGATTGTAGAAAAATTAGAAGTAATTTGAATTTTTATGGTTTTTTGCTTCAGTATTATAAACAGGAAGTAACTAAAGAATTCAAGGGAAAATAAAAACATTATTTAACTTTCTATTTATTCATATGCTTCCTTGGATGCACCTTAGATTAATTTATATCATTGAGTGAAGATACATCCAGTTGTTGTAATACCTTTTGCATTCTTTAGCATCACTTTAGATTATGTCTATGCTACATTGGACGCTTATTTTTCCAAATATGATAAATATTGTTGTTATCAGTGTACAGGTCTATTCTTGTGATTTTCATCCGACCCATTTTAATATCTTTGTTTGATGCTTACTATGGAAGTGAAGAGGAAATATCAACATTAATAAACTGTCTTCTGATTAATGACCATCTGTCTATGATGATGAATATTGCTGTTATTGGTATACAGTTTGTCTACTATTGTGATTTTCATACGACTTATTTGAATATCTCTGTTTGATGGTTAGTTATAAAGTGAAGAGGAAATATCAACATTAATAAGGTGTCTTCTAACCTATGATTATCCATCTATGATGATGAATATTGCTGTTATTGGAGTACAGGCTGTCCTTTATTGTGACTGCCTGTGTTTTGTAAAATTAGAAATTAGACTAATATACGAATTACTTCTCAGGCACTCTGATGTAAGTCATATGATACTGTTTATTTTTAGCAAATATCGAAGCAACTCCTCCCGAATATTGAGAAATCGAAAAGTGGAAGGAATCCTCTGTACAAAGATCTGTTCCTCAGGATGATTCATCAAAGATGCATGTTACGAAGCCAGTTGAAGCTGAGAAGCTTGCTGCCTGGGCATGTGGTGTAATTTTATATCAAACAGTGACTGGTGATTGGGTTTATGATGTTAATAATATACCACATATTGAAGCAAATGATACTTCAAAAGGTAATGCAATTTTAGATTTCTTTTTAATAAAATGCAGCATTGGTTAGTCTAGCTTGGGCTTTTCTTTTTTTTTAAGTCATTTTACTTTCACGCTTTAGTTGACAGTAGTGATTTAGTCATTGTATTTAAATTTCCGTAAAAAATGACCCGGGAATGACTAAAAAATTATTATTACTAAAAAATAAGCAATACTAGTTTATTTAACTTATTTGTTTTCGACGATTTATCGTCCAGCTGTTTTTGCCTATTGTTATTGTATTTTGTATTGCCAAGATCACTTCTTCACCCATTTGATTCGATATATTTTGCAACTTTTACCACTTTAGAATATTTCGTTTAACTATATTTCGCAGTCTTTTGCTCATTTTCGATGAAACTGTAAATACTGTTGATCTAGTAAATAGAGCTCTGAATAAATAGCCTTATTGCACTTGTACTAGATACCAATACACATAGTTAACGCTTCTTTTCACAAATCAATTTGACAGTAGTAGGACACTACAACTAAATATTCTTCCAATCATACATTTGAAAAATTTATATTTTATCTGTCATATTCTTCATTCTATAATTTACCATTTGTCATGTCAGATAAAATTTTAATATTTTCTTTTTTCATTGAGAAATATGTATTTGTTATTAGCGTTATTGTACCATTCTGTTTTAGATTTTCAACGCATCATTTCAAAGTTACTTTCCCTTGACCCAGAAACAAGGCCAACACTCAAAGATATTCTAAAAGACAAATTTTTCAAGACGAATCAGCAATAAATCGACGTTCTATGACAAAGCGTAAAACCTGTTACATATTCAAAAACAACGCATATATGGAATATGAATTTTATTCGAAATTCTAAAAATACATATATTGTATTTTCTTTTTATTATGAATATTTTTATCCATTTCAAATTATTTATTACTGAAATTAATAGTTGTAAAGGTGTAGGGGCAAAGTTTAAAAGCTGGTAATTCTCTGTCAATAAATTGAATGACGATGGCAAAGGTACTCGTTTAATGTGTTAGCTATTCTTACACATCAATTCGATCTGACAAGGGATTTGCTTAGTATAAATGAAAACCGATACAATGACATCACCTGCAAATAGATAGACTGTGGACATTATTATTAGAGACATTATTATTAGTCCTCATCTATTTTACTGCCAGTTAACAGAGACACTGGGAATAAAGAGAGAAAGTATGTTCCACATCTGTTAAAACATTTTTTCCAATGATTTGCAGATGACATAGAAACAGTAAATAAAAAGCTTTAAATGACTCTTCAACTGCCGGCATTGCTGACTCTTTTGTTTGATTTAGAAAAGTTATTATGTATTAAAAATGCGATCAGTTTTAACTAATATGATTGACCCTATGTATATTTTTAACGACAACTATTTGTGAGGCAAGACAAAAAATAGAGACTAAAAATGAGATGAATAAGGAAACAAGATTTTGTACAATAAAACCCCAAGAGAACTTCGCACAATGCAACTTAATTGAAAACAACTGCCATACTTTGGATTTTCTCGCCAGGTATGGCGATATTGAGAAACGAGAATTGCATTAATTGAACCAGAAATTCCACTTATAGCCCAAGGGCGACGATTCTTCTTGGAAAAGTGATAAATCATATTTCCAAACATTTTTCAAGTCTTTGGTAATGGAAGCTGAAATGAAAAAAGAAATTGATCTCTGCAATTTGAAAACAATGGTATCATCATCATCATCATCATCATCAAATACGCCTTCCGTCGTTTGTCAACATTGCGCTAAAATCCAATATTTATTGGATTTTTATTTAGACATTCCTCCGAAGAGTTTTGGCATGTCACCAACCAAATCCATTCATACTTACCTGACAAGGAATGAAAGTGTTACTGCGGCCATCTTCAATCGTGCGTCCTTCAATCAACTGATGGTATATGTCTATTAATCATGGTCTAGTCAAATAGAAGAAGGATCGACTCCCATTCTCAGACTTTTAAAGTCCAGTCCTTATTGAAAAGTATTGCATTTAATTTGTAGTCTGATACCAGTTGAATCTAAATTCAACTGGTATCAGGCTTCATAACAAACAAAACTTTCTATATTCATTTGAATTAAGCAATAAACTAAAAATTAATGCAAGATATCCCTTTCTACACAATTTTTGTAGATATTTTTTGTTACCAAATATTTGATTTCCAAATAAACACTCTATTTGTAGAATCTTTATCAAAAATCACTATGTATCACTACCGAGCACAAACCATTTATTGTTTGAAATTGTTCTAAAATGAAATTGTATTATTTGCATGTCTAAAAATTTAAATTAATCATTTTCAAACCCATGTATTTAGGATTACTTTGTAGAAAGGCATCTTAAAGTCCAGTACTTAAAAGAATACTTAAAAAGCATTGCAATTAATCTATCTATCTATCTTGGTCGATTTTCACATCGCCCAAGTATGGAGACACAATCCTTCCAGCACTCTCTATCCATCATGATTGTTTTTAACTCAGCTGTATTGTCCAGCCCCGCGTCTTGCAATATGTTGTCTACATATGTAAATTTTTGCCTTCCTCGATTTCCATGCCCATCCATTGGTTGCCATAGGACAAGTTTGTTGGCTATTTCTTCTTCGTGTCTGACACAATGTCCGGCTAGCCGCATTCTTCTCTGTTGGACTTTGATGGATACTGGAGGTAGTTCTCCATATAGGTGACTATTGGGGATATGCTGTTTCCATGAAATATTGAGGGCCATTCGTAGCATTCTGGTGTAACATCCGTCAAGCTGTTTTTTCATTGTCTTTGTTAGGGTCCAGGTTTCTGCACCATAAAGTAACACTGATTCGACTGTAGCGATAAATAGTCTAATTTTAATTTTCCTGGAGAGTGTTGATGTCCATATCTTTCTTAACTTATGACATGCGCTCCAAGCTAAAGCTTTTCTCACTTTGAAGTCTTTGTCTGTGCTCTCCATCCATGCTCCTAGATATTTAAAATTGTTTACGATTTTTAAAATTGTTCCATCATGTGATTTTATGTTTATTGGTGTGTTGTGGTTAAAAGCTTGTATTTCAGTTTTCTTTGCATTGCAGTGTAGGCCAACTCTTCCTGCTTCGCGTTCAAGGATTGTTAAAACGTCTTGCGCTTGGTTAATTTCTTCGGTTATTAGGGCGATGTCGTCTGCGAAATCAAGGTCCGTTACTATTGTTGGGTGGCTGCGGCGACTCTGTCGTTGCTTTATTGTAAAACCGAGTTCTTCTTCCCTACCCTGGAATGTATTTCTCATGACGTAATCGAGGACGATTGCGAAAAGGTATGGAGCTAGTGTGTCCCCTTGCAGTACCCCGGCAACAATTTGAAAGAATTTTGTTTCACCATCTGGTGTGATCACTTTTGCTCTAGTGTTTTCATACAGCTTGTGGATGGCGGCTAGTAATTTTGGTGGAACATCGTATGCTTTTAAAATTTTTATCATCATGCCTCTATGTATAGAATCAAATGCTTTGCGGAAGTCAACGTATAATATAATCGCTTTTTTGTTTCGGGCTTTAACTCCCTCGATGAGTCGGCGTAGTGCGAGTATGTGGGTAGTAGTTGATCGGCCAGGTCGGAAACCGTTTTGATTGGGACGAAGATGTTTGTCGATTTTTGGTTGTATTCTGTTTAAAATCATCTTATTGACAAGTTTAGCGACAAGTGAGGAGAGGCTGATACCTCTATAGTTGGGTGTTATACTCAGATCTCCGGAGTTGGGTAGAGGAAGCATGTCGATTTCTGACCACTGTTCTGGCTTAACGTTATTATTAAATAGTTTATTGGCAAAATCGAGGAGTATTTCGTCTAGGTCGCATCGTTTTAGAACTTCTGGGGGAATGTTATCGGGTCCAGATGCTTTACCTTCACGTAAGGTGCATTTGGCTTGTCTCAATTCGTCGAGTGTGAATTCGTTGTCGTTTATATGGCAATCATTTAGAACTTTTGTTAGGTCTCCTTCAGGCGGAAGTTCTAGTAGGACTGGTTCGTTGCCAAGCAGTTAATTGGATTCAGATTCAACTGGTATCAGATTCATA
Organism: Morbakka virulenta; assembly: GCA_003991215.1. Taxonomy (NCBI): domain Eukaryota; kingdom Metazoa; phylum Cnidaria; class Cubozoa; order Carybdeida; family Carukiidae; genus Morbakka; species Morbakka virulenta. The sequence continues at coordinate 489,909 of RDPX01000421.1, forward strand.
ATAAATTAAATTCTGTAATATCATTTTCATAAATAAATAAACCGAAAACTTCATGCAACATATCCCTTTCTACACAATTTGCTGGGTAATTGTTATAAAATTTTCTGGGGAACCTCTATAAAAAACTCTTGCGTATCCATGTATATATCATTTCTAAATATCTAAATTAAGCATTTTCAAATCAATGCATTTTGATATTTACACAAGGTAACTAAACTAATGCGATCACCTAGTGTGCCAATAGTCTAAAATGGACTCTTCTTCCTTTTTCAGTGCCCTATCAATTGATACCGGTAAAACAATGCCTTTTGCAAAACGCATGAAAAATTAGTTGCGTCGTAAGGACAGCCCATGTCTTGGTTTGGTCGAGAAACTTCAATCTTTGCTTTTCTGGGGAACATTCTCTGGAGATTTTCCAGCCTGTACCAGATGATCCAGATGGGATTCTCTGATGACATATGCTGGGACCTTGACCGGTCTCTTTCTGACCGTTGAAAGTAGCTTCCTCTTGTATCCTGCAGCTTGCACGACCACTACTTTCGTCATGACTGCTGTCCACCATATCCTTTGAATCCTCTATGCGGAACTCCGTTGTTATTTACTTTTCATTATAAACTTTCCATAGCAGGCGATTATGGCAGCCATTATGCCCACCGCTTAGCCTTCGATAAAAAATTAATGTTACTTAGTGCGTTCACGTAGCTAATCAAAGACTATATAGTATGGACAATGAAGCCTACAGGGCCGGGGATTTCTCCCTTCCGCCTTGTGGATAAAGAGGAAATATTATTTTACAATTAAAAACAATTGCAGATATCTATTAAACATAGACTAGTCAAATGCATAATAAATTAAATTCTGTAGTATCATTTTCATAAATAAATAAACCGAAAACCTCATGCAACATATCCTTTTCTACACAATTTTCTGAATTCTTTTTGCTTATTTTTCTGTTACCAAATCTTTGCCTTCCAAAAAAACCACTACTTTTCCAGAACATTTATTAAAAATCACCTGTGCATCCATGTATCGCTACCCAGTACAAATAATTTATTCTTTGAAATTGTTCTTTGAAAGGAAATTGAAATATTTTCATGTCTAGAAATCTAAATTAAGCATTTTCAAGTCAATGTTTGTATGATTATTTTGTAGGAAGGTATGTAAACCACCGCAATAATTTAGTGTGCAAAATTTCTAAAGTTTAATATATTTTTCTTCTTCAGTGCCACATCAATCGACATTGGCGAAAAAATTTCTTTTGCAACTCGCAGGAAAATTTGTTCCGAAGTAAGGCCAGCCCATGTCTTGAATTTATCTGGAAACATAAATGTTTGCTTCTCTGGGGAAAGTCTTATAGTGGCTTTCAACCCTGGACCAGGTGTTCCAGTTCGCCTTTACGGATGACATGTTCTAGTAACTTCCTCTTGTACACTAAAACTTGCTAGCCACTATTTTGGTCATGATTGCGGTTCACGATATCTTTTGAATCCTCCTCAAGTGCCATATTTTGGAAGTCCCGATTTTTCTTTGGTCTCAAGTTCGAATGGTCCATGACTTGTTGATCCCAGGTATTTGACGTCTTCTGCCCTCATTACATCTTATCCTTTCATGCTTAACCTATCATCATCTCTTCCATTCAAGACCAGGTATTCTGTTTTTGCTCTGCTTACTTTCATTTTTCTTTTCTCCAGGGCACCTCTCCATTTTTCCAGTTCTTCTTCAGCCTTATTTCTTGTTTTACTGCACAACACAATGTCGTCAGCAAACAGCATTGTCCATGGTTCTTCTCTTCAGGCTTCATCCGTGACTCGGTTCACAACTATAGCGAATACGGAGGGACTGAAGGCTTATCCTTGATGAAGTCCAACCCTGATTTGGAACCAGTCAGTCATCCCTGCAGCGCTTCTTATGGCTGTCTCACTGTCTCTGTACATGTCTTATACCAGCCTTACTTGTCAGCTACTCCGGATATTCTCATGTAATACAATAATTCTTCCCTTGGCACCCTATCATACGCTTTTTCCAAATCTATAAATACACAATGTAATTATTTTTGCCACTCTCGGTGCTTCTCCATTAGAATGTGCAGAGCAAATATTGCGCCCATTGTGTTCTTTTCTGGCTTGAATGCGTGCAGTTACTGGCTGATCTTTTCATCCAAAACCCTTTTCCAAAACTTCATGGGGTGGCTCATTAACTTGATGCCCCTGTAGTTGTCACAATCACGTTTCGTGATTATCTCTGTACCTAAGTCTCCCAAGCACGTCATGCCTAGATAGGTTTATTGTCTGGGCCTACAGCCTTTCCATTTTTCATTTTCTTTAAATGTGCCCTCTACATCTAATTTCAAGCTCATCACTCTGTCAGAGATTCTCTCTACTCCCAACACACTTCCTGTATAGGAAGGTCTCAACACAATTCCTACTCCTTTTCTTCTGTTTTCTTCTGATTTCTTTTGTTGTCCTCTCCATGGAATATTAGCTTGTATTCATTCCCAAGTTGCCTGGACTTGCTTTTTTTCCATCTGGTTTCTTTGATGCATAGTATATCAATGTGTCCCTCCATCATATCTACAATTTTCCGTCCTTTTCCATTTACCGTTCCCACATTTAGTGTACCAATCCTCGATGTCGTTTGCCTAGCTTTGTCCTTTACACGCTTTTCTCTCCTTTTCTTGGCTACTCTTCTTTTCCCTCCTTTTCTTCGTTGCTCAGCAGAAGTTCACTTTCCTGCACCGCTGATCAGTAGTGCTGGCGGTCGTTGAAAACCCGGGCCTCGAATGATTCGGTATATTTTGATGACTTATGATTCGCAAAACTTTGAGTTTGGCAGGTTCTCCTACAGCCGCATTGCCTTGCTGACGCCAACCACAGTTTAAGGCAGTGTGCCTAGCCTTTGATAATCCAATACCTACTCACAAGGCAGTAAGGAATTTTTAACCCATTCCTGGGTGAGCAATTTGGTGAGTGTGGGGAAGTGTTCACACGCCAGTGGGCTCTGTACACTACACCTAACGGGGAGCTCATCCTCCAGTAACAGAAAATCCGGCTGCTGCCCCCTAGTCAGAGCCTCATTGGTTCAGAGGTCGCTAGACTTCCTATCCAGGGCACACCACGAGGAGGTGAGGCTGAGGCCACAGAGTGGGTCACAGACAAGCTACTTGATTTCGCCTTTCACCCGGAAGCTGGTCTGACCAAGACACAGTCATAGACTGGACTGAGCACTCTATGCCCCTTACGCCCCGAAAGAAAAAAGTAATAAATTTAAGAAATACAGAGATATTATTAATGTTTTAATTAAAATTTATGAAAAGATTATTGTCGATCAACTAGGCTAATCAATTTTGACAACTATCAACGATGTTATTAAGAAATTAACAATTTTTGGGAAAAAAATCAGTGGAAATAAAAATATGAAGCTTTTGGATGAATTAAAAGAAAGATTATTTATCTTTAAAAAACAATTATATAAATAAAAATGTACTACAATATTTTGATAAAAGATAATAAAGATCTGATACGCTTTGCAATCCATTCTGTCCAAAAAACTCGAAACAATATTTAATGGCTTACTTAGCAGTAACTTTATCAATTAGTCATAATAAAAATGATAAATATCACAACTATCAAATCTTTCAAACATTTTAATACTGAGAAATTCTCTGGTATTATTTAAAATCGTTTAATATTTTATGCCTGAGAAAATATTAACATTGAAGTTAGTTTAAAGCATTTAGCATCTAACCCAGAATACAAAATAATAATTACCAACTTTTCCTATGAAATCTTCGATATAAATAACTATTTACACTTCACAATGATTCAAACAGGTTATAAGAAAAAAAAATGACATTTTTGAAATGAAATTTCATACAAATGTTCAATCAAGTTACTATTTCTTTTTATAATGAATATGAACTTCACCTAAATGATGGATTTGCAGAAATGTTTAGGTTTCGATAAAACACAATTGAGAAGAAGTACAGAAGGTCAGTGAAAGGGACTGGGGTGGCAAATATGGAGCATAGCTGGGCCCGAGGCGCAAGAGAGAGGGAGACGGTGAAGGATGCTGCCAAGCCTAATGAGTCACCCATGGCTCGAAGAGAATAAGTGAGTATAGAAAACAATTAGCTATTATTGATAAAGAGGTACTTAGTAACAATCGAGAAAAGGCTGGAAGGGGAAATAATATTGTAATTAAGTGTAATTTTTTCGAAAATTATTCAAACTATTCAAGCAATGCTCTTTATACATTTACTCCAAAAGCTGGCATTGGTACACTTTCATCAATTAAATCTTATCAGCATCCAACATTAAATGGTTAAAATATTTTGCGGCTGATCGAACCTAACAATCACAACAACCTCCGCATCTTAAATCTGCAGAAATTGATCCATTTTTTCATGCCCATAATGATGCCCCAATAAATTATTTCTTTCTCCCTTAGAAAATGAAATGAAGCAAGGACACAGTGACGGCTCTCAAAGATAACCAAAACTTCCTTATTTGTCACAAGCCTATTCTAGCTCATTCAAAGGAGACGCGTCCAGTTTGCTGGACACTGTACACTTGCTTTGGATGAACTTATATCGTCGTTTCTCTTATGGTGGCATCCATCATCACTAAAGCGGTCTCGGAAGCTCATCCTTCCATGCATCACATGCAGGGACACCGCCATCACCAGGGAAGACCTTCTAACAGCTATGACAGATAGGGTATACTGGTAAGGTGTAGTGAATTCTGTCTCTGCTGAGGGAACAAGATGATGATGGTGAGCTCATGCAGCTAGTTAACAAAAACGTTTATGCTTCTTCCCAAACCAAAGATACAGTTCAAGATGAATGGCTTTCCCCTTTCATACATTTTACTGTGCTACTGATTTCCAAGATACGCCATAATGCAATAAAAGGACTGAAACTAAATAAAGACCCAGGCATTAACGGGCTTCCCTCTAAATTCCAATGAAAATTCTTGGATCTCCTTGGTCAGTAACGTTTTCAATTCGTCCTTTAAAGTAGGGCATCAATGAGACTAGCCTTGTTACCCCTCAATTTTAAAAAGAAAGATAAAACGGACCTCACTAACTGGAAACTCTTGTTTTTGAATAGTGTTGACAAAATCCTTACCAAAACATTGTCAATGTGATTTCTCCATGAAATCCTTCATAAAAATCAGATATGCAATGTTCCCGTCGTTCTATTTACGACAATTTGAAGTTCAACGGGACACCGTATCGTACTGGAAGCAGAGAAACACATCTCTTGCTCCATTACACTCTCCTTAAAAACCCTCTTGATTCGGAAAAGGCATTTCACTGTGATGAATGATGATATTAAGATGCAACAATGGTAAAAATGAACTTTGTGGAAGTCTTCCATCCTTGTATGAGAACCCTGTATACCGATATCCTAAACAATAATAATAAAAAATGAGCGCAGATAGATCATCTGTCTGTCTATCTATCTATCTATCCATCTATCCATTTATCNCAATGTTCCCGTCGTTCTATTTACGACAATTTGAAGTTCAACGGGACACCGTATCGTACTGGAAGCAGAGAAACACATCTCTTGCTCCATTACACTCTCCTTAAAAACCCTCTTGATTCGGAAAAGGCATTTCACTGTGATGAATGATGATATTAAGATGCAACAATGGTAAAAATGAACTTTGTGGAAGTCTTCCATCCTTGTATGAGAACCCTGTATACCGATATTCTAAACAATAATAATAAAAAATGAGCGCAGATAGATCATCTGTCTGTCTATCTATCTATCTATCTATCTATCTATTTATCTATCTATCCATCCATCTATCCGTCTACCAAACTATCTATCCATCTATGTATCCATCTATGTATCCATCCATCTAGCTAGTATCTATCTATCTGTCTGTCTGTCTATCTATCTAACCATCTATCTGTCTGTCTGTCTATCTATCCATCTATCTGTAGGTCTGTCCATCTATATATCCATCTATCTATCCGTCTGTCTGTCTATCTATCTATCTATCCATCTAGCTGTAGGTCTGTCCATCTATCTATCTATCTGTCTGTCTGTCTATCTATCTATCAATCGATCGATCGATCCTTTTATTTTCTGTTTGTTACAGTATGTTCATCTGAACCACAAATTCTTTAAGACAACAATAGTATTGGTGTTGAGTTCGGCTTTCACAACGGGAGGCTCTTTGTTTTAAATAATGACATTGTTGGTAATTAAGCAAAATACTTGATTGGGTTGTGTTTAAAAGCTAAAAGCCATCCTTTGCCCATGCTTTTCCCAGTCTACCTACTCTTTCTCATTCCTACTTTCAACCCATGTCTTTTTTTAATCATAAGTAACCATATAAATCCAAGTCTTCACATATTATATATATACAATGACTTCATCATCAAGACTAGAGAACTTTTCGGTGGGATGGTGACACATGGAGCGTCCCAAAACAAATTGAGGAATCTCGTGCATAAAGTCTATGGCAAACACTTTGATGCTTTCTCTTTTTTTGAAAAAACATTTTACAAAATTACCTCGGATTTGACTACTCAGTGAAGGTGTTGATTGACATTTTTTCTGATTTTACTTCTCTGTCTTTCTAATACTTACATTTTATTCTTTCTCCTCTTTTTGACAATGCTTGGGAGGTTTATTGGGGTTTTTTTGGTGGGTGGTTACCTTACCCTAGTTCTACATTCTTCTTTGTTCTTCTCTTTCACCATGTTGTTTTAGATCTTTATAGCAGAGGGAATGCTGAATGGTGGGTACCCGTAACACATGTGGAAAGCAGCCACTGCCGGTCACAAGCCATGGACCTCTGTTACCAACACGGCTATTCTTCTGTCTGTCTCTTCTTTCAAAGTCTGAAACACTTCTTCTGAGCCTTTATTTATGTATTGTGTCTCGAGCCGTGAAAGAAATAAATTTATTGTGGTGTAAAGAGTTTTTTGGGTTTTTTATTTTGTCAAATTAACAGTATTTAAGATCTAGCTGTTTGGAGTTTACTCCTTATACTATATATATATAATTAGATATACGAGGTAAGAAAACTCTAACTTTACAGTTACATGTCTTTCACAATCTTCAGCTGTTTACAAATGATCACTTGAAAAAAGTTTCTGCAAAGATATTATCACGTCATATATGTATATGACGTGTGTATGTATTTTCTATCGACATGCAGAGGATCAGGTATCAACGTTTTCATTCCCAAAATAAAACAGTTGATTCAATCCCACAACGAATTACACAATGAAATCTCACAATACATGTAGAAAGCAACGCTGGATATTGACAGCCAGCATAAAGCAAACAGGTTCTTGGATTTTAGACAGGAAGTAGGTATTTTAATGAGGTGATCGATTCAATGAGGAATAATTATTGTATTTCTTTAGTACATTCTACTTCTTATGGGCTGAAGACGATAATCGTTAAGACTATAAAGAGCCCTTTAAGCGTCTTAATTACATTGTACAAGCTCTCGTAAGTATGTTGATTCTTCTAACCAATTCCTTTTCCGTCTAAGAAACATTGTTGACGTACAAAAGGATTTGGTAGTAAGCTATAACAATATCTCAACACGTTACCCATAGGTAACACTAGGAAAAGGGCATGGTTCACCTATGATTGTTATAGAGCAGGTAATAGCCTGCTATTACCTGCTAATAAATATGAAACAATGCTTCAAAAAACAGTAAAAACAACAGGAAACAATAACAATAGTTCTGTAGACACCTAAAATGTACTTCAGAATATCACAGATTTATGTAAAAAATTTCATTAGGAGTTTAAAACAGTGTAAAGCCAGGGTGTATCTAATTACAATCGAAAATATTAAGTATCCTATGTCCTTAAAAATTCAAAAATTTACAAGCTCTTTGCATTGAAATCTTTGAAACATTTTATAGCTACTCAAAAAGGAAAATCAACTTGTTTAACTTTCCCCTTTGTCAGTAATACATAATCGACTTACATATAGGGCATATCTACTTAGCAACACAAACGAACATTGTACAGTTAGGTAATTCCAATGAAAACCTCTAAACAGTAAAACCTGAATACACAAGAATACAAATCTAATTTACACATCTAATAAACACATCTAAGAAGGAGTATATAGGGTGTGGTGTTACAGAGCGATGCTGGAGAACATAAAACAGTAGAAAATACCTGATCACAAATACACAATGGAAAAGTGGAATTGAATACCTAGTAATCACTAATCCTTAGCCTTTAAGGGGTGCTACAGCTACCTATATACTGAAAATCACATAAAGTACAGTCTGAAATAATGTTACAACCATTTATTTGTAACGATTTTTCCGACCATCCACACTGAAAGAACCACAACAATAGGGGGAAACAATAAGAATAACGAGATGTTAAGTGATGAAACTTTTGTTGGAGCTGGCCTCTTTTAATTAAAAAGATATCTTGATGTGGTTTGTAGTTCTAGGACGTCAGGTATGGCAGATAGTTTCGAAACTTTGGCGAATCCATCTCAATAAGAAGAAAGAATGAACAGCTACAAACAAATTCAAATTAGAAGCGATGAAGTGCACAGAGTTCAATGATAATCCTGTTGCTGGTTGGAAGTTTGATGTTGATGTAGAGCGCATTCGTGAATGAAGGAAGCAAAAGGAACAAATTAGTGGACTGAGCAATAAATCACGTGGAATGGAAAGAAGGACGTTAGATAGTACAAAGACTGTTCGGACGAATGTCTTCAATATCATACGCACCACAATCAATGTCAGTCTGTAACTCCTAGAGTGGCACCCGAGGATTTTCTAATGGATATACATTCCTGGTTATCTTCGGCCAAATCACAACAGCTTTTAAAATTTCTCTCGATCAGTGAGTGTGTAATAGAAGCACAATTTTTAGAGGAAGAAGACGTTGAGCACTGGCTGATTGGATGCCATTCATGAAATGATTGCCTTATGGGAATCTTCGGGTGGCACTCTGGGAAGATGATCTGGCTCACTTCAAGCCCTCAGAATGTGGTCCCGTTTCGGAGATCTACCTTGGATCTCGACGCGGACTCCTAAAGCCACCCATATCTACAACTACAACTGGGGGGAAATCTTCCCATGAATATGTTGAGAGCGAAGTCCGTGAATAGATCTAGGATCCCCATGAAAATAGCGAGAGTTTTTGGAATACTCGTCATGTAAAAAGCAAACATTATATGAAATACAATGCAATCCTCGTCTAAAATATCTGAATCATTTGTACCCAGTATTGGTTGGGTACGTAATTTCATGAGTAAAAATAGATTTCTCTTTGAAAGCGTACTTCTATACCTCAAAAAGACCCCAAACAATTTGCTTCAGACGTGATTCGTGCAAAAGGTCACTCCACCATGGATGAAAAACATGCTTTGCTAAGCACGTTCAGAATGAAAACTATTACCAAGAAAGGGAGTAAAGACGTGATTTTAAAAAGCATGAGTATCGATGTGATTGACGGCTAAAGCAGATGGTCAAAAGATGAAGCAATTCATTGTCTTCAAAGACACGTAACCTAAAGTCAACAAGTGAGCGAAGAGGTAGATGAGCTTTATCATGTCATGAGTCGTAAGCTTTTAACCTTTGACTGGGAAAATAAAAGAATTATAGACAAGGAAATTCTTATAAATCGTGTGAGTTCCGTTTGAATGAAAATGAAAAGAAATAACTTACTTCCTCGTGAATGATAAAATTGAAATTTGTTTGTTTGTTGAGAAAAAATTGGCTTAGCAATAAATGTTCAATGAATAAAATGTAATTGTCTTTTGGACATTGGTCGGTAGGTATTGCATTGTAGTGGTTATTTGAGGTTGCTGAATAATGGACTTTCCCGTTAGCAGTATTTACTCGTTTTCTTTGCCAGAATAAGAATTGGGGTTTCTATTTTGACAAAATGAAAAAATTACAAACACACGGAGTGTAATGAGTCACATTTGAAGATTTGAAGTCATAACTATCAACTCATTAAATAGGTCAATTTCAGCTAGCAAATTTCGTGCTTGGATACGATCGAACAATGCAGAGCTGGAAAGTCATGGAGATTATTTGTAAACGTTAAAACTGTGAGATACTTATCAAAATGAAGACGACATTACTTTAAGAAAACTGTAGATAAGTATTTCAAAACCTAATTTCAGAGAACCAATTTCAGTTTCTCATTCCAAAATACATATACTTAAGTATGCAAGAGCCAAAATAAATAGCATGTTACAAATTTTTGTGTCTAGAACTCTAATGTTAGATCTTACTAAAACCAGTTGCCATTAGCATGAAACAACTGGTCCTGATGTACAGGGGAACGGCGTGTCAGACATGTATCTGCTAATAACATCAAATCACCTTTTCAAGATATCAGAAGTAAAACTTATATATTTAATGTTACTACTAACTTATAATGAAGATGAAATTACTTTACGGAAACTCGAAAGAATTACTTCAAAACCTTATAAAGGAAAATGGCTTTCCCTTTTAAACCCCAAAATACATATATTTAACTTCACAAGAGCTAAAGTAAACTATAAAAACTATTTATACACTGGAGCTAAAATCTTTGACCTTTTTCAAAGACTTACGTATCATAATAAATAAAATTGGCAGAAGCTTATGCAAATTTATTCAAGAAAAAGACGGTCGATATTTCTTAACAAAATTTTCGTTAACAACTCGTTTACAGAAATGACTATACCATAACCCTGTGGTATTACGTCATTTTTATGGGGGGCCCTTCCCAGAACCCAAGTTACAAGTAATAGCCATATCCTTGGTATAAACCCAACGAAATTTGCCACAAAACAAAGTGATAAGAAAATTGCTACTTAGAATTAGAGAGAATTAGATAACGTTTCGTTGATAAAAATATAAAATGACTTAACTGTTACTCAATTGGAGGAAATATTGACAATGACAACTGAATTAATGAAACGTTAAAACCGACACAAGAGAGTGAAAATATCTTTAAGCTCGCTCTTCCTTTCATTAAAAAAGTTCTTCCGAAAGTTTAAGGTACTTTTTTGTTGATTGTCAGTAACGGAGCGATTTCAGGTTCAACATACAAGGGAACTTTTAAGAAAGGTTCAGAAAACAAAAATGTAAAAATAATTGGTGATCCATACGAAAAAATTTAAACCAAAATTAAATACCTTGTCGGCCGTTTTTACACCGGCCCAAATTCCGCCACCTCCGAATTTTGGATCAAAGCCATTTAGGGCCGCTAATAACACCTCTGAAAAAGTAAGAACATTTCTAATAATGTTCTATTTATTTTTTATTTTTTGACGTATCATATTACATACACTAATAATAAACACAATTCACAACACATTCATCTTATCATCTCTATCACGGAGCAAATCTAGTAAAAGTATTTGTAATAATTAATCGCCTGCAATTTCTTCATTGTTCTTGTTCTTGTTAGCACCTTCAGTGTTCTTCTCTTCCTCAACACCCTCCTCAGCATCAGAATCGACTGCTATTTCGTCTACAAAATCCTCTTCATTTGAACCTCCCATAGTGTCTTCTTCATATATTTTGTTTACATCTAATGCCTGCTTCATCTTTTCAACTTGACTGCCCACAAAAGGGCTCATCGTTTGTAGTATAGTTTCAGGAAAGTACATATCATTGAAGCTATTTTAGAATCGATTAACCTGGTCATTCTTTGTGAAAATTCTTTCCAGGAAATAGAAATCGTTGTTGAATGAGCTCAGAAGTTAATTTAAAAACTATTTTGTCATTTGTTTGTATTAGGAAATATAGTTTATATTTGGTTGGTTATTATTTTGTTACATACAACGCATTTTTTTACATGAAAGGAAACTTTTACACAGTTACAATTACATATGACTGATTTATGAGCCTAAAGTCAAATTTTTCAAGCCCTGTATAGAAAATTATACCTGTACAGGCAAAAAAAATAATAAATTTGAAAATTAACGTCACTTTTTGATAAAAAAAACTTTTTTGGCCTCTTTTACGCCGGCCCTTTTTACGCCACACGCGAAAAAATAACGCCATTTAGGGCCAGCGTAAAAAGGGCTGATAAGGTAGTAAACAATTGGAAGGTTTTATCAAAACTTTCTTGTTTGACGGTCAAGGTCTTTATAGAGCTGGCAGTAAATCAAAAAAAGATATATTAAATGAACGAACTTTTATAGGTCATGGCATTAAAGGATAGTTTAATAGCAACATTTGCAATCAAACTTTGAGAGACAAAAATGTCATAAATTTTGACAATAGTAAAGGCAGTGGAAAGCATTTGGCAGCATTCATTTATAGGGAAAATTGTATACATATTGATAGTTCCGGAGACAAACCTTATAAAATCAAGGGGAAGCTCTTCTGGTTCGTTCCTCTGGCATATTTATTAGACTGATACTAGTATTTCTGTATATTTTTTTCAGGTTTGAAAATGATAATGAATTATAGAAATTTTCACCTACTTTAAACGTACAAACTTCAGCGGACAGAAAGTTTCGTGGATCAAGCCATCCGCGAAATTTTCTTATTTAGCGGACATAAACTTTCGAGGATGAGAGGTTTAAATTTTTTTCCCATGCATAAACTTTCGCGGAGAGCAAATTTTGAAATATTTCGCTTGCACAAACTTTGGCTGATCAGCAATAAATTAATAAATTTAAAGGTTAGTTCCAATTGTTCCTCAAGAAGGAAAACAGTATTTTTTGAATCTCATGAAAACAAACTAACGAATCTTTCAAAGGTATGGAAATAAATACAACAAAATACTTGTAAAGCAATAAAGCAACAAGTCAGTTTCTGTAAATAAATATCAAGAATGTTAAACGTGTTTTGTCCTCAAAGCGTCCAAGACCTAAAGTTCGTGAACTTATTTAACTGGTTTAAGCATGTATTTTTTGCTTTATTGTAGTAAAAATATTGTTAACAACAAATTTCGAATTTCTTGTTTTTTCCCATGGCCATAAAAAGTTTGCGAATATGACCTGTTTTGGAATTTTTCGTGGACATTAACTTTCGCGGGACAAACTTTCGCGGATTTGACCAAGATCTGCAAAATCCGCGAAAGTTTCTACGTTTAAAGTAACATATACATATATCAAAAATTTAATAAATACTTTTTTCAAAATGCCTATAAATTTCAGGATTTTGACAGTAACATATGAGGTTATTTTTGTTTTAATTTTGGTAATATTGAAAAAGATTTCAAGAGGTATGACGAATAGTTAAATAAATTTGATGTTGGAGCTTTTAAGAAAAATGAAGTTATTATGAAAGAATTTGAAATATAAATCGTACAAAATACATCAAATACATTTTCTCAAGTTTAGAACTTAGACTAAAACAAATTCTAGACTAAAGTAGGATGTATGTAATATGAAACAAAAACTGGAAAAAATTGAAATGGTTATCATTATAGAGATTGTGTGATATTTGTGATAAAATCAAAGCTTGTTAGCGAACAAGAAGGTAAAGGTTTGCTTTGAATGGTTGCTCGAAAAATATCTTTAGCCAAAATTCCAATAATTAGTTATGGTTTAGGATAGATAATCTAAGTATCTAAAATGACTTAGATATTGTTCTTAAGAATTCTTAATAAAAGTAATCAACCCATGCAAATTTCAAAGAGCAGCCGTGGCTGAATGGTTAGTGCAACTGCACCATAACCAAGAATTCCGGGTTAGATTCCCCAAGCGGGCGACTTTGGAAATTCACAAAAGGAAAAGTTGACGTCAGGAAGGGCATCCGTCCAAGAAATTCCTCACTGACAAATCCAAGTCCCTGTAAAGGGCACCGTCTGAGCCCCAGTTACTGGAGAAAATGACGTTAAAACCAAAAAAAAATCCAAGCAAATTTCGAAGTAAATCTTGTGGCAGCATCAAAGTAAACATAGAAAATAATATTAATAAGATGAAGGGAAGATATTGAGAAATTCCAGGCAAGAGTATTTTTGAAATGCTACAATCAAAACTGATATTATTACAAGTGTTTCTACAACACGAATAATTTCATCAACATTGACAGAATAATGTAACAATAGCTTTCGCTATAGTTGTTGGCATTTCATAAATATTAAGCAGTACTTTTGCTGTATAACTTGAAAAACTTTAAAAATATAATATTACTATTATAGAGAGCGTTTTTGAACTACGTTTCGTGAGATACTAAACCCATCGTCAGGCACCTGGCGATGGGAGAAGTGTCTCTTGAAACGTAGCTCAAAAAAAGTAAGTAGGTGAATTTGAATAGTATAATAAATTAACGGATTTTTAGTTTAATATTATTATGATGTTCAGCTGAAAGTCTCAGCAATTTGTCATCGTTTAGTAGACAATAATAATTTTTAATAATATCGTGTGCTTTTTGTTTTTTCAAGAGCTTCTATAGCTCATTAGTTGTCATATTTCTGAAGGCAACTGGTTTAAAATGTTGAATGCCATTATATTCTATAACCATGAGTTTTGGAATTATATACCATAATCAAACTTTAGTTGACTTTTCCCAATTCTTAAAAGGTCTTTATATTTAACTTTCTGTCTAAAACTTATTGGTGGAAAACATAAAATGTTAGCTGTTAGTCCTTCTGGTGAGGACATTGAACTATTCTTAGAGTTTGTTTTATTAGATGAATTTCTGGATTTAAATTCTTCATTTATTAGTAAATAATTAATTGCAGGGACCTTAGTTGAAACTTAATTTCGTCATGGGTAGCTCTTATAGGTCGATTAAAACCACCTTCCTACAGAAATGAAAAATTACTTTTAAAATTTTGAACAGAATTTGCATCTGGTACAATTGCGTTAACATTGTAACACATAAATCAGACTTCAATTTATTTGTTTTCAAATGGACAGTTCTTACATGGAAGTTTTCCTTGCTGACTCTAAATTCTTTCAGACATAAGGGCTTTAAGAAGGTCTAAAATTTGAGTTTTACCGTGTAAACATTTATTATATGTTATTTTGTCCCTCATAAAATAAAATGTAAGTATTTTAGACTTTGTAACTGAAATTGTATCTCCACAATTAAGCTTTAAAATATTTATATGCTATTTTTAAAAGTAATTTCATCTTTGTTTTACTGTAGTTATTCGATTTACCGCAACCTATTCTAATGACCGTACCCCTCAAATAACCGCACCCTTTGGAACCCAAAAAGAGTTAATAAGCGCACTCCCTCAATTAAGCGCACCCTCTTTGGCAGATTTCCTTTTCAACAATCGCACCCTTTTTTCAAAGTAAAAAAGTGAAGGTCAAGAATAAAATCACCAAAAACATATATTTTATTTATTTTATTTTATATATTTTAGTGAGTATATTCTATTATGTTTTTAACATCTACGTATATCACAATGTTCATATGTTTACAGATATCTTTGTATTTGTCAATTTCACTTTTGAACTTGATGAATGTCGACGTTGATATTTTGGACATTTAGTGCTTTGTAAGTTTACTTCGTACTGTTTGCACTGATAAAAATATTTTTGACATTTAGTGCTTTATAAGTTGACTGACTTTTCCAATAAGTGCACTCCCTCAAAAACGCGCACCCCTGAATAAGCGCACCCTCTGGAATCTCTAGAATTATTTAAACGCACTGTGCGATTTACGGTAAGTTAAGTATCTCACAGGCTTGTTTCCACAGAGCCTTTCTATTGCGCATGTGCATTGTTTTAAAAATACCGCTGGAGAGGCGATTTTTTATGCTCACGAGCTGCTCGTGAGTATTTTAAAAAAGTAGAACCAGTTCTACTTTTTGAACGTATTTTTTTCCGCCTGAGTTTAAGAGCCAATGATAGTTCAGTATGAGACATTACGTAATCTTGTATTGTATTAACATTTTTGCACGGTCATCAAAAAACATAATATTTCCAGATAACAAAATAGCGGCGAATAGGTATGTCGCGACAAGTTTTGACGAGGATGAAGAAAACGAGGATATCAATTATAATGGGGAAATTTATCAAAGATTCTTAAAGGAACAAAAGGAAGCAGAACAGAAACATCAACAGAAGAAAATAATAACGATAGATACCTCGGCCATTTCATCTGCCAGCTCTGGTATCGTACATTATCAACAAAAACAAAACTTGTGCATCGCTACTTGATAGGTACCCTGTTATACAAAGCCTTTCACTTGGTCCTGTAAC
>RDPX01000421.1:522877-539617 GCA_003991215.1 Morbakka virulenta
CTATTTTGCCTAGCAATTTCCCTGTACTAGGGTCTTTCTCTAGCCACCAATATGTTACTGACAAATTTATTAATATTTTACATGAAGAAAGCCTTGTGTCCATTTGGGCAAGCCGAGGAATAAAGTTAACAAGCAACAAATGTGTTTCACCTAAAAGAATTTTGATCAACAAATTAAAACAAAAAGCAAGAAATATTTTCTCCCTTTATAAAAGTAATAAAAATCTTGATTCCCTCCAAAGTCATAATTGGTTGTCACAAATAGCCAAAATACAGGAAGGAAAGTTAGTCTATAATTTTTACATACTTACAATTTTATGTATTAGCTTCTTAATTAAAATTTAGACATGTAAATTGATTTTTATTAATAGAATTACAAATGTAATTAGGTAATTAGCTGCAATTATTCATATGTAATTAATTTCTTTTTTGAACCTTTTTTTGAACCTTTTGAACTTTTTTGAACTTTTTAACATGTATATATTTATTTTGAGAAGGCTGCTGGCACAGGCCAGGGTCTAATAAAAAAAAAGAGTATATACATATATTTATATATATATATATATATATATATATATATATATATATATATATATATATATATATACATGTATATGTATGTATATACACCTATATATATATATGTGGGTGGGTGTGTTTTACCATATGAACATTGTTCCGTTATGTGCATTGACCCATTTTTGATACCACTACACAAGATTACACAAAAATATACTGTATATGTGTATATATGTCTATATATGTGTATATATATATACATATATATTTATAAAGAATACAAACGTGTAGCTATCCACGAAAAATAAAACACTTGAATAAAGCTCACAATACGTATTCACATGGAAAGCAACACTGGATATTTACAGTCACCATAAAGCAAACAGGTCCTCTGGTTTTAAAGAGGAAGTGATTATGATATTGAGGTGATCGATTTAACGAGGAATAATTATTGCCGTTCATTTGAAATGGCCTGAAGACTATTATCATTAAGATTATAACGAGACGTTTAAACATTTTAGTTACTCTGTACAAGATTTTGTCAATATTTTGATTCGTCTTTGATTAATTGTTGTGTTCTTTTCATCTTAGAATCATTCGAACGAAAATATTAAGTATGTTAAGGCCTTAAATATACAATTATTTCCAAGCTCTTTGCAGAGATATATCTGAGTTGGTTTATAGCAGCTTAGAAAAGAAAATCAACCTGTCAAACATTTCACCTTTCGTCTTCTTCAGTAATGCACAATTGAGTTACACATTGGAAATATTTACTAAACTACAAAGCAGTCTATAATTGGATTTTTTTTCAATGGTTAAGAACCGTACAAGGCATAACGCCACTGGATATATGAAACCGTGATGATATGACAAATAAAGAAAGAATGAAAAAAGGAAAAAAACGAAAAAAGAAAGCAAAAAGAAAATTTCTAGACAGTAATATCTGAATACACCAGATAACACATGCAGTTCCAAGATAAGGGATATATAGAGCCTTGTTCTATGAAGAGGTATTGGAGACCATGATTCCAATGTCCCATACAAACACAAAATAAAAATGGAACTGAAGATCCCAAATTTAACTGACAATAATAAGCCTTGCAATTATTAATCTTAGCCTACATATCGAAAAGCACATACAATATAGTCGAATAAATAGAAACCATTAATCGAATTACAACTAAAAAGAAAACTAATCTCTTTGCTGGTAACTTGGGAAATGAAGTTCTCAGAATTAATCATTATCGTCTCAGACACAACAAAAGAACTTCTCACAACGACAACATTCTTTTTATAATGGTTATTTTCAGTTATTGTAGCCCTGTTCAACAAGTCCTTTAAGTTCTTATATCTCCTTGGAATAATCCAAACTTCGGGGAAATCGACTCAGTTCTGCTCAGACTATCAGTTCTGGAAAGCATAGGATAGAGTCTTGCTATCTTGCTATCTTGCTATTTTTCCCCGCACGGTTGAGCGCTGAATGGTATGTTGAAGCTAGTATATTTATTCTAATACCGACCTTTATTCGCATATTTTGTAGGTTTGATTAATAATCCTTTGGGTCCAATACTCCTGATGTACTTATTACCTGCCAAGCAACAAACATAGTATACAAAGCAGAACTCTTCCATGATAATACAACTAAGACATATTATGGCTTATGCACGGGGCAATTTAAAACGAGCTGCAACAACCATACAAGCCTATTTCGACACGAAAGCCATAGCATATCTTATTATACGTTGTATTCAGTTTTCAGTATCCTGGACCTGATGTATTTGGTCCACCTGGAGACAACGATTGTCAGGGCATCACATGATAGGAAATTAAAAAAATGATCAATTTTTGCAAATAAAGTTGTGGTAGATAGATCCGATCGAGACGTGAGCCAAAAGTTCGATCAGGGATAAAATATTTATTACGTTTGGTATTGGATGCTTATATTAAAATGTAATAACAGTCCTCTCACAATTTACAATTTGTTTTCTTTGTAAGCTTATCATTCATAAAAAAACCCTACAAAAGTAAATTAAGAAGGGCCTTCCAAGCCATGGAAGGCCGAAAACAAGTGGAAAAAGGGTGTTTGTCAAATAATCTCCACGAGTACTCAAATAGCGCCAGTAACAAGTGCACCTTTAATTAAAAAAACAACACATTTTGTTTTGAAGTCGAGGGTACTCGCAAGGTCAGGCAAACAGCGAATTTTAGGTTTCTAATGGGAAACAAAGTATTTGGACTATTTTCTTAACGCTTTGTTACTTTTTGTTGCGTATTCCTTGTTTTTATGACGGTGCTATTTCACTCAATAACACTTGTAGAATAATGACAGGGACAGTACGATCCACACCAGTCCATACTCTGTATGCTCTGTCAGGCATAGTCCCACCACATGTGAGAAGAATATCTGCTGCTAATCGTGAACGATTAGTACAAGTCACCGATGAGCGTCACCCGTTGCATAACCATGGTCCACCCCTAATTCGACTGAAGTCAAGACTTAGCTTCCTGTCTATACCAGATGAAAATATCTCATCTTCTCAATCTAAACGAGAAACCATGTGGAAGGCACAATGGGATGAATCACCAAACTCAACAGCTTTTGAGAGCAGAGGTGTAGTTCCCAAAGAACAACTTGCTACTGGCCACGATCTTGGCTGGACAACGTGGCGCAGTCTAAACTGGCAACGTACTGGTTCTGGTAGATTCAAATCTGTCATTAAATGAATGGGATTATCAACATCTGATACCTGCAGCTGTAATGCCACACAGATTATGGACCACCTCCTGCAATGTCCAGACGCCCCAAATTGCAACTTTGCTGACTTAGAGGAGCCCACACCATCGGCAATATCATGTGCCCGCTGCTGGGTAGAAACGCTGAAAGCGAGACACGAAAACGAACGAACGATCTCAATGCTCTGGAAAAATCCCACTTAGCTTGTTGTCATAGCAACAAAGAAGTATATGAGAGAGTGATTGCTTACGTTCACAATTTCTTTTTCGAGTTGACACCGGAGCAGGCAAGTGAAAGAAAACAACGGTAAGAATGCTTTTTTTTAATCAATTGGTATTTACAGCTTATATTGTTGGGAGGCGTTTTATCGGGTTTTTATTAACGAGAGAAAATCTCGCTTTTTTTTATTTGACTGTACTTTCCTGGAAAATAAAAAGCGGTTGGGATACTTTCGACTTCGGTCGTGTCCTTGTTGTTTTCGTGTCATACGGGTGATCGATGTTGAATGTGAGTTCATGAAGAAAAACCTCTGAAGAGGGTTTTGTTCAAATATAGCTAGCTGTCTCCGATCGGTAAAAGCCCATGGGAAACTAATGTGTTTATCCAGCCATGCTTTATCCAAGCATTTCTATTTTCATCCGGTGATATTTCAATATGCCAAGAGGTGCGACGCGCAGCTTCAAAAACAACTCAAAAACAAATTCGTAACTTGATAATTCATATGAAGAACTCTTTTTCACAGCGTAACAGGGAAGTATATCACGAGAGCGATCTATCTGTCTGACAATGCAGTTAACAATTTTATGTTACTTTTTATTTCTTGTGCTTTGAATGTTGTTAATTTGTAAACACATTCACGCGTCAAGCCAGCCTTCAAATTTATGCATCAAATATCTCGATTTCTAACCCAAGTTAAAAATTAAGTTTAATACTCATGCTTCAGGTAAGTTGCTACGTAGCAGTGGTTAAACTGAAAGGCAAGACCGGATATTTTGATGCACTATTTTTAGACCACTTTTATTAAATCAAATATGAAAAGCCAAAGTTGGTACTGAACGCAATTATAGAATAGACTGGCAGTCATACTCTCACCTAAAAACAGCCTTTTTTAGTTTTAATGTCATTTGCCCCAATAACTGTGGCTGAGACGGTTCTCGTCAGAGGAATTTGTTTTGGCATTAAGGAATTTCATGACCGGATGCCCTCCCTGACGGGAACGAATGGCATTTTTCTCATGTAAAACTCCAAATTCTTTTTCCCCGTTCGGCTGATCGAAACCTTTTGGTTACAGTGCAAATACCCTAACTCTTAAGCCACGGCTCCTCTTCGTTTTTTCATCATAGAACCTTGAAGAGAATGATACGATTCACAAACATGCAATAAATCCCTCGTCATTTGTAGTCCCTATAGATGCAAACCAATATAAAAGGTGGTACCCTTCCTTATTCAGAGTATTTGATAAAAGTACCCTTTCACCGAGATACAGCTTTTAAGTTCACCCCCTTTTCACTGACATTCTTTTTAAGTGAGAGTGCTTTTTGCAAGTTTTTTTGCTGTTAGCTTGGTAAGTTTCTTATGGGAACGTTTTCCATAAAGATCCCTTTTTTCTAAAATCTCTGTGGCCCTTTTTGAAAATCTTAGGCCCAAGGATTGATACATATTTTAACCCCCTTCTCAGTGAATTTAGGTACAGGGATGAGTAGGCTCTACTATTTTTGTATCGAAGTGCAGCCGCCAGGGTTGTAGTTGGACATAACTGTTTTAAGTACTGACAATATAGGGCAAACATTTCAATGTATTTGAATTAATTTTTTTTTATTAATGATCATTAGGATAAGCTGGCATGAAAATCCACTGAAGTTTCCTTTTCTGAAAGCAAGGCAAGAAAGAGTCAAAGGAAAATCTCGAGTAAACCTCCCCTGCAAGTTAAATGAAAACTTATTGCAGTATATGAGTAGCGGTATGGGTTTGAAAACAAAGGTGGTACTCAAACTTTATTCAGAATATTTGATTAAAGTACCCTTTCACTGGCATTAAACTTTTTGAATTAACTCCTTTCCACTCATATTCCACTTTTAACTTTTTCAAGTGCAAGCCTCTTCTTCAAGTTATAAGCTATTAGCTAGATAAGTTTCTTCATACCTATCTTCTATAAAGAAGCTTTTTTTCTAAAATCTCTGACTTTTGGCTAAAAAAAACCACCCCTTTTTTAAAATCCTAGGCCCCAGGATCGACCCAACTTTACACCACGTTTTTAGAGGAGTGAACTCATTGTGCAGCTACCACAAGGAAGGAAAAAGTGAAAGGAACTAATAATCAAGCTTTGCAAAAGCAAGGAAAATGCAATTCTTGGTTAGGGTTTGGCAAAGTAGCTTTTATAGTAGTGGTCATAACTGCATGAACAGGCTACACTTGAATTTCAGAAAATTACCACTAAAATAAAATGAAATTCATCCAGATAGTAACCAATCCAGCTGTATTTGTAAATACAAAATGAATAAATTTATACAGTACAACAAATTTAACAGGCTGTGATCCAACTTTTGGCTTTTATTATTTTGAATTGTCAGTACTTCACATGTAATCATTCAGGTAGTATCCCCCCAATCCTTGAAATATTGCAAACATAGTCTTAAAACCATCTTTTGGGATGTTATTTTCTTTGAGGGTGGTATTGCAGATGCTGTGTGCCAGAACCATTGCCACTTCTCACACACACCCCAACTAGCATCTTGATAATTATACTGTTTTGACTGCCAGTACTAGGTTCTTCTGTACTGCTGTATTGTGTTATGCACTGACTCATACAAAGTATGAATACATTGTATATATTATGAGTATGTGTCCAAGGTGTAGGTCTAGTTCAGGTTCATGGTCAATGACATTTAGGATATTGGTGCAAGGTATATCACTAATTTTTAATGACTTGTACAAATGACTTAATGACTCAACAATAATAAAACTTGTACAAAAGGAAAACATTAAACAAATGGACTCACTTTTTAACATATGAATCTTGACCCATAGAATGTCACTGGCAAATTTGATTCCTCTTTTCAGAGTTTTGGACAGAACTCACTGGTAGTAGTTTTAATGATGAAAGAACATCTGTAATGATAGAAGGTATAATGTTCTTTTAATAAGAATGGAGACAAAGTTAACTTCAGACAATGTTTATGTGATAATACAGTGAATACATTAATAGTGTTTAGAAGATGAACAAAGGCAGTAAAATAGTAATGTTGACATTGACATAAGAGCCATCATTAAACTTCATCCAACCAATGATGAAATAGAAAATGTACATTAGATGAAAATGTTATTATGATGTCTGGAGGAATATTTAAATGGAAGTATTATAGCAAAACTAGCTATACTACATTGTACTGTACATGGCATAACATTTAGTTTAAATCAATGCCCAGCAGGGGAAGTCACTTAAAACAAATTTGAGGTCATGGATGTTCAAACCAGAAAAATACTTTAAAATATGATTAAAAAATTATTTCAATTTACAAGATTAATACCAAGTAGACACGTTAGTGGAAGTTGTATCACCCTGTATTATTAAAAACTTACTAGTTTGGATGCTTGTCTCAAGCATTTAAAAAAGTTCTATTTATTGCATAGCATAGTTAAGCCATTTATGCAGATGATATTATTTTGTGTTGCATTTGTGTTAGGGCCTTATTTTGTCCTTCCTTGAGAGAGAGACAAACAGACAGACAGAATAGGAAGATGTGCAGCTGGTTGCTTAGAACAGGTTATAGAACTCTTTGAATATTCCCTTTAGAATGTATTGGCAACTATTTAGTGAACAAATAGTTGTCAGATTGTTGCCCCTTTTTAGCCAAGCTTAAATAAGATCTAGCTAATTTAGCCAAGCTTTCCATCAGAGAAGTTGGAGCTCATTTTGTTGCAGGCTTTGCCCTATCATTATGAGTCAATGCTCCGACCTCCCATCAAATATTTTTTACCCTTTGGTTTGTAGCCTTTGTGTGTTAAGTTCCTTTTGTTTGAATTTAGAGCTCCAGTTTGGTGTAAAATGGCCTTATCTTCTCAATCCAATTCTTTCTGTTATAAAGACACATGTGCTCTTATTTTGTTTTCAGAAGGTACTGTGTTGTTAATTATTTGGCAAAGTTGGCTGAGCTGGTTTTCCTTTCTCTTGTGAGGAGATAAGTTAAAAGATGTTGCAAGTTTTTTGCATCATTCTGTTCATAATGTTCTTAATGTACTTTAAGGTTTCCATTAAAACAGATACTTTTATAAAACAATAGGGGAGTGAATTTTTTAGCACTTGCTGATTCCTTTCTCTCACTTCTTAGTATACATATGTATGTAAAAACCATGAATATCTCCAGTCATGTTTTTATAACATTCTTAAACATACATATAGTGACATCGGTCACTTTTTTACCATATTTGAAGTGAATTCAGTTTTGAGTTTTAAGTAATACTAGTTGTAAATGTCACTAGATGATTGTAATCAGTCAATAATAATAAAGATTATGCTCTTATTGTTCTAATTTGTTGCATGGACTATTTGTATTGATGTTAAGATTGTAACAGTTGTAATTGGAATGATAAAAAATGGGATATGTAACATATATTTTATTTCCTTTTTTCTCCCCAAAGATAACAGCTTTTGTGGAAGTTTTTGCAGATAACAGTAATTTAGACAAAATGCCACAAGCACATGAATCCCCAGTTACATTTGATTCCTTGGAAAGTACAATTCCTCCTGTTCAAAAGTTGCAGGAGGCTACACATTGTTCAACAATGACAGAATTTGTGAGAAGTATAAAATTGGATGCAGAAGCTGCAGAAGCTCTAACAAGATGTATGGATATAAAAGCTGCTGAAAAATTTGTGGATATTATTGCCAAATGTGATGGAACATTGCTAACATCTGGAATAGGTATACCCATTGTGTTATAATTATATGTAATTCATTGCACAATAGTCTTTATATTCCTTTTTGTCAGTACTTAAAGCTAATGATTTTTTCTTGACTGATTTAGATTGATGATGATGGAACTTTGTTTTCTACTTGTAGCCCAGTATTAACTATCTTGTCTATCTTTTGATAACTGTATCACAAAGTAGTAATTGTTGCTAAACAATACTAATCTGTAGTTGCATTAGGTGATAGTTTGATCAGGATCTCCTGGTATTATTTTGTTATATATGCTTTGGTATATCAGTGCATTATAATCTGCATCAAAATATTTAATTGCAATAGTAAATATTAATTTGGTGATACAATATGTATAATATGCATACATATTATAGTAGTATTCTTTGACAGCATTATACATAGTGTATCTTCTTCTTCTCCATTTGACCTTTTCCAGTGAGTCAGGTCTTGTTGGCATCTTGACTCAGTCTCCTCCACTTTCCTCTGGCCTTTATCTCTTCCATTATCAATCCAACATAGTATATGCATACAGTTTATTTACACTGTATATTAATCTATTTATGCTTATTGTCAAAGAAATTCAGAATGCATTTAACAAAAGTCAACAAAACTAAGTCTAAAATTGAAGATATAGTATTTGGGGTGGGGGGGGGGATTAAAGATTACAATAGAAAGTAAGAAGTTGAAAGTGATGGTAGTGAGAACCAAATGCATAGACCATATGTAAGAAAGACTGAAGGAATTGACCAAGACAAGACATAGCAACAGCTAACAAAAGCTGGCCTGAAGGAATTCTCAGAAACACTAATTTTCAGTAACAAAGAGCTAATTCTGAGGACAAATTATGTCAAGTTTCATATTGACAAGTCTTTTAATTCATATTTATGTAGGATGTGTATTGCAAAGAGAGCAATTGTTTTCCATCTGATCATTGTGTGTGGAATATTAGCAAAGTTGGACTATGAAAGATTGCATAATGTTTTTCAGTATGCTTGTTGGCAGCTTAGTTTAAAATGAGAGTTGAAAGCACTTAACAAGTGATTAAAAACATAAGCCAGTAAGTGTAGTGAGGAACAATGAACAAAAAGTCTGGGGTTTTTGTGGTACTGTGTGTATGGCCAAAATAATCTGATATAGTGGTGTTGGGTAAATGAAAGAAGAAAGTAAAGACAGATGTAGTGGTTCAAGATGATAAAAAGGTTAGAGATAATAAATTGTAAAGGTAAACAAATGCTCATTGGTAAGAGATAAGCCAGGGAGAGTGTGGATACTGGATAAGGTGACTTGTTGACACTGGTGCACTGAGACTCAGCAGGACTATATTCTGGATATATGGACACCACGTTTTGGTATAGCAAGGTAGTTAAGAAGCAGACAAGGTAGACAAGGTGGTCAATAGTTTTTGTTTTGTCCTCACAGAATCTACACTCTTGATTAGCATCGTTATGTAAAACTTATTATTTTTATTTTTATTATTATTATTATTTATTATTATTATTATTTTTATTATTATTGAGTGGTGGAGCAATACGAGCCCATGGGGGACTCAGGGGTAGAAACTCTAGCAAACCCATCCAACTACCAGCCAGATAAGGGTAAGCTGGGTGCATGCATCACACCCAAGTGTGTGTGATAAATAGATGGTAATGAAAATACAACACATGACCTCACAGGTGGGGCCTGGTTAGGTTTCCCAGTTTAGGTGACCCATTCTGCTTAAAACTATCTCCACAGTGAGGCTTCACCCAAGACCTCAGGACTAAGTAACAAAGTAAGAACTCAGCCGTAAGGTACTCAGCCCTTCAGAACAAGAGATCCATGCTCATGGCACCTAGATATGATGCCCCCCCCCCACTACTCCCACCTGTTAAACAGAAATGCACAACTGATTAAGGTCAGGCAACTATTATTATTATTATTATTATTATTATTATTATTATTATGTGCACACTACAATAGAGGCTACTACTGCTTGGTGGTGGCTATAGAGGGATTGCCCCTTGTGCCCTGATAAATGTGAGACCAATGTACCCTCTGGTTGAGGAAGAGGCCTGGTCCCAGGGATGGGCACAGCTGCAGAACTAGTTCATTTGTAACACCAGAGAAGACAGGTCAGTTAAAATAGCGGGAATATGTTTTTTTAAGTTAAAACTTTTCTAACAAGTAACTCAATAAAATAATGTTCTCTCCACCACCATCATCATCATCATTATCATCATCATTAGTAGTAGTATAATCTTCTTTCTTTGTTTCCAGTTAAATTGCCAGGTTATGGCTTCTGTGTCACCATAAGGAGAGAATTAGTAGAGGAATAAAACAATAAACATTTTCTGGAAGGTAGAAATGTGAAAGAAAGGGCCAGAATTATGTAGTATTAGTCCTGTTACAAGTCGTCAAATGAAAGAACAAAGCACATATAGTAAAGAGAAAATTGGGGGAACTGCATAATGCTTGAGTAATAAGACTTGAACCAACCAAGTAGTTGTCTCTTCTGATTGTAACTACTTAAAAAGTCACGCATTGCAAGAGTTGTGGTGGTTCATTAGTATAAAAGCCCTTGTATTTTAGTTTCTTCTGGACTTTAAAAGTTTGCTGTCACAATTTGAAATGTAAGTAGTTTATTAATTTCTAAAACATTAGACATGTTGGGCAAAAAAGAGCCTTGGCTTTTATAGTGCTGTTTACAAATCATTCTTCACAGTCCATGTTTTTGCTTGTTTGAAGGAAAATCTGGTATAGTAGCAGAAAGGATGGCTGCGTCCTTGTCATCGACTGGAACTCCAGCACATTATGTACATGGAGCTGAGTGGACTCATGGAGACTTGGGTAAGTGGATATTTTTTTCTGTTTCCATACTTTCAATTAGAACACATTTGCGTTACCATAAAAAGAAGCTTTGGAAGTTTTTCATTAGAAAAAGACATCTTTAATTTTTTTTGGTGTGAATCAGTTGGTATAGGAAGTTTACTGTACACCTACCATCTTGACTATAACTTGATATTAGTTTAGGATATTCTATCAACCAGCCATTAGACGTGGTTAAATGTTATCCACGTTTGTAAACAAATTGTAGCTGATTTTGCTTTTATTTTTCTAGGTAATTTTATCCCATTTCAAGTTGTATATGAAGAATGCGTATTTCCTTATTTGCTTGTTTGATTTATTTTCTGATATTATTTAAGCTTAAATTTGCTCCTGTTTTTGTTTGTCGACTTAGTCGTATTCTTGTCGAATGATTAGTTTACCCTGTCTTAAATTTTAAAATTTTGGTGTTATTTGACGAGATACTTCTTTGATCATCAGGTCTTGTCCTGGCAGAGTTCTCTCAATATTTCCCAAGACCCTTTTTTTTAAAGATATTACAAACTTAAGGTTTTAAATTCATATTAAGAGTGCAGAGAAAAGCATAGCACTTAATAAAAGAGCATTGCAATGAATAAATAAAACGTGAGACTGGCACTTTTGTGTTATCAGTTGCCTCTTACCCCCTGTCCCTAATGCTGTACAGCGTCAAAGGACAACGACGAAGCCCTACCAACTGTTTCCACCTTGCCCTCTTTTACAAATCTTCAGCTGTGATTTGCCGCCTCTGATATTGTCTTGGCCAAAGCCAGTCATGGTCTTACCGTCTTCTTGTTTGACCTGGTTCTCATTTTACGTATTCCGTTTGTGTCCTTTCAGCACTTAGGTAAGTCATCCCAATATTCTTCTCATTTGCAATTTGTCAGTACGGGGGATATTTGTTATTTTACGAATGGTGTTGTTTCTAACCTTATTTTGTTATGTCACTCTAAGAAAAGAATCTTACAACAGTTTGAGCCTATGATACTTGACGAAATATATGTGTGTTGTTATTCTGTATGACTTCAACGCCTTGCCTTTGCACAGACAAACTATAATCGGCAGGCTGGAGTACAAACGACTTTTTTTGAAGCATGTTATTAAGAAACCTACTCCTGATGCCATTTTATATATATACCCATAGGTGTAAAGGAATATAAGGCGATTAGTTGGTTACATTGTCCTACTAATATGTTTGGTTACATTTTGTAGGTAAAGCTCGCCGGGGTGATGTCTGTGTGTTCTTTTCAAACAGTGGAAACACCCGTGAGTGTGTATTTGCTGCAACGATATTAAGAGATCGTGGTGTTCACATTCTGTCTATCATTGGAAAACCAGATTCAACACTTGCCAAAGTAAGTGATGCTTTTTTGAGCTACAAAACTGATGTTGCACTGGATGAGCCAATTGGTGGAGTGCCGACAACGAGTGTAATGCTTCAGGTTAGTTTTTCTGTTTAGTCACAATTGCGTTACAAACATTTGCCTGATAGCAGGTATTTTTGTGAGTAAATAAAAATATTTAATTGGTTTTTAGACCATGTTCATTGATCTTTAAAGCATTTTGATATTTTAATCAAATAATTTTGTATACGTTAGTTCCCTCGGCACCACCATTACTACTGGTGATGCTGGTGCTACTACTACTACTAGTACTACTACTACTACTAGTACCACTACTACTACTGGTGGTGGTGCTACTACTACACTTATTCTGCTACTACTCTTACTTATGCTACTACTACTTTTACTAATGCTGCTATTACCTTTACTAATGCGGCTAGTGCTACTACTACTTTTTGTACTACTATTACTCCTACCAAATTCTCTTACAAATAATCCCTTTATTGTTTTAGCATTTCCCCCCTTAGTTTCTGTTTGTATAAGCAGCTTAGCCACTTATACAAACAGAAACAATACGAAGTATAAGCCTTGTCATATATTTTGTTGATGATGTTCATCGATATTAGTCAATGCTGACTGATATTTTTTTCTCTATTCGTAGGAAATGATTGTGAATGCTGTTGTTAGCCAAATGATTGTCAGGAGAAAATACACTCGAGTTGAATTCGCAAGAAACCATCCTGGCGGCTCTCTGGGCCAAATGTTAACTGAAATAAAAAAATAAATTTAATATGTTTAAATGTGTATGAATTTTAGACTAGATAAAAAATGAGAAGGTAACGTGTGCAAATACGTTTTTTGATCTACTTTTATTGTTTCCCCTGACTTCTTGTTGTTGTTGTTCTTCTTCTTCTTCTTCTTCTTCTTCTTCTTCTTCTTTCGTCTTGTCCTATCAGGGGTCGCTAGAGCGGACTAGGTCCCTCCATCTCTGCCTGTCTCTGCTTTCTCCTACAGACGTCGCTCACCGAGTCGGAAAACCTCCTTTTTGGTCACCCGCCTGTCCACGTACTCCTCGTCTCTTTTTGACATGACATGACCGAACCACCTAACGTGTCTCTCCTCACTCTGTCCACTCTGTTTTTTCCACTGGAGAATCTAAGCATCTTCATCTCATTAACTTCCATTTTCTTTTCCTGGTTCTTAGTGAGCGGGACTGTCTCCATGCTTTACATCATTCCTGGTCGTACCACCGTCTTATGGATCTCATCCTTAATTCTTGTTGGCATCTTGTTACACAATACCCCTGACACCTTGCGCCAACTATTCCATCCTGCCTGCACCCTCCTCCGCTCCTCTCCGTCACAGCCTCCGCTACTTTCCAATGTCAAATCCAGATACTTAAATTCCTCCACTTGATTGACTTCAAGAAGCTGCAGGAGTGCCGACTGAGGTGGTTTGGACATGTAGAAAGAAGAGATGAGCAGTATGTAGGAAGGAAGTGCATGCAAATGGAGCTACCAGGGAAAAGAAGACGAGGGCGACCAAGACACAGATGGATGGACAATATAAAGGCAGACATGGCAGTAAAAGGGCTCACGAGGGAAGACGCACAGAACCGCATACGGTGGAGAAGCCACATTCGCTATGACGACCCCTAGCAAGGGACATGTCAGCAGAAAAAGAAGAAGAAGAAGATTGACTTCAACCGCATCCATGGTAATCTCAGTCTGCCTATTTTTATCGTTTAGGCACAGAAACTCTGTTTTGGCTCTGGACATCCTCAGACCTCTCCTCACTAGTGCACTAGTCTCCANTGCATCAACAGCACTGCAAACCTACCGCCAATCAAGATCGCTGGGGAGGATGTACCCGAAGTTGATGAATTCAAGTACCTTGGTTCAACGATCCAAAGTGATGGAGGGAGTGACAAGGAAGTGAGGAAGCGAATTCAAGCTGGCTGGAACAACTGGAGAAAAGCGACTGGTGTGTTGTGCAACAAACATGTCCCAGTCAGACTGAAGGGCAAGGTGTATAAGACATTGGTTCGTCCGGCAATGATGTACGGAATGGAAACGGTCCCTCTCACCAAACGCCAGGAAAGCTGCTTTGATGTGGCAGAGATGCGAATGCTGCGCTGGGCGAAGGGTGTAACCAGAAGAGATAAGATCAGGAATGAAAGCATCAGAAGAGACTTGGGCGTAGCGGAAGCCTCCAGGAAGCTGCAGGAGTGCCGACTGAGGTGGTTTGGACATGTAGAAAGAAGAGATGAGCAGTATGTAGGAAGGAAGTGCATGCAAATGGAGCTACCAGGGAAAAGAAGACGAGGGCGACCAAGACACAGATGGATGGACAATATAAAGGCAGACATGGCAGTAAAAGGGCTCACGAGGGAAGACGCACAGAACCGCATACGGTGGAGAAGCCACATTCGCTATGACGACCCCTAGCAAGGGACATGTCAGCAGAAAAAGAAGAAGAAGAAGATTGACTTCAACCGCATCCATGGTAATCTCAGTCTGCCTATTTTTATCGTTTAGGCACAGAAACTCTGTTTTGGCTCTGGACATCCTCAGACCTCTCCTCACTAGTGCACTAGTCTCCAATTCTCCATTCCACATTCTGCTTCTTGTTTGATACCACGACACAGCACGATATCATCGAAAAACATCGTGATCCACGGCGGTTCTTTTCTCGCTTCTTTTGTGAGATTGCCTGTTATCGTGGCGAAGAGGAAGGAGCTGAGAAGAGATCCCTAGTGCAATCCGACTCCCACTCTGAAACCGGACGGTTTCACAGTCCGAGTGCATCTCTTGTACTGCGTTGATGTACTTCTGGCACTCCAGTGGCCCTCATGCAGTACCACACCTCTCTAGGCACCCGATCGTAGGTTTTCTCAAGGTCTATGAATACAGAAACCATTATGTTTTATCTCTTTTTCTTTTATTTGTGCATTGTTTTAGAACTTCATAGCACTGAGTTATTACCAATAAACTAGGCCCTTCGTGATGTATGCTATTTTAAATAAAGATAACTGGTATACTATTTTCAAACTGACAATGTTCTTCTTAAGAGATGGACAGTGCTGTCCAGCTTTCGGTTTCTCCATATCTTAAAGGTATTTTCAGTGTGACTACTTTCTGGACTCTCTAAAGACATATAAAAAGCATACATCACTTCTTTATAATCCTCTCTACTCCGTCTTATGAGTTTTTCTTTTGTTTTGTTCGCTGGTGGTTTATCTCTAGATGGACCATCCGATAGGTTTCCCTGTGAATGGGGACCAACTGAGTCTTCATTAATAGAGGTTGCTGATTCAGTCACACATTTTTCGACCCCAAGCTTGTTCAGTTCCCTTGGGGGACGCGTCCCTTGTTGACCCACACGACGGACGATGTGGTATGATTTTTTACGTCTTGTTTTCATTTTGTTGAGATTGCATTTTAACCTTACTGCCAAGGGGCTGGTTATTCCGCGCCAGACGTCAACTGGTACTTCAAGACCATGCATATTTTTTATTATTATTATGAAAAAATTTTCTCTTTGAATTGTTGTGTAAGATCAAACACCGGGTCACTACCAGTGACCTAGGGTGAGTGAAATAGGAAGGGGCTTTTTGTGAAAGGAGAGAATAATAATAAACTATTCAATTTTAAAAAATCTATAAATAAAGTATAAAAAGGTATATAGGTATTATTCAGGACAATTCACGAACATCAGCTACACAATGAATTACAAGACACAAATATATACAAAAAAGGTGAAAAGGTGATGAAGACGTCAATTTCTATATAGTGAGCACCCTTCGTAGTACATGCGCTGTGCTATTTAATACTATTTTTTGAATTTCATGAAGAGAAGGGTTTCCTGGAATTTTCTTAATGTATTCATTAGTCCCTTTCTTTATCAGGCCCAAAGCACCTATCACTACAGGAACAGTTCTAGTTTTTAGGTGCCACATCTTTTCAATTTCAATTTCAAGATCCTTATATTTTGCAAGTTTTTCAAACACTTTGGCGGAGACATTTCTATCTGATGGTACGCTCATGTCCACGAGGAGGCAGGTGTTGTTTTTCCTATGCTTAATGACAATATCAGGGCGGTTGGCCTGTATCGTGCGATCAGTATGGATTGGGAAGTCCCAGAGAATTGTAAAATTTTGTCCCTCTGCAACAGGTTCAGGATGGTGTTCATACCAGTTAGTGTTAGTGTTTATAGAAAAGTGGCTGCAGATTTTCCAATTCAAGTATTGTCCAATTCTGTCGTGTCTGTTTTTATACTCCCCTGGAGTTAAAATAGAACAACCAGAGACAAGGTGGTCAATTGTTTCCACTTTTTCTTCGCAAAATCTACATTTTGGATCTGCACCATTGTGCAAGACATTTG
>RDPX01000422.1:16791-45439 GCA_003991215.1 Morbakka virulenta
AGTAGTAATAGTAGTAATAGTAGTAATAGTAGTAGTAATAGTAGTAGTACTAGTAGTAGTACTAGTAGTAGTAGTACTAGTAGTAGTAGTACTAGTAGTAGTAGTACTAGTAGTAGTAGTAATAGTAGTAGTAGTAATCCTTGTGCCTCCTTTTGCCTAAAAGTGTGGCACATCATGAATTGCACATGGCAATATATAGAAGCCACTAAAAATTAAGTCATAACAGAAGATAAGAGTAAAATTCAGGATCTATTTTTCTGTCATCCATACCCCGATTGGCTTTGGTGAGACACTTTAACTACTTGTAGGTCATGGACATATGAGTATCCAATCTATTAAACAATGCCGGCTAGAGTTTTAGCCTGGTCTGTGCTATTTCCGTACTACCCATTGCTTTATTTCTGGTATTGTACAATGTCAAGACCTAGTAAAAGGCTTGATTGAGTACTTCACTAAGTGACGTAATGGTCACGTCACGAGAAGAACAATAATTGGTTTTCTACTTACTACTAATCGAAATAACCTGCTCAACTTCATTATTGCTGTTTGTTAACCTACAAGGCATCGTGATTAAAGACAAGTTACAGGAAATGAAACAAGAGAAGTTCTTATCAATAATCATATTAAAGGAAGGACCAGGGAATTGATAGTAATCCCTCACAGACAGAGAAAATATATTCGGTTAAGTCATGATTGTTTTGATTGTTAGCAGATGACGAATCATATACTCAATATATATGTCGGCCCATGAATATCCTTGAGGCGTCTTTAATCTGCTTGCTTATCTTCATTGCGTAAAAGAAATCTTAACAACATAAAAAATAAACTACATACCTGTTTAGCTATGCTGTCTGATCCATAGGGGCAAGTTCCCATTTCCCAACTGACAAATCCTCCCAACATACTTCGACAAGCGCTTCCAGAACCAAGTCTAAATGAAATTAACACATTGGGTGAAGTAAAAATGCAAAAATCGCATCCATGTGTAATCTATCTATTTGGCATAATCCTTTCCCCAAATTCTCAACTACGATAAGACACAGGAGGATTATCAGCATTGTTTACACAACTTTGCATTATCTCTGGATCAGACTTTGTCACTGTTGGTTATATTTATTGAAAGAATAAACAGGAAATCATAATGAACACAGTGCTGACTGGTACGATTCTTGCACGTATTTTTACCAGTGTGATTTACGTTCATACATAAACTACTTCAAAAACTCCGAGCATCTCAGTCAGATAGCCATAATATCTGAGATTTGACAAAAATCAAACAAGTAGAAGATCTTACAAACAAATTGGAGGAGCTTTATGGGAGTGGTCATATGCCCCTTTTTTCAGCTGCCCCTTTTTTTTAGACGATTCCTACGTCCCTGTTTAAGATTGTTGTAACTTGTTTCTCGTGTTTCAGTTTCTTCCATAAGTCGCTCTTCACTTCTATAATTCCTCCTTCTAAGCATAAGACGATGACTAGTACAATAGTTACAACATAGTCTTCTCGCTTTTCTCGTAACTCAAAACAAAGTTATTGGTATTTACGCATCTTTTGTTCTCTCCTATCGTTCTTGTTCTGTTCATTCGGACTCACCATATCAATATCATATCATATCATTCCGTATCTTTGATTGTTGTTTGTACATCTACTTTCCTTTTTGCCGTTTCAGCTTCTCGCTTTACAAAAGTGTATTCCTTCTGCATTTTATTTCTTCACGCTACCCCAAGCTATTCGTATGGTTGATGTAGCCATATAGTATATGGCTATCTTAGTTTCATCATAAAGTTCTTTAACATTTTCTGTCCTCTACATATGCTTTTCTTCTGGTGTACAACCTGTCATCGCTGGATTGCCTTCCATGGAATCCCTCTCGCCTCAGAACACTTTTCACTGTGATGACAAATTCTTAATGGATTCCTTTACCAAAGTTGAAAAACGTTTATCACATACCCGCAACCGGTATTAGCCGACAGCTTATCGTTTTCATTAAAATTCCGTGTCTCAAGTGCTGTCCAACTAATTTCTCTAGCCTTTTCCTGATTCCTTTCCACTTCTTTCATTACCACTATTATTATTACTACTAATATTACTATTATTTATTACTGTTATATTAATACTATTCCTATTATTACTACTACTATCATTATTCTATTTTACCCCTATTTTTTAATTGAATATTCATTGCCTCTGTTTTGTAGGCAAAAAGAACTCGTATATATATTCAGTTCTTGTTTGATAGCCAATTATAAGAAACGATGGGCTGTCTTCAATCCTCTCTAAGTTTTATTTAAGACTAACACAGAATGTAAGAAATTGCTTCTATTTTCTGACTCATTTCTTTCTTAATAAATATCGCTTGAATATTGGGGGTGGGGAGTGTATTAATTCTGGCGTCTTGGTTGGGTCCAGTACCAGCTAAAATGCTTTATAGCAAAATAACGATTATTTAAATTAAAGTTTATAAGTAATAATCCAAGAAACCTGAGCAAATTAATTCAAATGACGCTATTTCGAAAAAGTCAGAAGTCAAAGAAATACATATGGATACAAGCAAATTCAGTTTTTCAAGAAAGAGCAATGCAATTTGATTTTCAGCTGACTATAGTACGTCAAGGGGCTGGTACAAATGCAAAAGGCAGGTATTCTAAACATGTTCAAATACATCCCTGAACTATTGAAAACTCTGCTCTAAACTCAGCTGGAAATGATACTTCAATTATAATTATTTATAAAAGAAAATCATGACTTGAGTTAATAGGGAATCTAAATATATATTTTAATTGCTTTTTACAGCTTTTTAAGTCTAAAACACTTATTATCGTATTTACTGACACGATAGTTGGAGCACAAATGAGAAACTTTCATTTCCAGCAAATAGATCATGATAATAGCTCATGTCAATGAATTTACATAAAGATGGAGAGGTGTGCCTTGTCAATCATAAGCCAGGATAGTTTTTTAAAGAAACAAAACCCTGTAGAATTTATTTTCTCTCATAAAGAAATCAATGAAAAGGTTTATTGCCTGCCACTTCTGATAATTAAAAAAATGGGAATGTTATGGTGGTCTCAAAAGGTAATTGACTAATTACCTTTTGACAGTACCTAATTATTCAAGCGTCAAAAGCACACAAGCAACTCGTCCACAAATTCCTTGTTTGTAGGAACATCTACCATGTTTGCAAGATACTTTTTCAAAAAAATCAAAATGCCATATTTCTTATCACCCCCAGAGCACCATAACAGGTATTAATCAACTGTTATGCGTTGTATAGATCCAGAGTAAATCGTAAAAAATATAAAGAACTAGAAAGGCTAATTTTGGTAGGGAAACAAATTCTAGCCAAATGGCTTGTAATCTTTTTCCTATTGGCAAAAACATAGTAAAGACGTACAGTACGAGTACGAAGGTTCAGAAGTGGGAGAGGCTTAACTCTTTCCATAAAACCTTTGTCGAGTATGTGGAGAGTGTTAAAGGAAGCTGTATCATTAACGGCAGTAAGGGAATAATGTTTCTCGATGGTTGATACATTTTTTCGACAGAATTCTACAACACATTTATACCATTTGACTTATTGTGTCAAGAATAGTTTTTTTGTACATTTCAAAGTTACAGCTAGTCTGTAAGCAGATTACAGCTGTGGTCATAAAAGCTTCAATATGGTTCACTTGATCTGCTCCTCAAAGAAGACAGCCCTCACGTTGGAGAGGGCAAACTGTACAACTACAGTTTGGACGAGAGTCTTCAAAATCATGGGCACCACAATCAATGTGAGTCTTTGACTCCTAGTGTGACACCCGAAGATTTTCTAATGGATGTACACTCCCGGGGATCTCCGCCCTAGACACAACAACTTTCAAAGTTTCTCTCAATCAGTGTATACTTAATAGATGCACTATTTTAGAGGGAGAAGACGCTGAGCACTGCCTGGTTGGATGCCACATATTAAAACGAGTGCCGTGTGGAGATCTTCGAGTGCCAGCCTGGGAAGATCAGCTGGCTGGCTCTCAGTCCTCAGAATGTGGTCGCGTTCGCGAGATCCACTTTGGATCTCGACTCGGGCTTCTGAAGTCACCCACATCATCATCAACAACAACACTTGATCTGAAGACCTGAAGTGAGTATTGCAATCAACACGTTCCAATCTGTCATTTGATATGCGAGAACATGCCAGCATAAGATTCAACTTCATGGCAGAACTTAAAAATTCTGTAACACTACTAAAACCTTTAAAAATTCCTTGTTATGTAAGTGCAATCTCATATTATACAAAACGGTATACATGCTTATACTCTTAAAGAAGCTGCTGTACTAGACACTACAAATTTATATGCCTGGTGTTTGTATAAAACGATCAAGCTTTGTTAATATTTACAAACAACAACAATCACTTTATTTAATCCATATGGGCTTAACATAAGAGAATTTATTCATGAAGCATGAAAAAAAAATTGGCTATAGTAAGCAAGACACGGGATCCTCAAAAGTCAAATTAACGGCGGCCAAAAAGGAGACCTACTGATATGTCTTTTAAAACATTTAGTCTTGTAAACAGACAAAATATCAAGAAACTTTGGCTTCCCAAAAACCTCATAATTCCAAAATATTAAAAATTAAGTTCATTATTGGAGGGGATGCAGGGGGTTGTTCTCAGCCTTAATTTGGTACGTCGAATTTACGGAGTATAAAAAGTGTATGGTGCATACTGATATAATATGGGAATTGGAAGTGGAAAAAGAAGAATGATATTTAACTGGTATCAATTATAGTAAGAAAGGGTTGAAGATGAAGAACAGACAAGGATCAACTAGGCGTAGAAACAGACAAATGAAAATATTCTCACCATGTGTCATGCAGAGATACTTCAACACTACATCGAGAAACAGAATGTCAG
This sequence comes from Morbakka virulenta, assembly GCA_003991215.1. Classification (NCBI taxonomy): domain Eukaryota; kingdom Metazoa; phylum Cnidaria; class Cubozoa; order Carybdeida; family Carukiidae; genus Morbakka; species Morbakka virulenta. The sequence continues at coordinate 21,684 of RDPX01000422.1, forward strand.
ATGTATTGCGCACGTGGTACGAGCATCGAACAAATGCCTCACAAAGAAACCCATGTCTGTGGATGAGAAATACATGAAAGTCGGGTGCCACCATAAAACTGTGTATGAGCAAGTGATAAGTAAGGCCCAAGAAGAACAGGGCTTATTAGTGGAAACCTTTCTGAGGATCTGCATGAAGAGAAAGATTGTTGTTGCTCAATCAACGTAATGCCGAGTTGATGCCTTTGGTGCCGTACTGGCTTAATAGGTTAAGACTTATGTATGTATGATCATCACAATCACGCTCAAGAAAACCATTGTACACGATGGGAACAAATGACAAATATATTACCTTGCTATTACTGATAAATCACTTTGGATATTATACAGTTTTCCAATACCATAAGCTGTCAAAGTGAAAAAAAGATAAATAATTTGGGTACACAATTTAAAAAAATAGTAGTTGAAAGGTCGAATCAGTGGGGTAAAAAACCAAATGGAATCTTTCGATTTCATTTTTGGATGGAATATCGTTCATCGCAAAAAAATATCTGCTTGTCAAACTAAAATAAAATGGAAATTTGGTGGTCAGTGTCTTGGAAGGAATGAGAAGACGGGAACTATTTGATAATGTGTACGATTCCATCACAGTGAAAGCGATAAAGTATTATTTTATATCAAAATCTACCAATAAAATAAAAAACACACCCCACAATTATCCCATCATAACCTTTCTTGATGGCAGCAGTAGCTGTGAACTGCCATTAAGTAATTAAGTACTTATTATTTATACTTGATAAATAAATAAAAAACTAAGTAATTATGAGGTATTTATTAAGTACCTAGGTATTTATTAAGTAGAAATAATAAATTCTTCATTCAATAGCATAAAGAAAATAGAAAAAAAGTAAGATAAAAACTTATCTTACCCAATACCTTCGATTATTTAAACAGTAAAAAAATGAAAAACAACATTGCAACATGTTGGGTTTTTATTTATTAAACACCTTTAACAAGTCATCTGGAAACGAAAATTGAACTCGTTAAAATCCTATTTTAAAAAATAATACTTTAACTATACCAAAGGATAACATTGTTGAAAATTCAAAATACTCGTGTGATCGTATGCGAAATGGGTGGGTGGCCTTCGTTTTCACAATTACTTGCGTTAATCGTGATAGAGAAGTTAAAAATAACCTGAATTCAACTTACAACTGTTAGGGGATGCAAAAAAATGACTGTCATTGGTCCAAAGCCATGTTATCAAGTTCAGTCAACATGACATATTAGTGAAAAAATACCGGGTTACAAATAGAAAACTTGGTTGGCTGCCGCAGAAAATTCCAATTATTTTTTTTTGCTTTTAACGTCATATTTCCCCAGTAATTGGGACTCAGACGGTGCCCTTCCGAGTGACTTTGTTTTGGCAGTGAGGAATTTCTTGGCCGGATGCCAACCAATGGGATTTTTGTCTTCTTCTTCTCCTCCTTTATGGCTGCTGGTCCCGCATTGCAGGGTCAGCCGCCCAGGTCTTTCACATTATCTCCCTATCGCTTCTTTTGTCTTCCTCACGGCCTTCTTCCTGGTACTATATTTTCCAGAGACACTTTTACTGGTTAGCTACCGCAGAAACGTCTAATTATTTGTTGTTGTTGTTGTTGTTGTTTTAACGTCATATTTCCCCAGTAATTGGGACTCAGACGGTACCCTTTAGAGTGACTTTGTTTTGGCAGTGAGGAATTTCGTGGCCGAATGCCCTTCCTGACCAATAGGGTTTTTTTTGCCTTCTTCTCCTCCTCCTTTGTGGCTGTTCCAAATTCTTTTCGCCCGCTCGGAGAATCGAACCCGGAACCTCTTGGTTATGGTGCAACTGCACCGTAACTGTGAGGTTCCGGGTTCGATTCCCCCAGTGGGTGACTTTGGAACTTCACAAAAGAAAAAGCCATTGGTTGGTGTCAGAAATTCCTCACTGCCAAATCCAAGTCCCTATGAAGGACACCGTCTGAACACCAGTTACTGGGGAAAAATGACGTTAAAACAACAACAACAAAATTCCAGATACCTAACTATTCACTTACAAATTCGGCAACCATTGATGGGGTAGTAAAACAGCATAATGGGGGGGGGGCACTTGTTAAGATTAGTCTGCGAAAAGAGAAGTGCTTAATGGAAAACAATATGAAACATAATGATTTCAGACATATCTTTAAAGAATCTATAAAAATAGCGTCAAACTAGAGGTTCACATTTAACTGACTGAATTTCATCAAAGTATTGTCCTTTTTGTCGACTTTGTGTGGATTATAGTTTGTGTCTTCCGGAATGAGCCACCCAATATTCCACCCATACCTTAGTTTGTTATTACAAATCAACTGTCTAAACAATCAACCTACCTTTGTAGAAAAGTTCATGGTTTTAAGTCTAAAAATATAATTATTCTTGTGAATTAAATCTCACATTGGCATTTATTATCATAAATTATTGGAACCAAAAGAATAGAATCAAGGCTAATAATTCAGCAAATCATTCTGCTGGATCACTACCCGTGCAGAACATACATCTAACGTCAAGAAACCCAATCCCAGTCATTCTTCAAGACTAATAAAGGCCTGTATACTGTGTCTCATTCATACCAAAAACAAACAGGCATCCTGTCAGGCATTAATTCTATTAAAAAATAGGTTTTGCAACTGATAGTCGTCAACACCAGAAAGTCTGACAGAGTTTTCCCCGAAGGCTAGCTGAATCAGTTCTAAGTGAGACTAAGTTCAAGACTTTTTTAACTTCGCTGCTGTGTCGAGTCACCTTGAAAGCTAAGTCATTACGAGTTTCCATCCCTACATGACAGGTCGCGAGGAGTACCTTTTGTTCGCGTTGGGAGACATTCTGGTACTTGTTACTGGAAGAAGGATTACATTTAGCTTGTGTGAGAAAGCAGCGGCTTGCAGGCATTCGGCTTTTAATTATCAGGCTGCTAACAAGTGATTTTCTGCTTAAATACTAAGGATTATTATGCGTATATTCTTAAAGCCGTCAAAGCTGTTTGTGCTACTGGGATATGAGACATCTTGCGTGCTTAAGCTATTGACGCTACTGGAGTAATTGCAAGCCTTTAAAGTATGTAGTCTGTGCTACTATCGCTATTCAAATATTTTTTTATTCCCATCTTTTGTTTCCTCTTCTTGTTGTTGTCTGTTCCTCTTGCTGTTGTTGTCTGTTGCGAATGATCAAGAATGCACTCGTTCTAATCATGACAAGGTATGGCGTCTTGAAAAAAAAGTCATTCTGAAACGTTTATTAGGTACGGATATGCCACTAGACGCTTTTTTTTTATAAGCATAGGCAAATTTTGAGCAGGGTCAAGTATGCTTAAGTTTTATCTCTAAATCAGGGTGAAATATGCTTAACATATGCTTATTCAATACATCGAATGAGGTCAGTATGCTTATTCGGGTTCGATTATTTTTGACATTGTTCTACCAGAAACAACTTTTCTTACGTCTGACGTCACTTCTTTGGTTTATTTAGAAGCTCTGACGTCAATCTTCTTTGATTTGTTATTTTTCGAAAATGCTGCAAGTGTGACAAAAATAAATGTGTTTCTAAAAAAAGGTTTGTTGTCACGAGTCTCTCCATCTTATTGTATATTTTTGGGTGCGTAGAAATAACTGGGGCATTGATTTATGGTAAAAACGTGAGAAGGAGATAAAACATTTTCAAGTAAAAAGCTGGTAAATTTAGAAAAAAGTTCTTTCTCACAAGAAACTTCTAAGTCAAACGATGGCACCACCTTCGAAGAAACAGAAGACACTCGGTCATTTTGGTTTTACCAAAAGCGTGAAACATAGAGGCATTGTGACTAAAGTAAAAATTCCTAATGAGCCAGTGGAGAGTCACAAGACTTTAATATGTGAGCATTGTGGTAAACATCTTAAAAATCAACAAGGTTTAAGCACCCATTTGCTCACACATGGAGCTAAGGCTTCTAAAAGCGTGCCTCCAGAAACAAGTGTAACACTAACGGAGCAACTGGAGCAAGATATAATCAAAGATGTTGTTGAAAACTTGGTAAAACAAGTTGAATGTAACGTGAAGAAAAGCAACACTGGAAAATTCAAACGAAAATCATACACGTCTTCACAAAAGGCTGATATAATACACGAAATGTTGCTAACTGAATCGTCCCAAGTCGAAATCGGAGAAAAGTATGGCATATCCCAATCATTGCTGTCAAGATGGCTAAAAAAGAAGGAAGACATATTTCTTGATGCAGCAGATTCACACAAAAAACTTTACCGCAAACGGCGACCAACCACTAAATACGTCGCCCTGCATCATAAATTGTGGCAGGCCTTCACCAAAGCTCGATCAATGGGTCATCGTGTAAATTTTCACTGGCTAAAATCAAGAGCAACAACAATCCAAAGGGAGCTGACAAAAAACAAGGATGCAGAAATTGGAAAGCATGTTATCACATCATTTCTACGCAGAAGAAATATTAGAATGAGAACCAAGCAGCGAAGTAAAAAGAAGAGCAAAGAAGACAAGATCAAGCCATTGCAACAATGGCACGCTACTTTTAGAGAAAGATGCTTGAGAACAGGAACAGGAGAGAGATATCATCCAAAATGGGGACGATTTCTTCCTTCCGAACGGTTGAACGTCGACCAGTCGCCCCTTCCATTCGTTATCGATGCAAAAAAGACATATGAATACATAGATTTTCGACAAGGCCACAATCACAATACATGGATCAGTCAGCCTGGTAAGCAGCTAAATTAATATCATTTTAGTAGAAAATGTTTAAATACATACATAAAAAGATCGAAATATTCAGAAATAACATGTACTTGTTTCTTTCTTGTTTTATAAATTTACATAATCCTGAAAAAGTACGATCATCTTCGGCCTTTGATTTTCATATGTAATGTTATATTAGTTAGGAAAAGTTCAACCCTCACTTGTTTTTATTCTTTTTAGGTAGCGGCCTTGAAAAGCGACAATGCTCCTTGCAAGTCATGTTCAGAGTAAAAGGAAATCAACCACCGCTCGGCGTAATATTTCGGGGGAAAGGCAAACGTATATCTGAAGACGAAAAAAAGGCTTGGCACCCAAGTACCCATGTATTCTTCCAGCCCAATGCATGGATGGATGTAAATGTAGCCAACAACTGGCTGGAGAAAACGCTAGAGAAATTTGTCAAAGATGAAGGAATGGAACGATTCGTCCTTTTGCTAGATAACCTGTCAACACACACAGAAGAAAACTTTAAAAAGTCTGTTTCCGACTTAGGTGGTTTGGTTTGGTTTGGTCTTCCAGATGCCACCGACCTTTGGCAGCCTGTAGACGCTGGCTATGCCCAGGTCCTTAAGAGTTTGATTTCAAAAGAACAGCAACTTTGGTTAGACGAAGAAGAAAACGCAGATCGCTGGTTTGGTAATGACAAACCATTTTCAGCTAAGGAAAGGCGCATTCTTATTTCCCACTGGGCTGGCGAAGCTTGGGATAAACTGTCCAATGAAAAATATGATTCGTTTCGAGAGAGAATTTGGCAAACAACTGGCTGCATGATAACAGTTGATGGTACGGATGACGAGAAGATAAAACCAGAAGGTCTTCCCCAATACACAGTCCCCCCTCCTTCACTTGTCGAACCAACAAACCAGACACCAGTAGCGAACGCACCTGAAACCGTTGCAAACATCAATGAAGATGATTACGAGGAAGAAGTGATTGAATTGGAGAACGACGACAACGATTTCGAAGAGTCGAATGAAGAACATGGTGTAGAGAGAGAAGGAATATTTGACATTTTTCATTTGCTTGTTCGAACTGTTTAACAGAAAAGTCGTTACTTTAAAAAACTAAAACACTTTGTGTTTTTTCTTGATTTGCCCTTTTGAAGAAATATTACTTTATTTTACCAAAACAAAAGAAAATACTTTCCGATAAATCAGTTTCTGTTTTATACTTTTCACCCTGAGGGTATGCTTAAGAAAAACACGATTTTGACCCTGATATGCTTATAAGAGTTATGCTTATTAAAAAAAAAGCGTGTATTGGTTCTAATAACAACGAAAAACCGCAGTGCGTTACCATGAAAAGTTCTTTCGGCTAAATTGATAAAAGTGTCAAACTAATTTGAAGACCAATAATCCTGACCACGATGAAAAAGATCTTTCACTTTTTGCAAGAAAGGCAATTAGTATTCAACGATCTTGAATGGATAACTCTGGAGTATTCGAGGGAAGAAATCTAGCCTCTGTTGAAGTGTCATTTTAACTGTCAATACGGATTACTTACCAAGATGCCACAAACAATAATTCAAGAGATAGTACTACTGTGTGCGAACTATATAAAATGCATACTGATAGTAAGAAAGCAGTGCGCAAATTAGACTTTCTATAAGTCTTTATCACTACTATCACTTGGTATTTGAAGTTCTTGGGCATTAAGGATCAAGTCACTGATCAGCTGAGGTCAGTTAGGTCATTCCCCTGCAGCTGGAGGAGTTGATGGATGTTTTATCTTGTTCTTAACTCACTGAACTGGTGCGTTGACGACGGTATATTGAAGGATGAGTTTCTCTGCTATTCAAATCTCCTGTCATGCACTCAAGGAAAAGACGTTTCTTAGACCATCGATAACTTTTTCAAAGCATGGACGTTAAGTGGGACCTGTCGTGTGGACTTCGTTCATATGGTGCTCCAGCCATGTCAGGCCACAGTTTTGGCTTTTAAATAAATGTTAAAAAGGTGGCTTCGGACTGTATGTTCATACACTGTGAGGCGCTTGCTTCTAAGACGTTGTCATCAGTCAATAATGGTACTCGTAAAGCTCGTAAACATAGTAAAATCTGGTGCAATCAAAACACATTTTTTCAGCCGCTTTTGTGAAAAGATGGATAAAGGTCACCAAAACCTCTTGTGCCATACCGAGGTGTGATGGCTGCCCAAAGGTACTGCAATTAAATGACCCTTTGAACTATGAATAGAGATGAGAAAGTTCTTTTCACGGCGAAAGAAGGAAAAGCTTGAAAAATTCTTAAAAGATGATGTAGTATGATGTAGTAGCAGGCTGAACGAATAAAATCTTCTTTCGTAAGGGGAATGGCCTAGCTGACTTTAGCTGATCAGTGACTTGATCCTTAATGCCCTTTCGTAAGAAAGCGACTCGACCATCATCGATTTTATCAATAAATTGTAACATTTCAAATGTAATAAAAGTTTTTGAAAGGAAAAATGATAATTGGTAAGACCAGAAAGTTTCCTATCCTAAATAAGTTGCTTAAAGACTGGGAAGGTAAGTTTTAAGATCCTAACGTCATATTGCAGATTATTAACAACCTTCAATCTCTAGGATGAGAACTGGGCTAGTATTTCTCCAATTAACAATGGTCGACTTGGCATTCCTTAGAATTGCGCATCTGGTAGCAAGCTAAAGTATTGTCACTTTGTTTAACGGTTAAGACGATATCAAAGTGGGTTTGATAAACCTTACAAAAGACTACACAACGGAATATGTATTTAAAGAAAAGACCTGGCAAGAATTTTGGTCAGCAACGGCTACTTCGTATCCCAAAAGTCACTAATACAACTACACACCTTCTGATGCACTTTTCATGGGCCTATTTGTGGCTGGCTTCTATTCACTGTTGGGATATTTTGGGAATAAAGGACAAGGTCAAGAAAAAACTAGTACTTAAACCAGATTTGCCATGTGTTATCTCAGCTACGTTGCCAGGTATAAATAAACTAAGAAACGGCACCAGCCATCTCACTGAGGCTACTTTATACTGGTGTTCTATTGTATTGTGAAATAAAACAAGTCAATTTATAAGTTTTCGTTCAACAGCCTGTTTTACCTTTCTTGTTAATAAACTTGATGATAAGGATAAATAATAACAAATCAAACGACTGAAGTAATTTACACCAAGCCAGACCAAAGCAGTATATAATTAAAAGTCTTTAACAGACATACCTATAGCAATATCTATTTAATGCAGGTAGCAGATTCATTACAGTGAGTGCTACTTTTGTACTAAAACATATTATTTCAGTTACCATACGTCACGGATTTCAGGCCTTGAACTGGGCGTCCTGGCTGGTCAGAAAAGTGTCTCAAGATGCTCAGGGCAAGCAGTCAGTCGCCTAACAATGTTTCAATATTAAGTGGGAACTTGTACATATTGCAATTTAACAACAATAAAATCGTGTTTTCAGATAAACTTTTGAAAGGAAAAAATGTCTAACAGATTTGGAAGAAGGAATACAAAAATGTATAGATAGGTTTGGGGCTTGTCATAGTAAATAAAAATGCCGTTTGTACTGTCTTTGGTTGATGAAAATATGGTAACCCTACATAGCATTAAATAACAAAAAGGTGGGTCATGGGTCATGGGTCATAGGTCATATTTAGTTACTTTTGTGGGGTCGCGGAAATGGTTGAAAACGATATTATTTCTTAAGGATGCAAGAAAAGGGTTAATTATGTGAAATACTTTGCGCCCAGAGTAGGGTTGCACAGGGTCAATGTCGGGATCTAAGGTTAAAAACAGTGAACAGTTTTCTGTTATGTTGCAATAACCTTACACTAGCCGTAGGTCAATTTATATATCAGATACCCAGCTACCTATATCACTTGATAATTAGGCAAACTAGCTCTAAAATAGCAGCAAAGTGCTTACAGATTGCAGCAGTAACCAAATAATGTGTAACATTGCTATTAAAACGGTTACAAATTCTTTTACACGTACCTCTGTCTATTTGAGTACAACAGGCATTTTTAAACGACAGTATAAATCCCGTATAGTAACAGACAAAATATGATAATAAATGACGCAATTTATACTGACCTAGTGCGGCGAAACCAGAAGCCGAAGACGCCAAACCAGCAGCTGTTGGAAAATTGTTTTCAGATATTATTTTCAGTCGCCCTCTTTGCTGACTAGATGGCTCTGGCTCATCTATTTTTCTTTTGCAGCATTGCCGTCGTGCTGATGATGCAAAATAAGAAAACCGCAAAACATTAACATCTACAATAAAAGATCATTGGCGTTCTAGCCGCGGCAGGGCAAAAATAAGAAAAATCTCATTACTGAGCCGCATTCTATAAATCGCAAGTGGGTATCATATTCCACTGAGTCTAAAAACTCACTCTAATATATAGAAAAGTGGAGACCTGTAGTCAATAGAATGTGTGTGGTCCGGACTGAACGAGCCAGTGTCAATGGCTATCGTCCTCAAATGCTCTATCAACTGACCTGTCGGCATCTGCTCACAACCAACTGCCGATAAACATCCAACATACATGACTGAAATTATTCAAGTTCAAGTAAATGGACCTAGATATGTTTTAGCGAACTTAAGAAAGTATCTTACCCAGATCAGATTCAACGAGGATGAAACACTACATCATATTGAACGATTACAAGATAAATCTGTATCTAGCCCTGTTGACATATGAAAAAAAATTACGTTTAGTGACATAGGTTAAGTTTGTTCGCATTCGGTTCCATTTTAGACCAGAATTCAGTTTGTACAGATTAGTCGAATTTTTTCCAAGAGTCTTGAGTTTACCTTGTTTAGGCTTTCCATCTAACGGGTTTTATTAAATTTCAATTTTACTGTTTTATTTCAATCTTGTTTCCTTCATGGAAGCCTGTGGTTTAAAATCGCAAATCCTAGCAAGAATAAATGATTTTAAAGCTTGCTTGCTTCCTTCCTTTAATGTTCTAATTGATGTATTCAACTTTTACAACGATTGTGCAATTGTGCCAGAGAGTTGAAGTCTCCAGCCTTGCCGCAGTATTGGATTGACTACCTACAGCTAAAACCTCTGACCTCTACGAATTCCTTAGCCGGATGTTTTTTAGGGTATACCCTACAGTCTTTGCTAATGAGTATATTTGAGTCGAATTCTCTACTCAACTTTTGCTCCTGTCTAAATAGCCAAATCACCTTAGTCAATTCCTATGCATGACCTTATTAACACTTCAGATTTCCATCCTCTCACCAGTTCCTTTGACCCTGCCTTCCAGGTGTACATTGCCTAACCATCTTACCATTACCCTATAAAGCAGTTGGTCTTGCCCAGGACTTCCCTTTACGTTAGGGCCTGCATTAGAAAGCGTGTAGCATGGTACTCCACACACACTTCAACTGTTTCTTCACCTGATTGCTAGGGTCAGATTGTAGGGCATAAAAAGCAAAAAAAAACTTAAGAAAGTTTCCCCAAGAACATTAGGGGTTCTGCAGTTCTAACAGGCTCACACTAACATTTTAAACCTATGGTGTGTTCCAGACATCAAAATAAGTATTCCAAACTCAGGCCATTTCCTTCCAAAAGAAAATTAGTAAAGGCCTTGCATTAATAGCTCCAGCAGTCCGGGAAAACTCCTGTAACAAAACTGCTGATTGCCATTTCCTTTGAGTACGGTACAAATGTTCTTCTCGCAATTTACACCAGTTACAACGTATTGCTTTGGAAGGAAAACAAAAGAGAAAAACACGACAAGAAAATTTGTTTGAGCTCTCCATGGTGTACAATTTTCTACTGTCATAAAATACAATTAAAGACATACTCTAGAACTAGAAACTGGGAGTATATCAGTGACTCCCTGTGGTGAACTTTTTATTTTTACATTAACCGATGCTGTTACCAGTGAAATTACCAGCGGAGTTGAAACAAACGTTTTGAAATTTCATGTTCTTCTTCTCTCCTATTTAAATCTTCACGTACAACATGTGATTGGAAAGAAATAATTGTAGATTTAAGGCTCCACCGCCGAGAAGGAAAGCATCCTACAGAATGAAGATAGTATTGTTAGGGTGTGTAAGTCCAAGTGCCTAACCTCGATATGGAAATTTGAACTACAACGACGCCTCAATATTGTGATTGAAGTGAAACTACGACGGTTGCATGAAAATTAGTTGCAACAGCATTTATTTCATATGACTGAAAAACAGTTAACAATACTTTTGTTAACAACGGTTGTGAAAGGTATCTTCATTGTTACGTATGATACCACTACAAATTATCTTTCTAACTTGTTAGAAAGCTGCAATTAAAATCATGTTCATTCTGGTCGAAACCTTTTTCGCTGACATTCGTGATGACCAGATTCCAGTCAAGTAAGTTTTTATCAATGTGGAAAAAGAGAAATTTCAAAGCTACCCACCGATCATAACCATGATTCTCCCTCATTAATAAAACAGCGCTTGGCATATGTCATTGTGGCACCTTGCTCCAGTCAAGTACCGCAAAAACGTTTTCAACCATAGTAAACGTAATAAACGTGATTTTTATTGTACTATTCTAGTTCTGTACCGCGAATGGGATAAATAACCTTTTACACTGTTCACAATAAATGTACAAATTAAAATGGGTTAAATTTCAGTTTCTCTAAGGTATAGTAATAGTGGGATCTACGTAATGTGAAAAGAGAATTTGATTTATATGCATCTTGTTTGACTTCTCTTTCAAATTCATCCTCAGAAAACTCAGTGGCCCCCTTTCTCTACCTGTGGACAATCTCAGTTGCAAACAATAATCAACAATCGTTTACACTGAATTCATTACACTCGAATTTTTTGGCAATTCTGTGACAGCTTGGGCTGCCTTGTGTTAAATTAGCAATGCTAATGAAGACAAAACACAAATCAGTTTTAACATAATCAAAAACTACGAAGCTACACATACAACGAATACATTAAAATACATAAAAATAAGCATATAATATAAGACAAAGATAAGATGGTGCACGTTTGACAAGCTGAGGTGGAAATATTGTTTTTATCGGAAATGATATGGAATATTTCTATCAATGGCTTTCATCATCTGTTTCAATGAAATAAATTTTGAATGACAAAAGCTAACTGAAACCCAGGAATACTAATGAAAAAAATTAATCCAGAAAAAGATAGTATGTACCAAAATATGCTTCCTCCCATTGGATAAAGAGCATTCTTTATGATTCCACTGTCTTTTTATGTTAAACTCAATACTATATATGATATATAATATATAATATAGAATATATAATATATAAACATAATATATAATATATAAAACATAATATATTATATATTATATATATTATATGTAAAATATTATTTATATATATATATATATATATATATATATATATATATATTCGACACAGGAAATATGCCAAACCAACACTGACAAACTCCTTCAGCTAATAACAATAATATTTGACACAGGAAATGACTAAAGGAGGTATGCCAACATTTACTTGAGTAAATCAAATATTTATTTATTATTTCAAATTTTCGTCTGTCTANCAAATATTTATTTATTATTTCAAATTTTCGTCTGTCTACAACAGACTTTATCAAGAAACTTTCTTGATAAAGTCTGTTGTAGACAGACGAAAATTTGAAATAATAAATAAATATTTGATTTACTCAAGTAAATGTTGGCATACCTCCTTTAGTCATTTCCTGTGTCAAATATATATATATATATTCACACATTTATATATGCCATTAGAACAGTCCTCACCTTCGTCAAGGCATTTTTTCATTCGACTTCCTATATTGTCAATTTTTCTATAAAAAAGATAAAATTTTCGCCTTTTCACATTAAGTACGAAAATACCACAATAAATCAAAGCTGGTCATTAGGAAATGACAATAAAAATAGTTTCTATATACAGAAAAGAAAAAGAAACAATCCCCTGCTTCTTTAATATAACAGTTATTACAAAACAAAATGGTTGGTGTTGTGCACACTACACCAAGGTTCTTGGTTGTCACTCTGATAAAGTATAAAAAATTGAAGTAAAAGATGAAATAAGAAAAATTGGATTAAATAAAAAATTAAAATAAAAAAGTAAAGTTTGATAGAAAATGAAAAATCAGAAAAATCAAATGGAATTCAACATTAAAAATTAAAAATAAAGGAAAACCAATTTAGTTTAAAACTATATTTAACTAAAATTACATCCCATCAACATATGAACAAATATAATTGCAGAGTGCTCAATATTTACTAAAATAGAGCCATAATTGTACAAACATTTGTACAAACTTCAACCAAACATACAATAACTCACAACAAGACACAACTTACTTCCCATTCAACCAAAAGGTATCTTCCGTTATCTTACTGCAGAAGTGACAAGATGTTTTGCTGGCCAGCTGCAATAAGAAAATTGACCATATTAATTTCAGCCCACATTTATTTAAATACCCAAAGCATAACATAAAAATTATCTTTCCAGATAGCTCCGATGCCTACATTAACTCACTCTAGCGCTTTTAACGTGGGTTTGAAAGTTTTCTCTTATGTATAGTTGAAATCAAGTAAAACTTTTGAATTTCATTTTGCTACAAAGGAGAATATACATTTCTGAAGTAAAAGCCCAAAACTAAACGTTTTGTAATGGGCTATGAGGAAAGGAGAATTTAAGGAAAAGGGAGTGAATTCACTTTGGCTGTGAAAGAGCTCAGGTAACAAAAAGAATAAAGCAAATAAGAAGCCATCGCCATAATCCTGAATGCTAAGTGTTTGGCTACATTTATTGTCTTAACTGGATCCTTAACCACTGCTACGCGATTTCGATTGTCAGTGTAAAGTTAAGTCTCAGTTCCAGTTTCCGAATATCTGGCTTTGACAGTCTCTCAAATGATATCATATGTTGTAATGAATTATGGTGGCACTGGTATGAGTAGGTACGAGAATGCATTCTTACAATCCATTCCTGTCTTAAAGTTGCAGGAAAATGATAAAAACATCTCAAGTATATCTACTTCATAGACAAGCTTTTAAGTTAGTTGCATAACCCTAATAATCGAGGGTCCTCGCACATTCCCTTGATACAACTTCCCTCCATTTTGCTCTGTCTTTCGCTTTACGTTCAATGGTCAGTAGAGGGATGCCAAGATCACATCGAATTTGATTTAACCATTTCTTGTGACTACTTTTTTTGAAAATGACTGTTTAAGAACAATGGTTGGAAAATACCACTGTGATAGAGGTAGGCTAATTGATATAAGAAGAGCATTGGGAGCAAAAGATTCCATCTTGGACATGATCAAGAAACGTAGAATAAACTGGTTCGGACATGTGAACAGACGTGATGATTTTAGCCACGTGAGAAGATCATATAATGAATTTCCATAGACAAGCATTTCATGAAAGTCGGACTGATTATAACTCCAAGGCTCTAGTCATTTCATATTAGAGCGAGATTGCAACATTAAATAAAAACAAAGCACACCTGATCTTTCCTATATATAATGATTTTTTTTTATAATTTGACAAGGCTTACAGTTTTTCCTAAGTACATTGGTTGGCGTCAGGAACGGCATCCGCCCAAGAAATTTCTCACTGCCAAAACAAAGTCCCTCTGAATGACACTGTCTCAGCCTCAATTACTGGGTGGAAATGTTAAAACAAAACAAAAATGACAGCCATGAAATGGCATGCTATCAATTTACCAATGTACCTAGTGAAATCTCCACAAACAAACACATATCAATCAACAGACATAACCTTTCATTATTGTCAGGATCCTTTACATCTTATAACCCATCATTATCAAACAAAATATGGTGAATATAAGAAGAACATGCCAAAGCATCCTATCCACCAGAAATCATACAACCACCAGAGGCACTTTTCAATGTCACAGTGTCCTCATCACCTACCACTCACATCTTCAACAAGTGCACCTACCTTTTCCATTGTGATAAAAAAAAATTATTGTTGCTGAATGCTAATATACATTTAAAATCTAACATCTACCCTGTTATTTGCAGCACATGACTGCTTTATATTCTAGACCAAATCTAATATAAGTATTCAAGCACATGGCATTAGCACCGAATGGGGATTCTACTCTATGTCAGTCAGAGCTCCAATGCCTAGTATCTAAAATTGGAGATTACAGGTTCAGTACCTCATGCCATTGGGACTAAAATATGAAGCATCCTGTTTAGATAACAAGAACCTCACAGCCGGTAGATGGATAATGATTACCTTAAAGTAAGTAAACTGAACAAATATTCCATCTATATTCTGTGCCTCAAAAAACAGTTAACAACTAACAATAATGCAGGTAGTACATTGTAATATAACAGCAAATTTTCAACTTTGCTAAAATAGAATGAAGTTGCACAAGTATAGCCACTGATAGTTTCAAAAACTGCAGGTCACCGAATTAAGGAATATCTTCATAACAGCAAGACGAAATATGGTGGAGCTAAACAAAACTTTAACTTGTGCAGCTTCACCAAAAACTTTTGCTCTTGTCATATTCATCTTCTACAAAGTAGAAACTACCACTAACATTGTATAAAATTCTGCAGAGCTAACACCAGAATAAAATTATTACATGCTCTCTATACAAAAGAATGAAACATAATAAAATCATATTGCAATTTTGTTTGGTTTAACTGTAAATATATAATATAGTATAAATAATATATAGCATAATAATGTTGTAAATAGTGTTAACAGTAATTTTCCTTGGCTCCAATTTATTTCCTAGTGGCCAACATCAGCTCATTTTGATGCTAATTTCAGTTGTATTTCACAGGGATTCTAACCTATGAATTTCACATGAAACAATATACAACTTGGTGGAAACAATTGTTGGTTTCCCCTATGTTATTGTTGACCAGTCTTGGCTGGGGCTTCCCTTTCCACCCCAGACTGGAGATATATATGACCAATTTTTAATTTTTATATGCCATATTTATTGGGTATCATGTGCAGCAAAGTTTCATCCATCACAAATTAAACCTTTGGCAATAGTATTCTGGGCATTTTTTGCCATTCAGTCAGTAAAGGAGATACTGTGAACCATTTTGAAAACTGGTATTCATGCAACGCCAATACATTGACATTCCGTTTGGTACACCACTAGGGCTACCATGTTTGTTCTACCATATTTGTTTACGTTTTTCCTCGCTACCCTCACGGTAACCGAGTCTGTGAACCTTGCGTTATTATTACTACGTTTGTACTTTAGTCAAGTAAGCTCTATTCTATATTCTCAAATTACTGTGTTGATTCCTGAGTTGTAACCCGAACAACTGGCATGGTGACAGAGACGATCTTACTCGTGTCACATCCAACGAAGTTCCTGTTTACATTTCCATCGATATTTTGGCAGGATCAGGCAGATATACAAGGTTTTGTCCACCGACATAGTTAGAGAAAATGGCTACACAGAGAGCCCCAAAGCAATGGACTTTGACAAAAGTAGAGACTATTAAACCTGAGCACGGTGAACGACCAGAAGACCTATTCCAAAGACTTATGGCCTTCGTAGAGGACAATTTACTTACCCGAGGAGGAGGCATCAATCCACCGAAGAAGAGACCAGCCCACCGAAGAAGAGGAATTAACCCCCTCCCTCGAGAACATTGTAGTATTATTATGGTTAAAATTAACTCACCCAGACTTACCTAAGCTAGTGAAACAACGTTACGGTACAGAACTTCGATCGAAAACACTAGCTAGTATAAAACCAGAGATTTCGCAAGCTCTAGAGACTCTTCTGGATGATATCCATACCACCAGTGATGCTAGGGTTATGAGAACATTCAACAATCAGAAGACCCAATACCACCCTCAAACGTTGTCGAAAGATTCTAAACGTTCCAAACCTACATGCCCCCTCTGCAAGCAAGCTGGACGTCGCTCTACTGACCACCTTCCAAGTACATGCACCTTTCTGCCAGAATCCGACAGACGTTACATGACAAGAACCAGACTCCTTGCCGCCCTCGACGATTTGGACCTCGAAGACGATATTGATGGTCAATCATCACCGGAAGACCCACCTTCTGCCAGCCGTTCAGTTACACTGGAAACACCCTCATCAGCTGTTCAACGTGTTAAAGTTGGTCAGTCTCCCTTCATTAACGCCTATCACCACCATGTACCTGTCACTATGATCCTCGACTCTGGAGCAGAAACCAACATGATCCGTGAGTCTCTCGCCATCAAACTGAACGCTAAATTATCCAAGAGTAATCAGCATGCTCTCCAGGCTGATGGTCAGTCACCTTTACACGTAAAAGGAGAAACAAGATTAACTTTATCTAGGGGCAATGAAAGTTTTCACCTTGAAGCCCTTGTAGTCGAAAACTTGGGCGTAGATATATTAGGAGGTGTCCCAATTATGGAAGTTAATGACATTACTATAAGACCTTCCAAACAACAAGTCATCCTCACTAATGGAACCTCCATTTGTTACGATCTTCCTTCAAAGAATCCACCTCAAGTACGTCTAACAACCACCACCTTGAGAGCCCCTTCGACCACAACAGTTTGGCCGGGTGAGTTTACAGAGCTATCTTCTCCGTTATCATCATTGTCTGATTCCGAAATCGCTCTCGAACCTCCCATCCAATCCCCATCTGACAGCTGGCCATCCCCTGATATCATCGAAACCGTTGACGGAATGCTCCGTATTCCAAACAACACGTCACAACCAATCAACATCAGAAAAAGCCAACATATTGCCCAGATCACACCAGCTTACATCCCACCATCAACTACTACCAACACAAGCCAACCATCACCTGATACACCAAGCCTCCACGACACTAGATCTCAACTACACTATAAAGCCATTCAGACTGACCCTGACCACATCTTACCAGAGACTTTTCGTAACAAATTTCATGAAGTACACCAGTCATTTGCTAACACGTTTGACCCTACCTTCCCTGGTTACAATGNAACCAATCAACATCAGAAAAAGCCAACATATTGCCCAGATCACACCAGCTTACATCCCACCAGCAACTACTACCAACACAAGCCAACCATCACCTGATACACCAAGCCTCCACGACACTAGATCTCAACTACACTATAAAGCCATTCAGACTGACCCTGACCACATCTTACCAGAGACTTTTCGTAACAAATTTCATGAAGTACACCAGTCATTTGCTAACACGTTTGACCCTACCTTCCCTGGTTACAATGGTAATGTAGGCCCCTTAAAAGCCACAGTTAACATGGGCCCAGTTGAGCCCCCTCAGAGAAAAGGACGATTACCACAGTATTCCCGTAACAAACCTGAAGAACTTCAATCTGAATTTGACCGCCTTGAAACCCTTAGAGTTTTAAACGACTCGAAGAATTGGGAATCACTGTCAAATACCTTAATCGCTCCTTCCTTGTAAAGAAACCTTCAGGAGGCCACCACTTGGTCACATCCTTCACCGAGATTGGCACGTACTCAAAACCACAACCATCCTTGATGCCAGATGTTGATTCCACCCTTCGCAAGATCGGGCATTGGAAGTACTTGATAAAAACTGATCTAACAAGTGCTTTCTTTCAAATCCCGTTAGACAAGTCGTCTTTGAAATACTGTGGAGTCGCTACACCCTTCCGTGGTATTAAAGTTTATACAAGAAGTGCAATGGGAATGCTTGGATCCGAAATCGCCCTGGAAGAACTTATGTGTGCCGTACTAGGTGACCTTATCGTTCAAGGTTGCATAGTCAAAATTGATGACAACTTGTATTGTGGTGGCGAAACACCCGATGAACTTTTGAGAAATTGGGAGAAGAATCCGTCGCTGGCTGCTCCTCAGGTGAGACCATATCTTGGAACGACTCACTCCTCTCGAACTTTGAAAGAGCCAAACAAGCGTTAAACGACCCAAAGACCATCCATCTACCTCGTCCTGATGACCAACTGTGGATCGTGACCGATGATGCTGTCAAAACCCATGGCCTAGGAGCTACTCGCTAAATCACCTGTGACGATAACAAGCCCCTCCTATCTGGATTTTTCAGCGCTAAACTTAAGAAACATCAGATAGACTGGTTTCCTTGTGAACTGGAAGCCCTATATATTGCAGCTTCAATTAAACACTTCAGCCTATATATTGTTCAGTCCACCCACAAACCATGTGTATTGACCGACAGCAAGCCATGCCTCCAAGTTCATTAGAAGCTCTCAAGAGGATCCTTTTCAACCAGTTCAAGACTTACTACAATTCATGTCTGCTGCCAGCCATTACCAGACATCAATCCGTCATCTCAGCGGCACCGCCAACTCCCCCTCTGACTTCACATGTCATAACGCTGAAGAATGTCTTGATGGGTCATGTCAAGTTTGTCGCTATGTGTCTGAAATCGAACAATCCCCAGTCAGAGCAGTTTCTGTTAAGGACATTGTTTCTGGAACTGTCAAATTACCATTCACCACAAGATACACTTGGCGCACTGTACCAAGGGAAGATCCTGACCTATGCCGTACACATGCCCACTTGACCCAGGGCACTCGTCCATCCAAGAAAGCCACCAACATACGAGACGTGAAACGTTACCTACAGTCCACTACTATCTCCAGAGACGGTCTACTTGTCATTCGCCAAGAAGAACCATTTGCACCCACCATCGAATGCATCATCATCCCACGAAGCTCATTTCCTGGTCTACGAGCGTCACTTCACATTTGCCTGGACCACCCTTCTCCTTATCAGATGAAGCAAGTCCTTCGCCGTCACTTCTTCGCCCTTGACATGGATCAACTCGTTGAAGAAATGTTATTGTCATGCCACCTATGCACATCTTTGAAGACCATCAAACATGCAGCAGAGCCCCAATCAGTGTCTTCATCTCCAACAACCATTGCTTCTCAGTTTGCATCCGATGTACTACGTCGAAACTGTCAGTTCATCCTCATCCTACGTGAGTACATTACCTCATTCACCACCTCAGTCATCGTAGATGGAGAAGATAAAGTATCCCTTCGGAACACCCTTATTTCTCTCATCTCACAAATTCGATCCCCTGATAGACCCCAAGCAACCGTCCGTGTGGATCGTGCTCCCAGATTCCAATCCCTCAAGTCCGACAAAATCCTTAAAAAGTACAGTATCGTCATCAACATTGGATCTCCCAAAAATAAGAACAAGAATCCTATCGCCGAGAGGGCCATACAAGAACTCGAACTGTTAAAACAAGACCCTTCGGGATCTCCCATCGATCAAGCTGCTCTTGCAATTGCCATTGCATGCCTAAATTCACGCATTTGATCTCGTGGGTTATCCACCCTAGAAATGCTCACAAAACGCAACCAGTTCAACAACACACAAATCACCGTGTCTGACGAAATACTCATTTCAGCTCAATCATCCTCCAAAGATGCCAACCACGTGTCCAGCGAAAAGTCCAAAGCCCACGGCAAACCACGTCGATCAACTCCATCGAGCCATCCAGGTGATGTTATCCATCTACATCAAGACTTTAACAAACATTCTGCTCATCCGTGTTATATGGTCGTATCTACTACTTCAACTCATTGCACCATCCATAAGTTCACCGACACTCAACTTCCTAAAGCAACATATGAAGTCAAGTTGGATGACTGTTTCCTCATACCAGGTGACTTCTCTCCGACCACCCTTGCTTCAACAAGACGACATCCCATAAACCAACTGAATTCAGATGACGACTCTACGACAGCCACTTCAGATTCCCTAATTAAAGAACAACTAACACCACCTGTTCCAAGTCCACCCCAATTTGTCGCCATACCTCCTGAACTGACTCAACCACCTGAACTGACTCAGTCACCTGCGTCTGTCACCCCTGCAACAGATGATGTCACACCTCCACTGCGCCCAACACAAAAGCGCCAACCACCATCTTACCTCAAAGATTATGATTGCAATTGAACTTTCTTCAAAAGTCGATTAGCTTTATGTATATTTTTTTTTACAAAAAGACAGAAGGCATCCATGCCACTACATTGACATTCCGTTCGGTACGCCACTACGGCTACCATGTTTGTTCTACCATATTTGTCTACGTTTTTCCTCGCTACCCTTATGGTAACCGAGTCTGTGAACCTTCCGTTATTATTACTACATTTGTACTTTAGTCAAGAAAGCTCTACTCTATGTTCTCAATGCCTTCATGAAGGTGTACCTCAACACTGCAGTATCAAGAAAAATATTACTGAGAAATCTAATCAATAAAACATCTGATGGCATGGAAAAACAAGGTCTATTATCTAAATATACCTCTTTTAATCCAAGAGTCACACTCATTGATGAATGTAAAGGCAGATTGTATTTATCATCTCTCTTTCCCCCTACAATGTACAAATATGCATATTTTTGTATTTCTTATCTAGCCATAAATAACGGTGTAAAAAGTTTAAAAACATGTACAATTCAAAATGGAAGTGATAGGCACTTCTCAAAAAAGAATATGACTCTCCCTGCCCCCCCCCCACCATTGGAAACTTAAGTTTGGTTTATACATCACAAATATTTTTAAACTACAGGCATAATAACTACATTGGCAAGTCAAAGTGATGCATATATTTCAGACAGCAGAGGAAGAAACCAAGAGATACAGGAGAATATATTTATTGGAGGTTGAACTGATTGGTGTTGTCAATGCAAAGGTGTTCATTGGAGTGTACAAAATGCAAGTGCTACTTTTTTACAATCCAAAGAGATAGCAAAATAAGATTATACATTCTGGAGAAATTCAGACAACTAGAATAAAAATAATACAATGTTTTATGAAACTTTATATCTGAACTAAGGTTGTCTAACTAAGTAAAATTTATTAAACATTGGTTTTCAACATGGCTAGATCTGCTAAAGATAGCTACTAAGATTATACTTTGAAAATTCTGAACTTTATGTACTCAGAGGAAGTCATAGATGTAAGACCTTTATCATGTCACGAGTTGTAAGCTTTTTCCAATCTGTGTTTCATCATCATGCTGACAATGGGAGAAGTATCTCTCGAAACATAGCTTGGTAAAAGCTTATTACTCATAACATGTAGCAAAACCTTTACCAAAACCTCTTGTTTACATCTCACTATCTCAAATTCAAACTGTTAAAGAGTAACCAAGACACAAAACAGGGATCAATTTTATCTCACTTTAGTCAACTCATATATCTTTTAGCAACTTCATCAGCATCAGTCTCTTCCAATTGACTGGATCAAATACTTTTTCATAGCCATAAAAACCCAAACAAATGTCTTTTAACTATCTTCAGTGCTTCTCTTATCCATTAGTCTTGTGGCAACAATCTTTTGTCCCCCTGTGTCTTCTAAAACCAAACAAGCCATCACTGATAAAGTCATTTCCCTTTGTTTTAATCCTAAATGCAGGTGTTTCAGAATGACTTTCATCAAAATTCCCATTAATATCATACCCTAATTTACATAATAGCAAAAATATAAGAGAAAAAGAAAAAGATAATATCTAAAGAGGGAAGAGATATAGTGTTGAGATAATACTTGATTTCTATTATCATTTTCTTTTATCTAATATAAATAAAGGTACCCATCACAGCATGCCATTGTCACATGAATAAACAGATCAGATTTGACTGGAAACACAGGTTTGTTTCTTGACTGTAACTCCTGTAGTGGCAAGGTAATAAGTCAGGCTTTTTAGCCAATTCTTTCATTGTTGTGGAAGTGTAGCAGGCTTGCTACTTAGAAAAGAGATGGTAAAAAAGAAAGGTAGTTCCAACACCAGCATTTCTCCTGCTTCAACTCACATCATTGTTCTGAACTCTTTTTTCACTTTATCCATACATAAATTCAGAAAAATTACCAGCGGTGTGATTTCCTTTAATCTTCTTGCCAACAGGTCAAACTAGCTAGTGCATGGTTTAAATTACCAAGACCTAACACTTGTTATACTTTACAAGAGGACCTTTGCCAATCATTCTACCTATTACTACTATTGCTCAGGCTTTCAATATTTGTCCCATAATTGGGGCAAGGTTGCCAATCAAGCCTTAAGAGACCTTCCTTGCCATGAGACAGAGAAACCCAATCACCCTGGCACTTCAAGGACTTTGGATAGGCTCACAGGTGCTACACCTTGTCCAAAGGTAACTGGGAGGAAGTTGTGATGAAAGGTAGCTTCATCCTACCTGCATCAAAACTCCGCAACCAGATACAGTTCTTAGTCATTACTTAAATCACAGCTAAATCTAAGAAACACTCTGTAATGTTGAGCACCATACTCATGTAACTAGAGTAGCTTACACTATTGCTTTCAGCTGATCAGTGTGATATACTTTCTTAAACAGAAACTTTCAATTGTCTGGGGTAATTTGCCCCAAAATGTAAATATGTCTATAAATAGAAAATTGATTAGCCATTACCAAACTGAAAAAAAGTTATCATCTCCTTATTGTCATCTTTGGACTAAAAATGTTACATTCTTCTTGTGTGAATTAACCAAGTCTAATGTGAGGCAGCTCAGTAAAGCAGGGTTAATTAAATCTAACAATTCATTTATGAGTACCCAAGCATTTGTAACGGTTATGGGACATTTCGTCCCCAACCAACTGGTCCCCATACCAACTCGTCCCCAAGAAAACTGGTCCCCATACCATTTCGTCCCCTATATTGTTCGTCTACAGATTTTTAAATACGGCTCTCAATGCACCGAGCAAAACTATTATCACACGGTTATTAAATGTACATGATTCTTAAATACGGCTATCCATGTAATAGGGGAAGCTATTATCGCATGGTTATTGAATGTACATAATATGTAAATACGGCTATAAATGTACTTAATGAAACTGTTATCACACGCTTATTGAACGTACATGTTTATTTAATGAATAGTAATGAATACGTTAATGCATTTGTCAACAGTATGTGGTACTGTGGTAAGCTCGTGGTTAGACCCAACAGGTTATGACGTCAATATGTACATGATAGATGTGATATTGACCAACGTTACAAGTGAATTCATTTACTATTTGACTTTTGTTT
>RDPX01000422.1:57328-77917 GCA_003991215.1 Morbakka virulenta
TGGGTGTGTGTGTGTGTGTGTGTGTGTGTGTGTGTGTGCGTGTGTGTGTGTGTGTGTGTGTAATCTCGTGTATTCGTATCAAAAAGTGCTCAATGCATATAGCAGAGCAATATACATAAGGTAAAACACGAAAAATAAGAAGTATGGTTGCAACTAATAGTTTCACGGTATTTCAAGCATCAGGCCTGATGATCGAAATATCGTGAAACTACTAATTGCATAGTTCTTATTTTTCGTGTTTTACCTTATGTGTAATTGAAATATCTATATTTTTGCACCAACCACAATGTGAGGAAATTGAGCAGTGTATACAAAGATATCCAGCAGGGATGTATAAGAAGATCAAAGAGATCAGTGGTCACAAATTTTATACATCGTGTATAAAATCTAAAGATGGGACTGTTATAATGGAAAAGGAAAAAGTGCTAGAATGATGGAGTGAATATATCAGTGACAAGATGACAGAGTAGAGAAAATCTTAATACAAAAGAATATGTATGGGCCTACTATTAAAAGATCAGAAGTGGAGGCAGCACTTAGCAAAATGAAAAGGTACAAAGCTGCAGGACCTGGTGAGATTGTTACAGAATGTTAACATCATTAGAAGACTTTGGAATTCAGAGGTTGACAGAGCTGATTAATGAAGTGGAAAAGAGTGGTGAAATACCACAAGATCTTAGTAAGTCAATTTATATTGCTTTGCCCAAGAAACCTGCTGCAATAGAATGTGAATTGCGTCAAACCATTAGCCATGAGTCATGTAGTCAAACTGATTTTGAATTTTGAAGATCATTATGCAGAGAGCCCGCAGAAAAAGTCAGAAAATAGATAGATACAGAACAGTGTGAATTGATTGAGGATACTGGTACCGGAAATATTATCTTTATGGTAAGGATACTGTCAGAAAAGGCAATAAAAATGCAAAGAGATCTGTATGTTCATTTTATTGGTTACACTAGAGCATTTGATAGGGTGCAGCATGAAAAACTATTCAAAAATTAGACCAGGATGGGAAGGATTTACGCTTTATACGAAATCTATACTTGGATCAAACTGTTTGTAGGAGAGTGGATAATACGATGTGTGATTACATCAAGATTAAGAGAGGAGTGAGACAGGGATGCGTGTTTTCACCTGATTTATTCAACCTTTATAGTAAAAAAGTTTTTCGAGGCATGGTAGATTTGGAAGGGTTTTCTGCAGAAGGTAAAAATTTCAACAATATACGGTTTGCAGATAACTCAACACTGGTTGCAGTCTCGGAGCAAGGTTTACAAAGGCTACTAGATGAAATAATTGACCAAAGTGGAAGGAAAGGGGTGAAAATAAACCGCAAGGAAGCAGTATGCATGGTGATACGTAAGTACCAAAGTCCCAGGTGCAAGTTGTGTATTAAAAATGACCCTATACAGCAAGCTGACAAGTTCAATTACTTGGATAGCTGTATAAGAGAGAATGCAAAGTGTGATCTGGAAATCAAGAGAAGGATATGGATTGCAAAAGATGCCTTTGAAAGATTACGGAAGATCTTAAAACATCGCGAAATGTCAATGGCTACAAAGAAGAGGGTACTAGAAGGTTAGGTAACATCTGTTCTGTTAAATGGTTGTGACTGCTGGACAATATCACCATCAATGCAAAGGAGACCAGAATCTGTTGAAATGTGGTTTTACAGGCGAATGATGAGAATATCATGGATAGAACTTCAAACAAAAGAGTTTTGAAGAAAGCTGGGACAGAAAGGTGTCTGATAAAAACAATCCGTGAAAGAGAGATGAGGTTTATTGGACATATTATAAGAAGGGAAGGACTAGAAAATCCTACCCTTATAGGACGTAGTGAAGGCAAAAGAAGCAAAGGAAGACAAAATGAACATACTTGAGAAGTCTCAAGTGATATATTAAAATGTGTATATATCAGCAAGTAAGAAGGAAAAGGTAAAAGCTGGAAATCTGCTACATAAGATAAGAAATAGATATCTGTGGAAAACCATGATCGCCAACGTCTGGAATGGATATGGAACATATATATATATATACTCAATCTGCAGACAGTACTGTTTCTCCCTTTGTGGGCTCATCAGTGCAGCACAGAGCTTCTGAGACATAACTCTCTGGCCATGTTGCCGGAGCAAACGCAGGTTAAAGAGTTATTGTGGGATCCTGCCAGAGTGCTCAAACCACGCATGCGCAGTGAGCATTGCATTACGCTAACAACAGGTTCCCAAATCTCAGATAAAACCAAACTTTCGTAAGTATATATATATATATATATATATATATGTGTGTGTGTGTGTGTGTGTGTGTGTGTGTCATATCCATTCCATTTTACACAGTATTGCCAACATTTTCATCTTTCAAATTGTTGAGGACCTTCTTGAAGATGGTAATTCATTGCCATCAAGAATTACTCTGAACCCTTGAGACATCCTGAAACTACCACGATTGCTTCTCATCAACACATGTTTCCTCTTCAACAATGAATCTACACTCAGACTATCGTAAAACCATAGAACATCCTACATTCTCTGTGATTGTTTAAATATTCATGCTAGCATTTGACGTCACAGCAATATCAACACCAGACCAAGACCCAACTATCTAGGAAAAATACGTCGACGATGTCTTTGCTTTTACACAGGCAAGCAATTTTTTGCCCCTTTAAAGGGAACAAGTGTTTATGGCTACTTTTGTTACACTGAATTCAAATATGGAATTTATTTTAGTCCATCATACCAAATGTTTTGACACAGTGCATTTCATATTTTGACTGTTGCTCAATTTTTTAAAAACATTGCTCAGGTATGAGGAAACATTTTCCGGTCACATGTGCTATTAGAATGATTGGAGTGTCTGTTTAAAATCCTTAGCTGCTTCCCTGGCCAGTTTGAAGAGTTAATTAATGAGTAGTAAGATTATCAATGTGTAATATATTGCGTGACTGCGTGTTTATAACTTGTGTTGTATGTGTGAAATTAACCCCTGTGAATCTGTAATGACGTCAATCACAGGTGGTGTTTCTATCATGTCCTGCTATCGTCATGTATGTTTCTGTATCCCATAATTAAAATTACATTTAAAAGTTGTATGATTGTAGAAATTCATCAGTTGACATTGAAAATTAAAATAACAAGACGCTCTCTAATTCTGAGTCAAAGAAGAACGTGTTATATTGTGCAACAGGGTGAATTTGACATAAGCTTAAAGCTTTTCAGGTTGGCTGTGTATATCAAATCATTCAAAATTCATGGCTTTAGAACGAAGAAAATGCATCACTGATGTTGACCAATTTTGTTATATTTGTAGATCATATACTCCCCAGAAGCAAAGACAAAAGATCACTGACTTTGTAAAGAAACTCTACTTTGCCTATTTCAAAATGAAATTAGGAGATCAAGAAAAGTCTTGGGCACCCCATGTTGCTTGTGAAACATGTATAGCAAATCTTGGGAGCTGGTCATTGGGTAAAGGAAAGGGACTTGCTTTTGGAATAGCTGTGATATGGAGAGAGGTTCAAAACCACATAAGTGAACTGAACATCAATGAATCATATGTGTTGATCTAAAAATGGATTGTTTTCTTCTTGGTCAAGAGTGGCACAAAGTACCCATGCTTTCTATGTCTTTGGGATAGCAGAGCCAGAGAAGAACACTTGATGCAGAAAGAGTGACCAATTAGAAAGGAAATAAATGTTGGAGATGAAAATTATCACAAATATGCCAATAGTTGATAGGAGAAAGATATTATTCCCACCACTTCATATAAAACTAGGTCTTATCAAGCAATTTGTCAAAGCCTTGTACAAAGAAGGGAACTGTTTCCAGTGCATCAAATCTGGCTTTCCAAGTGTGAGCGAAGAACAAATCAAAGCAGGGATATTTGATGGACCTCAAATTAGAAAACTGATCAAGGACATTAATTTCATTTTATCTATAAATGACGTGGAAGCAAATGCATGGAAAGCATTTGTTAGTGTTGTCATAAATTTCTTAGGTGATAGGAAGTAGGATGATTACATTATTCTGGTCAACAATTTGATCAACGGCTTTCATGCACTTGGATGTAACATGAGTATAAAATTAAACGGATTGCTGATTATTACTGTGATTTTAATGAAAACATCTTAGCAGTAAAAAATATCGCCCATGAAATAAAGATATTTTATGCTTTAGTAAGAAATGCAATTTCTGTTTACACATCATGGGCAAAAAAAAAATTGCAGCAAGAGGTATATCTCGTACGGCAGAACATTCGTTCATTGTAGAACCATAAGGAGGACAAATCTAATTAATCTGTTTAAAATAACAACATTACCTATGACATCTGTTTCTCTGGATGCTTTCTACATACAGATGCATTGTGGCCTTATCGTACTTATTACTAATTCATTAATTTAGTTTGCAAAGATATTTTTCAGGAATCTTTATTTATATTAACATATACACTTAATGAAGAAAATCAGTTGTTTTCGAGCCAAAGGGACAACCGTTAAAGCTAGAAACACATGAATCAATAAAAATTGCGTGACATTTGTAAAATAGCATTGAGAGTTGATCAACTTTTACACCAAAAAGGTAATAGACTCGAATAGGAAAATTTCCAACATTTTTAAAACTCAAAATTTAACCATGTGGCTTTCCTTAATGACTGCCTTTTTAGGAATAGATTAATTATTTTAGTGGCTGAGATTAAAGAAACGTAGGTTGAAGTTTAGGGTAGAAAAGCATTGTCAGAAAAGGATTCGGAAAAAAACATTGCTAGAAAAAAAAGAGGGAAAAACATTGCCAGAAAAAGATGAGGGAAAAACAATGCCAGAAAACGTTTAAGGAAAAATAATGCCAGAAAAAGTTCAAGGAAAAACAATGCCAGAAAAAGTTTAGGGTAAAACAATGCCAGAAAAAGTTTAGGGTGAAACAATGCCAGAAAAAGATGAGGGAAAAACAATGCCAGAAAAAGTTCAAGGAAAAACAATGCTTGAAAAAGTTTAAGGAAAAATAATGCCAGAAAAAGTTTAGGGTAAAACAATGCCAGAAAAAGTTTAAGGAAAAATAATGCCAGAAAAACTATAGGGTAAAACAATACCAGAAAAAATTTAAGGCAAAACAATGCCAGAAAAATTTTAAGNATGTGGCTTTCCTTAATGACTGCCTTTTTAGGAATAGATTAATTATTTTAGTGGCTGAGATTAAAGAAACGTAGGTTGAAGTTTAGGGTAGAAAAGCATTGTCAGAAAAGGATTAGGAAAAAAACATTGCTAGAAAAAAAAGAGGGAAAAACATTGCCAGAAAAAGATGAGGGAAAAACAATGCCAGAAAACGTTTAAGGAAAAATAATGCCAGAAAAAGTTCAAGGAAAAACAATGCCAGAAAAAGTTTAGGGTAAAACAATGCCAGAAAAAGTTTAGGGTAAAACAATGCCAGAAAAATTTTAAGGTAAAAGATTACCAGAAAAAGTTTAAAGAAAAACATAAACAAAAAGGTAAAATTTGTTTAAAATTCAGTAGGTAGGCATGTTCACAGAAATTTCAATAGTACGATCTTGAAAATATACCATTGAAATTTTTATGTTTCAGATATTTTAATCAATTGATTATATCGAAATTTGATACTATAGTATTAACCAATTGGGGTTTTACAACAATGTTCCGAGTAGAGGTATTTTGTTGAAAGGACTGTTTTCACTAGGCGAAGCCCTTCTCCGGTCCTTTTTTCTTTTTTTTTTTCCATACCCCAAACTTGTTGTTGTATTATCCAAATTTCCATAACAAGGAGGTATATTACAAGAACGTAACATATTATTCTAATTATATGGTTTATTTTGCAAACCATTTCCTGACTTATTCGACTTCAATGTTTTCGGTGGAGGTCTATTCTGTAAACCATTACTAGTCAGAGATTTTACCAGCATAGGAATTCTAATTGGTGTCAGGAGGGTGACTAGAAACCCACCATATTGTTTTGGTGTTGGTCTTATTACTAAGTTTACTCTAGTATGAAGAGCTGTCATAATCTGTTAATTCTGTTTCTTCGCTAGTGGGTTTTTATGTTCAATCAATTTATTGATCTTTTCTTCTGGAATCATAAGCCATCCCTTTTGACCTGTACCTTTTCGATGCCAAAAGACCCAAGCCTCTCTATAGCACTAGTCGCCAACCCTGGAGGTACCTTCGGAGCAAGATTCTTAGTTATTGGAAGAAATTTAGTTCCAAGACTCTTAAGAGAAGTAAAAAATGAACCAACCTTTTTAAAACATGACGAATCTGTGTTTTTGAGATTTTTACGTCGACGCCTTTACCTGCGTTGTTGGCTTTCTGGATCGTATTAATTTGTGTTTTAATAAGCCTCTTGTGATTAGAAGGAGCTGATCACCCTCAATCAGCTCATAAGCACAAGGTGATTGCCTTAATTCATTACTCTTAAATATTTGTTTTAACACATTTATTCAGTGTACTAAGGCTAAAAAAACAACCAACTTGGCTTTTCATGTCACGATAGGAAAGTTGGCACGCTCTATCCTGTACACTCATTACAAACGGAGAAAGGGAGAACCAGCTTCTTTTAAACTGTTTTACTCGATGGTGTTAAAAAGAAAACATGATCATAATGGTTGATGGATTATAATAACGAAAAGATTTGCACAGATGTCGAGATACCAAACTGTAATTTAGGAGGCAACTGATGTCAATTCTGCCGTTAAAATGTTCTACAAAAATCTCTCCGATATTTCCGAAAAACACCCACAGTCAATCCAAAAAAGGGTCAAATGTCAGTCATGTAGATATATGACAAAAGTTTTGAAAAAGCTGATGAAAGATCGAGATTACTATGAGAAACCGTGGCTTAATGGTTAGTGCAATTGCATCGCAACAAAGAGTTTCCAGGCTAGATTCACCCAACTGGAGAAAACACTCTGGATCTTAACAGACAAAAAAATCCATTGGTTGGCGTCAGGAAAAGCGCTAGGAATAGATAACTTTCCGAAATTGGAAAGTCGCATGCGCATTAAGCCCCTCTTCTTAAAGAAGCACAGATTGTCATTACCAGGGGTCACAGTCAGCAAATTGCTCTACTGTAAAGCATTTGACTTTTATTGAGACTTCGGCCTTTATATTTCTCACCATTGACCTGATTCTTACCCTTTGACTTGTGGTGTCTGACTTTACTGGCCCTACCAGAAAATTAATACTCTAAGCCTTTCCGAGAGGGCTAATAAAGCACAACAAGCTCCTTCAGTGTGACAAAGTTACAATAAGGAGAAAATTATATGAGAAGCGATATACGATTACATGCATGTACGGTGTACCTATTTTTTAAATTCTTGATTTTTTTTGCCAAAATGGCAACTCTGGTTATTTAAACAGTGTCGCAGAATCTTAAAACAGTCTTTTGGGACATCTCTGGGACTTCGGTTCTTCCTTGTACGTCGTTTGGTGTACTTCTAATACTGAAAAGAGGCTTTTATTCAAGAGTGACTAAGTCTCTTTGGGTAAAACCTGAAAGTCTTGTTTGGGATTTTAGTGAATACAAATATCTTTGTCCTTGCAAAAGCTGTAACAAAAAAAATCTTTACGAAAGGGTTAAGTACTTCAGTTTAAAAGTGCATTCAAACTACAATTGTTTTAATCAATGGTGAAAATCATTTTAAACGTAGCTTAATACCAGACGATTTTCTTCTTCTTCTTCTTCTAAGTGCCGTATCCTCTATGGATGCGGGCAATTATATTACGAATTTAAAACTTCTTATTAGCCAATACCGAGAAAAGCTGTGCTACTTTGTAACAGAAACGCTTGTGATTTTCATCTGCCTACTCTGGAGATATTTACCTGCAAAAAAATTTTTTTGTACTTCTGGACGTGTTTTGGGGCATTGAAGTGACAATTAATTTTCTAAAGTTGTTTCGCGATTACGGTAACTGTGTCAAAAACACAGTTAATGGGTGAATTTTGGATTTGTTAAGGCTTAATTGTCTAAATTAAGCTCAGTTATGCTGTATGCACATGGTGTAATGGAGTGGGTTTTGAATTGTTGCAGGGTCACCTCACGAATTCCAAAGTCTTGCAGCTCCTACGTAAAGGACTGATCTAATTCTTTTTCTTATAAAATGTAACATCTTTTATCTATCTGACAATCAGGTTGAAACCATTTTGCAAGTATAAACTCATTAAGCGCTGAGACTCTAGGTGTGTGACACGACAATATCTAGAACTGTCAGCAACACTAACAATTTTATACAGTACAAAAACAGGTAGGCTGTTAAAGAAAAATAGTACGAGTGTAGATCCCAGCATAAATCTCTGATCCAAGTATTAATCTCTGACCAGATTTCGTAATAAAATTAACTGAAGAAAAACCATCCCAAAGAACCTTTGTTTGAAATCCAGGAAGCGTTAGATCTGAATGGACATGATATTAAGCTCAAGAAAAACGTATACTGGGAACAAAAGGCAGCTGTGAGACTCAATGGCGAAGTTAGAGAGTATGTCGAAATAAGGAGCGGAGTGAGACAGGGATGTATACTATCTTCTGACCTGTTCTCTTTTTACACGGAAATGATCATGCCAAACATTAAGGACATGAAGGAATATCTATTGGTGGAATAAATGTCAACAACATCCGATATGCAGATGACACAGCGTTGATAGCAGACAGTGAAGAAAGACTACAAAACATTGTGGATACAGTGGTAGAAGAAAGCGAAAAGAAAGGTTTGGAGATAAACAGAAAGAAGTCATTTGTGATGGTATTTTCAAAAAAGAAGGAGACGAGATGTAAGATCCTGATTAAAGGCCAAGAATTGGCGAAAGTTGAACAATTTGTTTATTTGGGTAGTTAGGTTTCAGCGGACACTGGATCGAGGTGGAAATAAAGAGAAGAATTGGCATTGCAAAAAACAAACTTCAAACAGTTGGAGAAGGTTCTACGGTCAAGTATTGTGTAGATCAAAACCTAAAATTTGGCTACTTAAATGCTATTTGTGGTCGTCTACTATATGGTTGAGAGAGTTGGACTATTACTAAAAGTCTGGAAAAAAGGATTAGAGCAGTTTAAATGTGGTTTCCAAGGAAAAGGTTGAGGGTATCATAGGGAGATAGGATAACCAATGTGGATGTTCTGCGTAAAGTAGGAATTAGTAGTTAATTACAGAAGATCGTGAACAGGCAGATTTGGTTTGTAGGGCATGTGATGAGTAAGGAAAGGATTAAAGTCGTTGTGCTGACTGGCCGTGTAGAAGGAAAAATAACAAGGGGAAGACAAAGAACTACGTATTAGGCATGGTTAGAAAGTGCAACTTGTTGGACACCCACTGTACTCACTCAGGGTCTGAAGAACCCCCAAGAGAAGGAAGTTATGGCTGCCGCCTACGCCAGAATTCTGGCATGGCACCCAGATTCATTGACTGAGTTCATTTTTTGAGCCCTGATGCTACTTTAGCAATAGATAAACGGTATTATATCTATCTCATTTAACGTTTTTATGAGTATTTAAGAAAACAAATTAACAACTCTTCACCTCTCCCCTTTCCTCTTAATAATACAGAAATCATTTAATTTTTTTGTCTAAAACTTTCCAATGTCAATGTTCAGGGTTCAAAATCACCATTGTAGTATCTCTGATTTATCATTGTATCCTTTTGAATATTTGCAATGCTATATCTCCCTCTTAGACAATAATCCTAGAAAAAAATATTATTTTGTTTATTGCTATTTGTGTCTTACTGGGTTTTCATTCGCATAATCGTCTCTTGGAATCAGTTTCTCTGAATTTCCTTGCTATTTGCATACACAATCCTTCTCCTACTTATCGAATTGTTTCCAACCCAAGCTTCCATTACAGCATACCTTCATGTCATTTAACCCTCATCCTCAAGTTGCTTTTAGACTTAATGTATGGTGACTCACTAGTACATAAAAAAGTCATTTTGTCGACAGTAAAAGAACATGTTGTTACATCTACGCTCTTCCAAGATGTCGTACCTCTGGAAATACGTAAGGGTTGAGCAGAAGGATAAAACGTTAATCACATCACCTCTCAACCATCAAAGCCATAGAGAGTCCTTCCCTGCCTCTTTAGAGCATAAACCACGTTAATGGTAGTAACTGTCTTTCTTTTGGGGTGCTCTGTCACTGCATCTTGAATGCCTTTTTCAAGGAAAACTTTGAGTACACCTCGGGTTTCTTCATAGACGAGACCAGATATACGTTTCACTCCACCACGACGGGCAAGTCGGCAAATTGCTGGCTTGGTGATTCCCTGGATGTTAACACGTAAAATCTTGCAACGACGTTTGTACTTCCTTTGCCAAGACTTTTTCGTCCCTTTCTTCGTCCAGACATTGCTGCAAGTAAGTAAGTAATGAAATATAGCGAACGTTAACAGTGATAAGCAGAATAACTTGTTCCTTTCTGTCAGCTGTGCTGGTTGTGTTGTGTTTTCAATTTTGAATCAAACTCTCTTTTGTAAAAAACATTCGATCGTTTTGTAAGCTGGTTAAGTTATAGATGAACACAAAAATACCAAGTGATAACTATGATCGACTTTGCTACTTGGATAAGCTGGCTTTCTCTTGGTTTTTAAATCTATTTTTACCTTCCTTTTCTCTTCTTTTTGATCTTTAATTGAAACTCTGATCACCGTGTTACGGATTCCATTGAAATATCGTAACATCAGGAAAAATAAGATTTAAAATGTCGTTTCATCTGCCTAGAAGGTTTTCTAAAGCCTCTTTCAGTGTTTATGTCTTGTATTAAGTGATTTACTTAGCCTTATTGAATGGTTTTATAAAAGTGTGCATGTGGTTTGCAGATTGATGCATTAAAGATTTTTTTCTGTAAGTTAATGCCTCTTTTGTCAACAAACTCTTCCACTGCTTCTACATCGAATGGTGTTCCGCTATCTGATAATTGATTTTCGGAGATTAAATATGAATAATATATTTCGCCAATTGCTAACAACACTTAAGGAGCAATGGATACGTTTACCAGTTTTGTAGCTAGAAATTGTGAAGCTAGATCTTGAACCATGACAACATGTTTTGAAGAAGACATAGGCCCTAACAAATCCATGGTAACACTTTACCAGCATTTTGCAGGTTCTGTATGAGCTTCTATAGTTTCCCATGCTGTCTTAGTTGAGAAAAGGATCTAATCAATACATCTCTTAACAAAATCTTTCACTTTCTACTAAAGACAGTGTGAAAAAAGAAATTATATCATTTACGTCTTTTAATACCACACTAACCCGAAGACTACAATGATAATCAAGTCTAATAGACTCTCTACAAAATGAATTGGGAAAGATGATGCATTTTCCTTTTAGGAGTATGTTGTTACTGGGACTCATGATATCAGGTAGCACTTGTTTGAATTTTTTCCGCTCAGGGCTGGCCAGTTTTGGTAAACATGACTTACCACCTTAATGACTTTGGTAAGCCTTTTTAGTGTTTCGTCTTCCTTTGTATATTCTGGAATAGTTGCTAATCCCAGAGGATTCATGACAGGAGCTGTTATTAGCATACGAAGCAACTTGTTCAGATCGTTTGACTCTCTGATTCTCTGATTGTCTTGTTTCTCCAGCTTAGGAATTTCTGATACGGCTTGGCTTTCATAGAAATAAATTCTGTATGATTCAATTTGTCTTTTTGTTATGATGTGATCAACAGGATATTCTGATGGCCCATTATGTGGGGTTTTTTCAGTTTGAATGTATTTTTGCATTTGACGCTAAAGACTGATAACAATACTTTGTGATCTTCGCTACTAAATCAAAAGCTCCGAGAGGGTAATTACAAAAATGCCAAGGATCAAAAGTCAAGCTCCATGGCTTTAAGATTGAGTTGAGTGCATTTGCCTCTAGTTAGAATCCTAGTAAGAGAAGCGTTGCAGGTCCAGTAAAGTGAGTATCTGTAAATACAAAGGTAGATAACGACATAATGAGTTATCAAAGCAAAGCATCTTTTTGAATGCAGTAACAAGCATGTCAAATTAATCTTGGTGTTATTTATTTCACATAAATTTGATTTTCCCTATAGTTAGCTTTCTCGAATGTACCAAATCTTGCTGGAAATTCAAAATTAATTCAGAATTTGATTGCATCATGCAGGTAAAACTGACAACTTCGACTTTAGAATTAGGAGTAGTAATGCTCAAGGCATTCAGATGTAGCAACATTTGATTTTATACCGGACCATAAATTATACTCCAGTACTTAATCTCATTCTTCCCAATAAGGGATTTGAGGGCACTGAACGTCAGTCCACCATCCAAAGCATCGCACACAATAAGCTCTACCTAAAGATGTTCTTTGTCATTTACCACTACAATTATCCGGTCATGTTTATCTCGTAAAGCTTTTAGTTCCACGAAGAACTTGGAAAATGGTAAAATGGTACAGTCGATCATTAGGGTAAAATACAATCCAGTAAGTTGAAACTTCTTCTAAGTCCAACTGAACGCTGACTTCAAGTTCGGTTAAGAAAACTCTTTGCAGCCCGATGTATTTTTTTGTCATCCTTTGTGCTCCAGATTTATTGCTTAGCAGACTAGATGGCCTTGGTTACTTCAAATGCATCAAGTGTTATACCAATAACCCCATCCTGTTTGGGAGCTAATACTGCAGTGGATATCCAAAAAGCTAGTTGATTCGAAAGGTCTTCTTCTATTACTCCTTGCTTAATCATTTTGTTGATTACATTCTGATCTTTCTCTTTTTCAAAATAATATGATACAGAACGCATAAAAACTGTAACACAATAACATTTTCTTGACATGAAATTTTACCTTCTGTTTCCTCATCTTCTTTAGTCCTATAAAATTTCTGGTTAGTTGGCAAGACATTGCTTCAGTCACTTGTTGTTTTTTGTTCTGTCATTACTAATAGTTGGTGTGTGTCAAATTGTGAAGTAAAGGTAATAACCAGCTGTAGAGTACCGTTTCAGGACAAAATAAATTCATGTGACATATAATTATATTCTTAAAGTTTTGTTCGTCACTTCGACCATTAAATAGAAATAAATTTTTATAACATCCCACACATATTTATACAAGAATGTGAAAAAGTTACAAAGCTACGATGTTAAAACAAATAACGACAAACCAGAAGAAGGAAAAACAATAAATCTTTTTCTCAAAAAAAAAGGTGATAATTTTAGAATCTTAAAAAGCAACTCTGACAACTTCATCTGGCAAAAATTATAAAAGTAACAAATATACTCAAAATTAGGGATACTTGTTTGGAGTTACTCAACTATTTTTAGTATTAAATAGTAGTAAAAGAGCCTTGCTTTTCAACGGCATTGCCTTTTAGATAGCCAAGTAATAGAAATGTTCTTGTCATTTTCTGTAGAGTCTATAATGTATAACGATGTGGTATGATTTTTAAAAATGATCAGCAATGTGTTCAAGCAGTTTGATAAGTTCAAAGTAACGTGAAAATTCAAAAATTTGACCCATCATCTGTTATGTTATTGGTAAAGTTTTAAAGAGAAACTCTCCTAAAACCAGTTAAAATAGGGCTTGGCCGTGTCTTCCAACTTTGCTTATTCAGATATGTACAGAAAGTACTATGAGTCCCCTAAGAACGATTAACTTTTATTGAATTTTGTGAAAAGAGCACTGGAGTCTACAAAAACCCTCGCCAGATCTTTCATAACTTGAAGAAGCCCAAAAGGTAAAGAAACAAAACTATGTCACTTACATGAAAACTCGCTAAACCGCATTTTGTTATTGTACACAATGAGTTTCTTTATGTATCTCCTAGTAATGCTAAGGATCTTCTCTCCAACATTTAAAATTTTCAATCCTATCTTCATTTGAAGTATCAATATATTTATTCACTCTTTGGGACTAATCTTAATGTTATGCAATAGGCCTACTGATTCTAATGCAGACACCTGTTTGCATTTGTTACATGGTAATTCTGATACTTATCCCAGTGATTTGGTAGTCGATGCGTATAGGAATTCTCCTGCTAATTGTGATTAGCATGTTTACACATGCTATTTAAAACTACCAGACTATTAAAAGGACATCAGAAAGACTAGTACCAGATTGTTTTTTTTAGTAATTACTTAGTGGAGTGCATACTTATTTTAATTAAAACAATTTAGCTATATTAATCGTCAAATTTTTATTATTAACTACATTTTGTCGCAAAAGCGTAAGTCATAGTTTTAAAAAAGAATACAATTAATGAATTTAAATGGATCAATATACTCAATATTTAAAAAATATTGAATATATTGCACTACAATTTTCCTTTAATACATTTTGTTATAGGAGCTTTATCATGTCTTTATCATGTCTCAAGCCTTTTCTGAGCTGCGTTTCTAGCGATACTTCTTCTTTTATTAGGCTACTAAATTGATTAGGTGCAGCTCTTTTATACGTCATTCTTTAAACATTCAATTTTGCCTGATGACTGAATTTTCAATTTTAACAATGTTGAATGTTTGGCCTTGACTTGAAGGTCTTCCTCTCTCTCTCTCTCTCTCTCTCTCTCTCTCTCTCTCTCTCTCTCTCTCTCTCTCTCTCTTGTTGTGCTTTCTATCACTTATTGTGATTCTGCACTACTCATAGGATAATGTGAAAATCAAGTCCAAAAAGGCAGGACAATTTTCCAGCCATGTGGATTCGTCACTTCCATGACGGTCTTGCACCAAACCAGTACCCCAAAAAAAAATCGCTGTCAGAAGGAGGCTGAGTTGTAGTTTTTTAAGAAAAGAAGAAGAGTGATCTTCATGAACGGTGGTCAAGAACGCGCAGGCTACCAGAAATAAAGAAAATCACATAAAATCAATAGATATGACGGATAAACCGTTCTCCAAGCTTCCCTCGGTAACTCCGCAGATCTCATGGTTTGAATTTCTTCTTGATCCCACTGGAGATGTTTTACGGAATTATGTAAAAAAATGCAAACCAGGTAAGAATTTGGTCTATATTTTGATGCCATATAGTATATGCCATGGTATAATATAATAATATAAAATATATATATATATATAATATTATATATATATTATATATATATATATAATGGTATTTGATATACCATTAATCATTTTTTTGCCCATTTGACTTTAGTGTAAGACTGGTATGTACTCTTCGAATTCCATTTATTATGAAAACATAGTACGTTCCTTGGCCATGTGTTGAGGAAAGAAGGCTCAGAACTCCTAGCACTCACTGGCAAAATAAATGGAAAAAGACGTAGAGGAAGAGAACGGAATATGTTCCTTAATAGTATATCGACATGGACAGGCATCAGAACAACAAAGCTGTTAGAAAAAAAAGTGGTCGATAAAATTGATTCCAGGGATAGTTATAACATAGTAAAACGTAGAGAAATTAGACTGAAAGTCAAGTTCTTTGAATTTCATATTCTCACAGTCTTCAGCTAAGTATAATTGAAAACCACTGCGAAAAACATAAATTTAAAATAGTTTGACAAAATCACAAAGGGTATGTTACAATGTAGAGTAGAAAAGTGAAGATCATTAACTGAAGTCATTATCAGGCTTTAAATATGTAATTGGCTGGTAAGAGTTTATTTATATGATGACAATTTGCCAGTAATTATCAGTGTTTGTTTTGGAGCTCACTGTTATTCGGGTGGGATAGAATATGGAGCTTTTCTTGTAGGCAAAGAGGGCAAATGCTTGGACTGTTTGTGGACTTTTTTACTTATTTGATGATTGACCATTTGAGTCGTGCATCTCTTTAAGTTGCAAATGTAGGGTGATAGCTTGGTGCTATTTTTGTACTTTTTATAATTAAAGACCTGTTTTTGGACTTTGTATCTGCCTTTGTTGAACCAGCATAAATCTTCAGCATAAATTTAGGTCATTTAGCCTTGCATTTGTAGATGGCATTCAGTTTTCATTCTTCAATTGTACATTGATGATTTGGGTTTTTGAGCTAAGCTAAGCTAACAATCTAGTTTCTTTCTGTTTTATTATTTTATGGGATATATATTTATGTATACACCAAAGTTGTTGTTGACAAACCTTTTGAACTAAAATTAGTTTTGCTTGATAAGGCAAAGTGCTTAAGGTTTTTTTTTCAGAATTCATTTTCTATCATTATGGGCCAGTGATTATTCAAATAAAACTTTAAGTGGTCAGAAACTTGTTTCATTGTCACTTGGTCACTTAGTAGCTTTGTGTAAACTGGAGTGATTCTCTTTGATTGAAGTATAACCTGGCACTCTTCCTATTGGTTTTAATTTGTCTTGTTTTGTGCCGCTATTATATCAGAACCCTCCCCCTCCCCTCCAAGAGTTCCACTATCTTATAAAAGACAAATGCATCTCAAATGCCACTCTGCTAAAATAAAGGGTCATAGGGAAGGAGTATATATTACAGTTTCCCAGATTAGGATTCTTTCCAGCAGGGCTGCTTATCAAGATCTTCAACCATGCTATAGCAGAGGCTGCTGATCATATGGTTGTGATATCTCTATAACTGGTACAATAGCATATATATGGGAAGCAGGCTTGAACAGCTGCTTCCATTATTTAACAGTAAAATGACAAGTTTAAATACTTTTAATAATCCATTCACTCATGCAATCATATTTATTAGTTTTTGACACACTACAAATGTTGAAAGAGCTACACAACCATGATATAAGTATTCAACAGTTTATTAGTAATATGTAATCTGCTAGAAAATCACCAAGTTGATTTACAAGTTAACTAACTGCAAACATATCTTCAAGTTTATTTGAAGGATACCCCTTAGATTTTTTTGATTAAGTGATTGGTCTAGTACTTTATACAAATCGAGGGATTAAAAGATATCCTTTTATGGACAGTGTAGTGTTTGCTTCTGTCAAGGTTATTAAGCTTAAGCTTCCAGAAAGAGAGGGAGAGAGACAGACAGGCAGAAAGTCAGATGGACAGAGGAAGAGACAGAGGAAGAGCTTTAGTATCACACATCTTTACTGTGTGGGAAAAAAAGACCCATCCGAACATCCAGCAAAACATATGTTTACTTACTGAAAGTTGACAAGTTGTGTACATTTAGTCTCTCATGCTAACTGACTTTTACTTCTAAAATGTGTGTATTTATACCATATGAAGTGTGACAAACAACATAATTAACTGGATGAAAAACACATTAAAATATTATTACATGCTTTAAAAATGTCTCCAAGGGCAGTTACATCAGCATGTGCATGTGACAGAAATCCCACTGAGATAATTATAATCACTGTTAAGTTTTGTCACAAACAAGCTATCAATATGGCACATCTCCCTTTCTCAGAATGAATGCTGAATTTAGATTGACACTGTCAGCTATTGTTGAAAGTATCTGTATTTTGCAGGGACTTGTGTCACTTATCTGGTCTGGAGTCTTGTTGGTACAGCAACTGGTCCACATGGTTAATCTATATGTTTCAGCAAATCATGCACTTTGGAAGTTAAGCCACAACTGTGTTCAGCTTCTTCATTTTCATCTTGGACTTCATCCTGGTCAACTGACTGAGTTAGATTCAAGTCAGAAATTGAAATTATGTTGTCAGATTTACTTTCTCTATCATCAACAGTGATGTAAAATCTGGCTTTTTGATCATAATGCTTCTTTAAATCTTTTTGATTTTGCCTGAGCATGTGTTCATTGATGGATACTAAGTAGCTTCTATGTTTCAGGCTTTCACAATGTTCTTCAACTCTTTGTTTGCTTGTTGTATACAAAAACTTTATCACCTGGTTGTAGATCAGATAATAATCTTGTTTCATGGTTGTATTGAGCTTTCTGGTGACCTTGTTTATGAAGGCATTCTTGATGAAATTGCCTTGTGTTGACTTGTCCTGGAAGAAGTTTGCTAATAGTGATTGGGATAATAGAACAGCCATGTCTCCCCATTAAGAGAATTGATGGAATGAAGACCGTTGGTGTGTTCCAATACTCCAATAGAGCTTGAGAGTCAGCCCTAGCTTTGGTAAGAATACACTTGATTGTTTCTCTCAGCCAGGGCATTTCCTCTTGGGTACAATGGGTCACATATTATGTGTGTGAATTGCCACTCCTTAGCGAACCTCTGAAATTCAGCTGATGTGTACCAAGTGGTATTATCCAAGTGAACAATCTCAGGTATTCTCCAAAGTGATTGGAATTCTAGCAGAAGAGCAGAGTGACTTAGCAGCAATACCAACATTGATACCTTACACAGGCTGGTACAGGCTGGTACAGGCTGGCACCCCCTACCCCATCTAATTGGTTTGAATTAAATGCTGTGGTCTTTTAAAGGCTCAGCAAAATTGCTTTAAATCACCATACATTTATTTTGACTTCATTAACTTAATTGGTCTAAAATTATCAACTGCATTTCCTTTGGCTGCATCTTTTTAACACAGCATAGTTCTGCACTATGTCATTCAAGGTGGTATGTCCTTCTTTTCTTCTAGCATTTCATTCAACTGAGATGCTATTATGTTATGCAGCTTATTGAGTCTCTTTATCCAAAAAGTTTGTACTCCATCGTGTCCCAGTGTTTTCCAGTTGGGCATTGTTTTGCATTGGTTATTGGCTTTGTTTTCATCAATGTATTTATTTCTCTGCTTGACCTTCCCCATCTCTCCTTTCATTACCTTCAACCAATCAGNAAAAGTTTGTACTCCATCGTGTCCCAGTGTTTTCCAGTTGGGCATTGTTTTGCATTGGTTATTGGCTTTGTTTTCATCAATGTATTTATTTCTCTGCTTGACCTTCCCCATCTCTCCTTTCATTACCTTCAACCAATCAGCTCCTTCTCTACACTCCATATCTCACTCCAGAAGGTCTCACTTTCCTCAGCATTTGGGATATGACCATCACTGTTTCCTGTCTGACCATTTAACTGATTGTAGACTTTCTTTTGATCAGTATCAAACAATCTATTTATCCTATACTGCTCTATTATTTGCTCGTATCTAGTGATTTTAGCAGCTTTGGAAAGGATTCTTTGCTTTATTTATTCAATCACAGTAGTTAACCCTTTCCCTTCTACTCAGTATTTTTCCTTTACAAATTTAGATTTGACTTCTCGGTCATCTCCCTTTTTCAATCTTTCTAGAAAGCTAACATCCTTTTTCAGCTGTTTATATCACTTTCAACGCATCACTTCCACCAAG
Organism: Morbakka virulenta; assembly: GCA_003991215.1. Lineage (NCBI taxonomy): Eukaryota > Metazoa > Cnidaria > Cubozoa > Carybdeida > Carukiidae > Morbakka > Morbakka virulenta. The sequence goes on from RDPX01000422.1 coordinate 76,438, forward strand.
GTTCTTGTTTTTTTCCTCTTTCGTATACTTTGAGACCTAGCTGATCTGCTACCCACACACCTGCAGCTTTGATTAGATTGTTTGTTTGGGTTTTATTTGCTGTTTCAATGAGCTCAATAACCCTGTTTACTTTAGCTGTAAGATTATTTGGACTCTTTGTATCAACTTTCTTAAAAGAAATACCACTAGTACCCCTGCCTTCAATCATTATTTTCTGTAGCTGAATTAAGATCAGCTGTGCTTCCTCATCTAATGTTTCAGCACTCAGAATCAGATTTTCAATATCCTTGTATGCTTCATGCAAGATATGACCAGTTTCCTCATCAGGCCCGCTTTAAACATTTTCTGATTGTTCCACCTCAGCTTCTACAACAGTCTCATTCTCCTCCTTGTTATCTGCATCAATCATCCTCTGAATACTTTCCAATTCAAACTTCAATAACCATCCATTTTTCCTGATATTTCTAGCTTGGTCACACAATTGTTGTTCAGCAACATAAAAAAATCCACGTTCTCTCCATTCATACATCAATCTTTGTGGTATCCTCGAACTGAATTACCATCCATATCAAAAGGTTTGCTCCTAAAAAAACATTCCATCACAACCTTGTTCACTTCTTTAGACCACTTTGTTCTGACAGTCGTAGGATGATGACCGGGCCCCCACTGTCAAACCGGGGGACACCTGCCTGGGCGAGAGACCTTCACCTGAAGCTCCAGCCCCATTCACACCATTGTTTTTAACTATTTGTTTTATCATTCCACTCAAGCAAGGTTGTGTTTTAAGGTGCACAACGGCCAGTATTTATTTGACACCATTACTAGGGGTGTTGCCAGCCAAAGCTAGAGCCCCCCCCTATCCATGAGGCAGACTATCCCCCACCAGATGCCATCCCAGAATTTCTTAGTCTCTGGGAGAGCTAGCAGGTACTACAGCTTGCTCAAGGGTGACCAGGAAGTAGTTCTGGGAAAGGGTAACCTTATTCTTCCATGTCGAAACTCCACAACCAGATGCAGTTTAATGTCAATACCCAGGACAAATTATTATTATTATCGTTAGAATCTGTTTTCATCACAGGCAGATGTTATACCGAGTATTTGTAAGAGAGCCGGTTACAACAAGTAACCAAAGGTCTCTCACATTCTTTCCCTAATTCAGTACTCCAGTACTTTTCTTAAAATTCTTGCTGTTCCTAATAGTGTAGTTTTTGGGTCAGTGTTGTATTTATCTGTATTCCTAGTTTCTCTATGTACTTTTCAAAGTTCTTGGTTATGATTCCGAGGGCCCCTAAGACTATTGGAATCACTACAACCTTCTTAAGACTCCAAAGTCTTTGAATTTCTCTCTTCAAGTCCTGGTATTTTTCAATCTTTTCTTGTTCTTTTTCCTGGATCCTTTTGTCCCCTGGTATGGCAACATCAACAATAACTGCAGTTTTTGTATTTTTATCCACAATGACTAAATCTGGCCTCCTTGCTT
>RDPX01000422.1:87059-102865 GCA_003991215.1 Morbakka virulenta
TTGGAACGAATCCACTCTAACATGAAAATAATTTGAAATAATTATACTAGCCAAAGATAAGAGGTAGTATAAAAATAAAAGCAATCACAAGTACTGCCAGAATTTTGAGAGATGTTTTGAACCTCTAAGATTAGGGAATAATCCGAGACTCAAATTGAACTTACACACCCAGTAAATTGTTTACCAACTGGAGATTTTTTGAAGAAGAAGAAAAAAAATATTATTATTATTATTATTATTATTATTATTATTATTATTATTATTATTAAGTCACAACCTCCAACTACCTATGAAATTCCCCTTTTGTAAATCATCAACATTCCATTTAATACATTTTAAAGGGCAATCCCCATGTTTTCCTATAAATTGAAAGGCACAGTAACAATGGTTTTTCATCCCCCCTCCCTCTAATAAACTTTGAAACATTTGTGTTGGCAGCCCTTTCCCACATGTGGGACTCAGTGTTATGTTAGATTCAAAAGATGCAGGCATCCAGAAGTTACCTCTTTAAAAATGTAAAGGGACATTGCTACCATTAACTACAACTAGCAACTAGGCCAACAGCTCATGCGTTGCCTCTTGATAATATATTTGTTAGGCCTTCTTTGACTTGACTAGGTGTAATTTGGTGTATGATTTTAATTCATCCTAAAATAAAACATTGCTTTTGTCCTGTGACTCAAGAGTTCTTACTTTTTTGTTTAGTAGATTTTTAAAGATTACTTTGAATTAGCCAGTGTTGTTTGATTTAAGTTGATTCAAAGTATTTTTGCATTAAACTCATATGTCACATAGTTTAATTTACTATATTTAGATCCACCACCTTGGAATCTCTGCAGCCTTTTTCTCGAGAAGAGTAAATATCAACCTGGTCTTGGAACGCAGGTAATTTTATACTGTTACCATATTATTGCCCTGCTGGGGAGCAAAGCAAACCAGCAGGGCTTTCTCAACATGCAATTTTCAAAAAATATTTGTTTCACCATTTACCTGTAGTTCATGTTCATTCAGTAGATAAATTAACAGGAAAATTCTTTTTTAAGGCCAAGGCTATCACCATGAAATTTGTTAAAACTTTTATTTACTAACTTTTATTTGAAGCTCAAAGTACTAACTTCAGTTTGAAGGCAAAAGTACTAACTTTTATTTGAAGCTCAAAGTACTAACTTTAATTTGAAGCACATAGTACTAATGTTTATTTGAAACTCAATGTACTAAGTTTAAACTGAAGGATAAAATACTAACTTTTATTTAAAGCTCAGAGTGCTAACTTTAATTTGAAGCACAAAGTACTATCTTTTATTTGAAGGNTCATTCAGTAGATAAATTAACAGGAAAATTCTTTTTTAAGGCCAAGGCTATCACCATGAAATTTGTTAAAACTTTTATTTACTAACTTTTATTTGAAGCTCAAAGTACTAACTTCAGTTTGAAGGCAAAAGTACTAACTTTTATTTGAAGCTCAAAGTACTAACTTTAATTTGAAGCACATAGTACTAACGTTTATTTGAAACTCAATGTACTAAGTTTAAACTGAAGGATAAAATACTAACTTTTATTTGAATTTCAAAATACTAACTTTTATTTAAAGCTCAGAGTGCTAACTTTAATTTGAAGCACAAAGTACTATCTTTTATTTGAAGGTCAAAGTACTAACTTTAATTTGAAGCTCAAAGTACTAGGTTTAAACTGAAGCTCAAAGTACTAACTTTTATTAGAAGCTCAAATACTAACTTTTATTTGAAGGTCAAAGTACTAACTTTAATTTGAAACTCAATGTACTAAGTTTAAACTGAAAGACAAAGTACTAACTTTAATTTGAAGCTCAAAGTACTAATTTTAATTTGAAGCTCAAAGTACTAGATTTAAACTGAAGCTCAAAATACAAAGCTGTTTTAGCTGTGCTTCTGTTTCAAATCTCTTTCATAACATAAGTTTTGTTTTAGTTCCTGCTTTTGTATTTAGTGCCTTTGACTAGTTTTTTTTAACTGCTTGTATTCAGAAATAACAAAAGCTTTTTTAAAGGCTCCGTTTGTTTAGCGCAGTGGCTACCTGAAGAGTATTTTAACTAGCAGAGTACTGTCGCCTGGGTATTCCCTTGTGTTTGCTTTTGTACCGACTTTTGGATAACTTTTTTTCGATTCTTTTTCAGTCCTCTCATTGTGTTCATTAGGCAACCCTATAGCCTCATATCAAGTTTTATCGAAATCAGAGCTTTGTGATGTTAAAACACCCCAAGCTTTATAAGGTCACTTTCTTTCGGCTGAGCTATAGCTTCTCGCAAAGTTTCGCTGCAATCGGAGGTCTCTAGGGCTGAAAACAGCTCTACTTCCTGTTCAGAAAGATCACTTCCTGCTTCATGACGTCACTTCCGGTACCCCTATTTTCTCCCTTCATTAGAATGGAGGTTTTTTCCAAGTTTGCTGTCGATCGGACAAATCCTGTGCCTCTTATAGTCAGCTAAATGTCTTCAAAGTGCATATTTGACCCTATAACGTCACTTCCGGTTTAGTGACGTCACTTTTGGTAGACCTAAACCATTTCCCGGATGTTCCTCCATGTTCGTGCCAAGTTTGGCTGCTATCCGTCCACCCGTTTGGACGCCAACCCTGAACAGACAGACAGACAAACATTAGCGCACCACATATAAGATAACACTACCATTGATCGAGAACACTGCATCCAAGAACAATATTTTGAAAGCATTGCTATTATCCCAAACTTTTCAAGGTTTATGACCTGTTACAATTTCTATTCGGTCTTTTTAAATTTTCTATCTTCTATTAAATGAAAACTTGATGAAATGTCGCTGTTTTCTTTGTAATTTTTCTGTTTTTTGAATACACCAAAGTATCTTACGTAAGGCATTACATTTGTTGAGATGTGTGCTTTTTGTCAAATGTAGATCAAAGTTGAGAAAATTGTGTTTTCGACATCAATAAATTTTTTTAAATTTATTTATTTATTTTTTTATTTATTTGGTTTTTTTTACTTTATTTATTTATTTACTTGTTTATTTACTTATTTATTTATTTATTTATTTTTAACATCACAGGCGTCAGTTGGACATGGCGTTCAAATTGAAACAAGACGTGGAAAACAACTTTGCTATTTAGCAACAGCTCTGTGTTCATATTTACGATGGAATTTGGAAGAAATGGTCGAGAAGTAAGTCCATTAAACACTATGATTAGATATTGGTCGATACGTAAAGTAAATAATTTATCAAAAGTAATTGATGATTGCAACATATACTCCTAGAGTTGACAGCTCTAGGGGTATAATCTTATAAATTAGTAAACGTGAAGGTATGTCAAGACAGAAACAGGAACAGCTCATCAAGACTTTTCTGCGTGGTAAGGAACTGGATACAAGACTTTTTGCCCCAAGCTGATTACATACATGGCAGGTAGATTTTGTAGATTAGTAGATTTATATAGACATGGAAAAAATATTGTACTGTAGAAACTGAATAAACAACAAAATATTTTCTTGATATATTAGCAGTGATGATTTATGGAAACAGTATGTTGGGAAGACCAAGAAAGACATGCATGTGCTCTATGAGGATTGACGCCTTCCAAGTAATGATACTTAAAGGACGTCGTTGCACGTTGAAGAAAAAGAGAGAAAACTATTGCGTCTGTCACATGTTTAAAAAGGGACACCTTATATAGCATAAAGTTGATGGTCATTTACTATGATTATAACTTGATAATATGAAATAAGGAAGAGGGGCCGTGACTTAATGGTTAGTGGAGTTGCACCGTAACCAAGAGGTTCCGGGTTCGATTTCCCGAGCGGGCGAGTTTGGAGCTTCACAGAAGAAAAAGCCATTGATTGGCATCAGAAAGGCCATCCGGCCAAGAAATTCCTCAATGCCAAAGCCAAGTCCCTATGAAGGGCACCGTCTGAGCTGCAGTTCTGGGGGAAATTGACGTTAAAACAAAACAAAAAATGAAAGATATGAAATGAGGAAATGTACAGTTCGTCTCTAAGCAAAACTCCTTTGCATTCTTTCTACAAGCACTCATTCTTTCGAATTGCTTAAGATTCAGGATATGACAGTTTTTGTTCCTCTGCCGTTGTTTTCATTACACATATTCCTGTCCCGTTATTAAGGGAGACTTTTAAAAATTGTTTTCCTTAAGGAATCGTTGGGTCAGTGTCAGATGAGGTGGAAGTTTTTGTGTTCAATATTTCTATACATAGATTTTACTGTAGTTGGAACTCGACAAAGGAATAAATTTACCTAGTAGATTGAATCAACGCAAGAAACGAAACAGATAAAGCAATTGTGAACTTTATGGACTCAGAGGAAGCCATAGATGTAAGAGGTTTATCATGTCATAAGCTTTTGTCGAGATACGTTTCGAGAGATACTTCTCCCATCATCAGGCTACTGAAATGACTAGATACGGCTGTTTTATACCTTGGTAGTGCCGACCTAGGTGTAGACAGGGCTCGAGACCTGTCTACATATAGGTCCATCTATAAATAAAGCAATGTTGATTGCTTTTAATCCAAAGCTGACTTCCAATAAGTAAAGAATCTCGACACTGAATACGTAGGCCATGCATATGACGATGAGAGCCCTCACGGATCAGAGGAAGGTAATCATCAACAAGAATGCCAGAGGCTGAGATATCATCTTAAAGATGAACTTCACCATATGAATTTCACAACTAATTAAAAGTATACCCAACCTTAGAAATTCTTCAATTTCTTTTTAGCCAGAGTATTTTGAATTTCTTTTCATTTAAGTGCCTCCATAGCTGAATCTTGCTTAAATTACTTTGACCAAGAAGTTTCAATGTGCATACGTTGTTTGTTTAAAAAAGATGCCAACAGCACCAAAGTTGTAAAGGCTCAACAGTAATAGATGACAGTAATAGTATAATTTTCAGTGCATTCTTTCAATAAATAAGCAAGACGCTGAATATAAAACTGTACTACCAATCACTGTAACCTATGGTATGTAGACAATTATTTCTCACATTTACTAAACTGCGAGATACTGGTGATTAAGTATTTGCAATACTGGAAGGATGCTATGGCTTAGCGGTTTGTAAAGCTGTATTGTATCCATCATTTACTGGTTCGATTTTCCGAGGATGTTAACCGGTTGTTTTTTCTTTAAAGCCAAAAAGTCTGTAACTATTTAAATATTAAGGATGGAAGGGTACGATGCATATTTAAAAAAAGTGCGCAATGCATTTTTGTTTCAATTGTATGTCTATTCATTGTGGTACTAATTTGGTGAAGATGAAGACTACCCGACAACAACAAGTTCGGTTCTTAGGACATGTGCTAAGGAAAGATGGCCTCGAAAACCTAGCATTGACAGGGAAAATAGAAGGCAAGAGGAGCAGGGGGAGATAACGAATGACAACTTGACAAGCCTAAGCGAGGTAACAGGAAACACTACCATAACTCTGCTCAGAAATGTAGCAGACCGAAAGAAGTGGAAGATCATGATCGCCTAAGTCCTAGAAAGATATGTTACCTAGACAGACAGACAGGCAGACAGACTAGTTTGGACTTGTGAGAAGCTCTATCAATACTATAAAGTTGCAAGTGATTTTATGCGAATTACATATGCTTTAAAAGTAGTCTTATGATTCCTGTCAGGTGAGAAAAGACTCTTTTGGAGTCTCACTGTTTTGCAGGCTACACTTAAGAAGTTTACGACCAGCCAGTGAGAACATAAGAAGTATAAAGCCCGAGTAAGATAGATGAAAATTGTAAAGGCATTTTTTTCCATGTGGTTCACATACTCCTTATCTTTCTTTTCTATAAAACCAGCAATGATATAATAAGAACTACATTTAATAGGATATCTAGAGAATTATTGACTCAAAAATATGTGTTTAACTACTGACATGATCAGGTAATGATGTAGATGTTTGTGCAAGGTTACTTGAAAATTTAGTTTCTCTTTGCATGCAATAACATGTTTTACCAAACACTGAAACCCAATAACAGACTCTTCTTCTTCTTCTTCTTCTTCTTCTTCTTCTTTCTTCTTCTTTCGGCGTTTCCCTTTTCAGGGGTCGCCACAGCGAATTGACTTCTTCCACTTGAGTCGGTCACGTGCGTCTTTCTCGGTCAAGCCAAGTTCCCTCATGTCATCTCCTACACAGTCTTTCCATCTCCTCCTTGGCCTTCCCTGCTTTCTCTTGCCAGGCAGCTCCATGTTCAGCACCCGTTTAGCAATGTGATCCTCCTCCCTCCTTTGCACATGTCCATACCACCTTAGCCGTGTCTCTCTCAGCTTTCCTGCGATGTCACATATCCCGATGGTGCCTCTGATCCTTTCATTTCTGATCATGTCCTTTCTTGTGACTCCAAGGGACCACCTTAGCATACGCATTTCTGCTGTTTGCATTTTCTTCTCAAGACTCTTGGTTAGAGGAGCTGTCTCTAGTCCATACAGCATCGCAGGCCTTACTACTGTTTTGTATAATTTTCCTTTGACTTTGACCGGTACTCTCCTGTCACACAAAATTCCAGTCGTGCTCCGCCAGTTGCTCCACCCTGCCTGGATTCTTTTCTTCACTTCTTTTGAACAATCGCCACTTTGCTCAATGGTGGACCCGAGGTACTTGAAATTCTCTACCTCTGGGAGATCATCATGACCGATTTTAATTGGTGGTAAGTCTCTTTTCTTGTTTATGCAGAGGTACTCCGTCTTTGCTCGGCTCACTTTCAGACCACGTTTCTCAAGTGCATTTCGCCATCCTTCCAGCTCTTCTTCAGCCTGTCCTTTCCCTGTGTTCATGAGCACAATATCATCCGCAAACATCATATTCCATGGCGCCTCCTTTCTTACTTCATCTGTCAACACATCCATCACTACAGCAAAGAGTAGTGGACTCAGGGCTGACCCCTGATGCAATCCTACTTTTACACTGAATGCTTCTGTCCTTCCTGCAGCACATCTGACCTCCGTCCTACACTCTCTGTACATTTCTTGAATACAGCGCACATACTTTTCCGAGACTCCTTTCCTTCTCATGCAATACCAAATTTCCTCTCTCGGTACCCTGTCAAATGCCTTTTCGAGGTCGATGAATACACAATGAAGCTCTTGTTGGCCTTCCCGATACTTCTCCGCTGTAGTTCTGAGCGCAAAAATGGCATCCGTTGTGCTTTTCTTGGGCACAAAGCTGAACTGTTCTGGGCTGATTTCGATCTCCTCCCGGACTCTCTGATCTATCACCCTCTCCCAAACCTTCATGGTGTGACTTAGCAGCTTTATTCCTCTGTAGTTCGGGCAGCTTTGCACATCTCCTTTGTTCTTGTATATTGGGATTAATGTGCTTTTGTTCCATTCTCCCGGCATCTGCTCTGTTTCAAGGATATCATTAAATAGGTCTGTTAGGAGTTCAATTCCGCAATTCCCAAGGTGTTTCCAGGCTTCTACTGGTATTTCATCTGGACCAACTGCTTTACCGTTCTTCATTTTGCTAAGTGCCCTTTTAGTTTCCTCTCGTGTGATTGGTCTTATCTCTCTGTCCTGGACTGCTCCACTGTTTTCTCGGCCTTCCCTGGGGTTCTCAACATTCATTAGGTCTTCAAAATACCCCTTCCATCTCCCCAGGATTTCCGGTTCTGACATCAATACAACGCCATCTTCATCTTTCATCATCTTAACGTGTTGTATGTCTTGTGTGTCCTTGTTTCTTTGTTTAGCCAATCTGTGGACAGCTTTCATTCCTTCGCATGTCTCCATGTTGTTGTACAGTTCCTCAAATGCCTCTGCTTTTGCTTTCGCCACTACTCGCTTGACCTCTTTCTTTGCCTCCCTATACACTGCTCTAGCTTCTTCTTCTCCATCTGCATACCACCTCTTGAAGGCTTGCTTCTTTTTCCTTATACTTTCCTGTACCTTTTCATTCCACCACCAAGTGTCTTTCTCCTTCTTTAGCCTACCAGTGGTCTTACCGAGCACTTCACTGGCCACTGTACGAATTCCATCTGCCGTTGTCTTCCAGTTTACTGGCAAGACCTCTCCAAGTCTTTCTCTGATCTCATTCTTGAACCTTTCTCCCATCTCTGGTTCTTTAAGCTTCCACCATTTGATTCTTGGCTCCGCTTTCTTAGTCCGTTGTAATGGGGTTTGCAATGTGACCTTGCATATCACCGGTCGATGCTGAGGTGTAACACAATCACTTGTTAATACTTTGCAGTCTGTGACTTCCTTCAGCAGTCTTCTTCTGCAAAGTACATAGTCGATTTGGGTACTATGTGGACCGCTTTTGTAAGTCACTTTCTGTTCCCCTGCCTTCATGAAGAATGTGTTGATGATAGCTAGGTCGAAGCTTTCTGCAAAGCACACTATTCTTTCTCCTTGCTCATTTCTTGTTCCTAGTCCATGCTTGCCCATGTTTCTTTCATTTCCCACATTACCTTCTCCAACATGTCCGTTGAAATCTGCTCCTATATACACACGTTCATTGCCGGGGGTCTTGCTCACATAGTCATCCAGATCGTCCCAAAATCGTTCCTTTTCTTCTTCATTACATCCACTCTGTGGAGCGTAGGCACTGATAACTTGGATGATAGTACCTCCAATCTCCATCCGTATTCCAATGATTCGGTCTGAACGTCTCTCTACCGATATAACCCCCTCAGTGAGCGATGGGTGGAGGATGATGCCCACACCATTCCTGTTGTTTGCTGTCCCACTGTAGTAGATCTTGTATCCATTTCCAATCTTCCTTGCCTTTGAGCCTTTCCACTTGGTTTCTTGCACGCATAGAACCTTCAGCTTTCTTCTTTCTATCAAATCTGCGATTTCGTTTCCTCTCCCTGTCATTGTACCAACATTGAGAGTACCAATCGTGAGCTCCTGTTTTCGGTCTTCCTTCCATCGCTTTTCCTTTTTACTTCTTACCCTTCTTCCTCCACGTTTCCTTCTGCTTTTGTAGCCAGTCGTATATTTTCCAATACCTCGCTGGTCTCCCAAGGCAAAGGCGGTCGTTGGTAACCCGGGCCGCGACCGATCCGGTATGATATTATTTTGTTCAGTCATTCGCATTTTTGAATTGGCAGTTGTTTTTCTGGTCGGATGCCCTTCCTGACACCAACCACAGTTATTGGCGGTGGGCCTAGCCTTTGGTCAAAAGACCTGCTCACAAGGCAGTGAGTGACCATCCCCGGCCAGTGACCTCATCAAGGAAGTTCATATGCCCAGGAATGCTTCATCCCCTCTCTAGCAGGACGAACCGACAGAGGAGAAGAAGGCTCCGTAACCCTGGAAGGGGTGGCTAAACCGGGTGGTACACCTTGCCAAAGGGTGTCCCGGGGATTGTGCAGGGCAGGGTTATCCATTCCCTGAGGTTCATGTTGAACCCGCATACCCAAGAAACCCAATAACAGACATGAGGTAAAACATTTTTATTTTGATAACATTTTGAAAAAGATATTCATACAATAGCTATAGGAGTAAATACCCATGAAGGTGTTAATGATAACAATTGTGGAGTAAAAACCAAGCGACTATTCGCCATTGATCTGTGAACGCCCTGCAGAGACCAGCATTTTAGCGATAATGATATACCCTCCTTGTTCTTTGTTGTTTCTGATACCCATTTGCTGAACCCATTTAAGGAAGTTGTACACTATCATTAGAAGGTCTTTCGTAAATTCAAAATTAATCGGCTTTTTACCATTCATTTGTAGTTTAACGCTACCAATGCAGCTTACTCTAATAAATGAGTTAAGAAGAAGCTTTAATATCCCCGAGGTTTGTAAAATGATCTTGTATATTTACTACTGTGTTGTTATACTTAATTTTCTGACATTCTAGTGATAATATAGCGGTTTATTGTTAATATGTCATTGTCCATCAAGGATCAACCTTAAGCCACTTCCAATTCGCAATAGTTATGGACCGAGTCACGGATAAAGCCCGGAAAGAAGCACCATGGACGATGCTGTTTGCCGACGACATTGTGTTGTGCAGTAAGAAAGAAATGAGGCTGAAGAAGAACTGGAAAAATGGAGGGATGCCCAGGAGAAAAGGGAAAAAAGCAAAAACAGTATACGTGGTCTTGAGAGGATAATAAGTTAAGCATGCAAGGATCAGATGTAACGAGGGCAGAAGACTTCAAATACCTGGAATCAACAGTACAGTGCGATGGAGCATGCGATATAGAAGTTAAGAAGAGAATACAAGCAGGCTGGGGTGGCTGGAAGAAGGTAACAGGCGTACTATGTGGCAGAAAGCTACCACCAAAAGTGAAGGGGAAAATATATAAGACGGTAGTGTTGCCAGCTTTACTGTATGGGCTTGAGTCAGTGACAACAAAGAAACATGAAGCAGAGTTGGAGGTGGCAGAATTAAGAATGCTGAGGCGGGCACTTGTAGTCACACGCCTGGATAAAATTAGAAATAAATACATCAGAAGTACAGCACATGTCAGAAGACTGAGAGATAAGTAAAGGAAGGCATGACTCAGATGGTATGGATATATCATCAGAAGGGAAGAGAACTATATCGGGAGCAGAATGTTAGACATGAATCTGCCATGGAGGAGGAAGAGATAAAGACCAAGGAGACGCTACATTGATGCAATAAAAGAGGGCACGAGGGGGGTGTGAGTGAGAAGGAAAGATGCTGCCGACCGCAGCCAATGGAGGCGTGTGATCCGCTGTGGTGACCCCTAATAAGGAGCAGCCGAAATACAAAGACGATTGTTAATATAGTTAATAGCCTATAAAGATAGTTAGTAGCCAATAAACAAAGGAAAAATAAAAAAATTCTTTTATAACCCGGAAGATTTATGTATACAAAACTTTTAAGAATTCGAAGCAAATTTTTTTACAAGAACAGTGGAAATCACAAAAATCATCAGATTCTAGACCTCTCTGTACTCTTAGTTATTTCCAAATTTTCTTTTAAATAACACCTTTTATATGCCCTAGTTGCCCAGCAACTATATCAATTACCTTATTAGTAAAGTATGTTTTATTATGTCACAAAAATAACAACGGATGTATTATTAGTTCCACTTTCCCGCTGGCACTTCTGAACCATTACACTATATGCATACAAATTTGAAAAGTGGTTGCATAAAATATCTATAACTCTAATGAACGCCTTGTCCATTTTCTAAAAATATTTAATCCCTTGTATTGTTCGTGCATTGACACGTCAAAGTCGATGTACTTTGTCCATGTGCCTAAAGTTATTTTCATTCGAGCGAGTTTTTGACCTTGCACATACACCGACAGGGCCATTCTCGCTATACTCGGGAACAACAATTCATAAACCACTCGGCCTTGCCCTTGAGTCTACATACAGCTTTCATCGGGGGTGATACATTGATGGTTTTTAGAACAAGGATACCATTCTGTCCACTGGATAAGTTTTGTGATGCTGTCCACTTGATGGCGTTGACAAGAAAAATGAGTACGGCTTCGTTTAAGGACAATGCGTACTCTTCGCATGTTTCCATACATCATCTGCAACACAGGTGTGATCCTAAACACAGGTGTGATCCTATACCTTGAGTTTTGCAGAGGAGACTAGTATAGGATCTATGAAACTCTTCTTGGTGCCTGGCGCTTATGGTCCAGGTACCTCACCCATACAAGACTCACTCGATCACAGCTCAACACAAGGTTATTTTGGTGTTCTTTTGTAAATTTGATAACCATACATTTTCCAAAAGTTATGTAGATCCGAAGCCAAATTTTTCTTGGTTTTCATTTCCAGAGCCCATTTTATGTGACCCTAATTTTCTAATGTCATTCAATAGTTTAACAATAGCTTCATTTAAGTAATTAAATTTGTATTTATCCTTGGTAAGAGGTAATCTTTTATTTTTATTTTTCCGTGTAAAAAAATCACTTTTAAATATCAGGCATCTGATGAAGTTGCACCAGATTTCAACTCATTATCTCCACAAAGTGTAATGGCATGGACAATTTATCACAGATGGTATGATCAAGTTTAGAGTTTTCCCATTAATTGTGTACCGTATTTCCTCCATTAAGCGCCCCACCGATTAAGTTTGCACTTGAACAAGCGCCTCCTTAAAACACTCGGTTAAGCTCCTAGCTTTTTTTCATTTTTTTTAACATTGGATTTATGTCTCTGTAATTATAGTAAATAAAATAGTTTAGTATGACACTTATTCTTCGTTTTGTTCCCTTTACTCTTAATTTTGGATTGAACACCCCCTCCCTCTTCGAAGGGCAATTTTTAAATTAGCGTCCCATACGATTATTTAAGGAAATACGCTATATGTGAAGTAAAAATACAGAACTTTTGATAATGTTGCTTTTTTTTTTCTATTCTTACAGTTGGTATTTTGCATGTTTCTATATGCCTGTCTTATTTTGTTTTTTATATTTCAATTTATTATTTTGCTTCAAGTTTCGGCTGTGCTCCACTAACAGTTATTATTTTCGGTATGATTTTTATGGCATAATACTGCAGTTGTTTTCTCAGCTCAATTTTTTTGTTGTTTTTTTTGGCTTACACTTTTTGTGTCACTGTTGGAGTTTTAATTTTGGGCTTTGCATTTAATAAATATGGCTTTAAAATGACGTTTTTTGCACATGGTCTGTTCTATGTGTTGTTATTTGCACTGACACAAATGTTAAGGATAACGCTCTCATACCCATTTAAGCACCCTTTCACCAAGCTCTTATCACAAATAAAGAGATCAGGAAGAAGAAATTATGTTAAATGAGAGAGGGAAATCTGGTTTATCTACTTTTTTCATCTTTGTATAACATATATTTTCTGTTTCACTGAAGTTATAGGACTCTGAAAAGAGTTCGGAATAAAGGGTCTCGCATTCAAAAAATAATCGAGCCAAATGAAGAGCATGGTGGTACTCAAAAAATGGACCCAGCCAATCAGTTTCTGAAAGGGGTGTGTGGTCTAAGGTTGTTGGTAGTGGTTGACATCAACGCAAGTCAGTGACATGATGTTTGTTCAGAGCTTCTGTGGTTTATTCTTTTAAAATTTGGGAAATATTTCTTGTTATTATCATTTCTCGGCTGAAATTCCTTAACTACCCCCACCACCCCACATCCACCACCACCATCACCACACACACATTCACACACACCACCAACACAACCACCACCAAAAAAATATCATTTTTTATCATTTTATTGTTGATTTCCAGTTTTCTGTCTGTTTAGAGCAGTGGCTTAAAATCAGCAACTTAACATTGCTTTTGAAGAGGTTTTGTTTAAAGAATAATACGAGTAGTATCAAAGAATGATAGCAAAAAGGTTTTTAGCTGCTTGTATGTTAGAATTATTGATACTGATTTTAAATAAAAAACTATATTGACTTATTCTGAGTTTCGGGTCCCAAGGCCATTCTCACTGCAAAACAGCATTTGAGAATAGTTTATACACATTTACTTACCAATGCTATGCACTTAACATAATCCCTATTTTGATTAAAGGATTGTAAAAACCGTGTGTAAATACAGATTTGGAGATAAAAGCAGGAAGACTGATTTAAGGTTCGTAAAAAAATATGTATTCTCAACAAATAAGTTGCATTTTCATAAATTTTATGTGTTATTGATATGGCTTCTTCCCGAATGACTCAGCAGTAATATGTCTTGCCAAAAACTGAGGTCTAATATAACTCTTCTTGCTCAATGGTTGAGCTGTAATGCGATTCTTTGTGCTGAAAGACTGAGCTGCAATATGACTCTTCTTGCTGAATGACTGAGCTGTAATTTGTCTGGCCTTGCCAAAGGACTGAGCTGTAACTCTTCTTGGCCAAGGACTCAGCTGTAATATGAGATTTTTTGTCCAATGACTTTGTTGTAGTATGACTCTTCTTCCCGAATGACTGAGCTGTAACATGACTCTTCTTGATGCGTGATTGAGCTGTAATAGAACTTTTCTTTCTCAGGGACTGATCTGTATTATAACCCATCTTGACCAAGGACTGAGCCATAATATGACTCTTCTTCCTTAATGACTGAGCTTTAATAGGACTTTTCTTGGCCAAGGACTAAGCTTTATTTTGTTGCCTTGCTCTTGTTCCCCATGGACTGAGCTATAATATGACTCTTCTTGCTGAATAACTGAGGTGTAATAAGACTACTTTTGCCCAACGCCCTCAGCTGTAATATGTGTCTTTTTGCCAAATGACTGAGCTGTAATGTGCCATTTTTTGCTGAATAACTGAGCTGCAATATACCTCTTATTGATCAATGACTGAGCTGTAATATGTCTGTTCTTGCCAGAGGGCAGAGTTGTAGGATGACTCTTACCCAAGGACTGAGCCGTAATATGACTCTTATTGATCAATGACTGAGCTGTAATATGTCTGTTCTTGCCAGAGGGCAGAGTTGTAAGATGACTCTTGCCCAAGGACTGAGCTATAATATGGCTCTTCGTGCCCAGGAACTGAGCTGAAATATGACTCTTCTTGTTGAGTAACTTGGTTATTTTATCAAGGACACAGGGGTGATTAAAGACAATGATACTCCATTCTAAATACCCTTGTTATCGTTGGTGAGTCAGGCAAGTGTTAGTGACCTACCTTGTCTCCACGTGATTTTAAGAGTTAAAACATTAAAAAAGAATAAAACAGTGGTGCAGTGGTTAGCATAGCTACATAAATATAAATGACCCTTGTGTATTATGAAAACACACGGTAAGTAAAGGTAATGTGAGCAGTCAAGAAATTTTAATAAAGAACACGATATTAGCAAATTAAATTATTTTTTTAGAAAATACAAGTGTACAACCAAACATGATTGTTCACATTGCTTCTTTCAGTGTGTTCAGAAGTAGAATTTTCAATGTGTGAGATGTGCTGTAACTTTTCGTTATAACACAGCTTATTCTTAGAACCAATATTTTACTATATATTTTTACCCATTTTTATCAATTTTTTATCACTTTTTAAACTATATTTTTAACAAACTTTTCAACTTTTTAATCAATGTTTGATAATTTTGGTATCAATTTTTAATAACTTTTTTAATCAATTTTTACCAATTTTTATCAACTTTTTACCCATTTTTATCAACTTCTTATCAATTTTTATCCACTTTTTATCATTTTTTATCACCTTTTATAAATTTTCATCAACTTTTTATCGTTTTTCATCAATTTTGTATCAATTTTTAAACCATAGTTTTATTAGTTGTTGAGAACTTTTAAATTAACTTTTAATAACTTTTTAAATCAATTTTTACCAATTTTTATCAATTTTTTATCAATTTTTTTCCCCTCCTCTTTAGTGGTTCAGATGGCAAAGACATGGCTGACGACCTTTATGTGACCAAGGTACGAATTCAGAAATGACTTAAAGTAATTTATCAAACGAACTCGATTAGATTTTGGTTATTTCCGTAGCATTTTATATGGGAGACAAATTCGCAAAAACCACCCAGGCTTTTTTTCTTAATAGAGGAAGCATAACCGTTAAAAAACATTAAAATATCCCAATTTTATATTTTTATTACATACTCAGTCACCGGTTGCTGTCAATGACAGTAGATTTATTGCCTTGATAGGTAAAAGTTTGACGAATTTTTAATGAATTAATTTTAAATAAATGCGGGTTTTGCCATTGGTTTTTTTGTTGTTTCAAAGTAGTTTTTAGCAGTAACAAGACATTATCTAATAAAATTTTCACAAACAGATTGGATTTTCCAATCTCATAGCGCGAAGTTAATCCAAGGCTTCCTGTAACCGATAGTAAGAATAGGTTGTAATAATTAGATGCCAAATTTAACAGTAAGTAAATCAACGTTTTGGTAGTTGTTGGGGTGGGTCTTTTTCTTTCTCACAGTAAATATGTG
>RDPX01000422.1:179082-201431 GCA_003991215.1 Morbakka virulenta
CTGTTCCTCTTGGTCACTCAATCCTGCTTAAAGAGACGTATGAGAGTATGAAGACAGTAATGGAGCTTCTCAACTATCAACTTCATGAATGGATCATATGCGTTGACCTAAAAATGGTAAACCTACTTCTCGGCCAGCAAAGGGGATTCACAAATACCCCTGTTTTCTTTGCATGTGGGACAGCAGAGATCGAAAAAAACATTGGTCAAAGAAAGACTGGCCAGAGCGGAAAACGTTGACGAGTGGTGATGCAAATGTTGTGAACCAGCCGATCGTATCCAGAGAAAAGATAACTTTTCCACCATTACACGTTAAGCTAGGAATCATGAAGCAATTTGTTAGGTATCTCGACGAGGATAGCCCCTGCTTCAATCACATAAGAGAAGTACTTCCAGCAGTAAGCTACGAAAAGTTTGGAGCAGGAATATTTAATGGACCTCAAATTTGCCAGTTGATTCGCGATGAAAGTATGATAGGAAAAATGAATGCCACAGAGAAAGACGCCTGGATTGCATTCAAGGATGTTGTGTCGAAATTCTTAGGAAATGAAAGGGATGAAGACCACAAGAACATTGTTTCAAGACTGCTTAAATCCTTCGAGAAGCAGGGATGTAATATGAGTATAAAGCTACACTTCCTATTTAGTCATCTCGATCAGTTTCCAGAAAACCTGGGTGATGTGAGCGATGAGCAAGGAGAGAGATTTTACCAAGATTTTCGTGATATTGAAGAGAGATATCAAGGACGATGGGACTTGCACATGCTAGCAGATTGCTGTTGGAGCATCAAAAGGGACCTGCCTCAGAAAAAACACCCTCGAAAGAGCTATAAGCGACGTTTCTTACCAGCATAAAGTGTAATGTATACTATTTTCTTGTGCCATGACACTGACGTTGATTGGAACAAGTTCATGACTAGTTTTTTTTCCAATTTTTCATAATTAACCTCTTAATTAGTTTGGTTTATTTCAATTCTTATTGTCTGCACTGTTTTTTATGAGCGTTTGTTTTGCTGTAATTCTGTTTTTGCACACTATGAGCTATATTGTTTTGAAAACTTTTGTGGCTGAATTTTCATGAAAAATCACATTTTTCCTGTCTGGTGGTATGTTGTACAGCAAAATCTGGACGTGTAGTGCGAAAAGTAAGGCCATATTTGGAATCAGCGCATCAGATTTAGTCAATAAATGTGTAAATATCTCATTACTTAAGATCTTTGTTCCCCAGTGTATTGTATCAGGTAAACCCAAACTGTACAAACCGCTGTAAGTAACAGTTCGAGATAATATTTTTTGGTATACTGTTATTGCATCCCTAATGCCGAGATCATTTCAAATATTAGTAGGAGATTTTAAACGTGTTGATGCATTTTTTAACATTTACTGAAGAAGGATTTAATATTTAGAGCTGTCGACAGCAACTCCAGGGTATTTGTGTTGCTTCGTTAAATAGATGTTATCCTGTTATCGTACACGGAAATGGAAAAATCTTTTAGTTGTTTACAAAGTTTCTGTGATCTCTAGACAGCGGTTCTTCAGTTTTTACCTTTGTAAAGTTTATGGCTAATTTATCCTTCTGAAGCCAAATGGAACAGAGGCTAAATCGTTATTGAACATTCAAGAGATATCTCCAGGAGTTTTGGCCAAGACTTTATCGTTTGCATATTTGAGTGTTTGATCATGTCTGTGAGGTAATTAAATATTGTCAAAAGGAGCAGTGTACCTAGAATGTTCCCTTGAGAGACACCTTCATATTAAACAGCGTCAGTGAAATTGCACAGAAGCTTTATGATAAAAAAGTAATCAGTAAAAGAGACAAGTTTCTGATCGCAAATACAATCTTTTGGTGGCGTAGCAAGAATTTGTAATTGCCTATAGTGTAAAAAGTCTTTTAGAAATCAATGAAACAAGCACCGACCATTTTCCTGTGTCTACGTTTGACCTCATATGTTTTAAGCTGACAGTTGACATACCACTGCTGAAACTAAATAGGAAGCCGTATATTTTTTCTACGAGTTTGAAGACGGTTGTCTAGATTGAGATATGTCTGTTGTAATCAGAAAGTGCCTGGGATCCAGATTTAAAAACTGGTACGATATGTGCCTCTTTCCACCCAGACGGTACTATTTCAGACGTTATGGAGAGGTGTATGAAATAACATAAACGATTTTTGTTCGATTCCTTCAGCTAAGTGGAAGTTATGTAGTTGTATCCAGACCTTAGTTGGTTAGTTAGTTAGTTAGTTAGTCCACATCATTGACTAAAATTGTTTTCTTTGTGTTTTTTCTTTCTTTTCGCAGGATCTTTCTCATATTCATTAATTTCTTACATGAATTGAAATGAATTCTTTCAAAAAATATAGAAATTGTTAAACACTTAACATTGTATTATGTGGCCTTAACCTGACGAAATCAGTTACATTCTTGTTGTAGTGGTACGAATAATAACAGAACATATAATCCCACCCCTTCTTCAACAAGCACCATCCGGAAATATTCAACAGCAACCTTCTTGGAGGTCACCGCCAAACCTAACAAGGTATTTATGTTATTCTGACATTTATATTTATTTATCTATCAATTTCTAATCCAGTAATACCAAAGACCTCTTAGGAAAGGGCCTTCCATCTCATTTGATACATTTGGTGCTTTTCTAAAAGACCAAAAACCCTGCAGAAAATGATAAGGTCTTTTTTGTACATGGATTAAAGTAAATTTAAACAAGCATGTACCGTATTTGCCGTACCATAACTAGACCCAGAGAAGAACTGGTATTGCTAAAACAAACTTCAAAAATTTGGAGGCTCTGCGGTAAAGACGTGTGACAATGGAAACTAGAATTAGGCTACTTAAATACTACGTGTGGTTAAGTCTACTATATGGTTGCGAAAGTTGGGCTATTACTAAAAGTCTGGAAGACAGGATTAGAACTGTGAAAATGTGGTTTCTGAGGAGAATGTTAAGGGTATCATGGACAGACAGGATAACCAATGTGGACGTTCTGCGTAGGCAGGGACTAATAGATGTTTATTACAGATGATCATGAATATGCAGATTCGGTTTGTAGGGCATGTGATGAGGTAGAAGAGGCTTGAAGAGGTTGTGCTGTAAATACAAAAAGATCAAGGGGAAGACAAAGAACTACGTACTTGGCATGGTTAGAAAGTGCATCTGGCTGGAGACCCACTGTGCACACTCATGATTCGAAGAACCGCCAAGAGGACGATGTTATGGCTGCCACCTACGCCAGAACTCTGGCACGGCACCAAGGTTGATTGATTGATTGATTGATTGATTGATTGATTGATTAATTGATTAATTAACTAGATCCAGGTTTTCCTTTTAGAAGTGCATTAACAATGGCCGCAACAAACATCAACAATATTTTGAAGCTAGAGAATTTGATTTGAAGTTGAACAAATTTCATTCTGCGGTCAAATGAATAGATCTGTAACTAGGGAATCCAGAACTAACACCGCCAGAAATAACGGTGTAGGGTTACTTGCACAGTATACATAAGGCAACCTTTGGTCTTATAGATCATGATATACACGTTAAAGGTCTTGGTTCTGGTGCGTCCGGGTATGGCTCAACATGTTTTCACAAATAAATGCATCGCCATTCACATCTTGGTTTGTTAAAGGCTGCTTTCCTCTTTTCCTGCTTGCCTCCTTTCTTTGTATAACAGCTTTTTGGTATCTCCTTCCACTTTGGTTATATTTTTCTTTCACGGTGTGGTGCGCACATCTCCCAGCTATCTACATTCATACCAAACAATACTATGTCACTTTTGCAATTATCATAGTACCTCAACAACGGACGTTCATTTTTCCTAGAGCTATCACAAACGTCGAAAAGAATTGTCTTGGGAATATGGTCTTTTAACATGTCCAAGCCATCTCATCCTCTGCTGCATTATCTTAGTTCCTAGTTGTTCCTACATTATTTTCTTCTATTCTATGTCCTGTTTTTCTAACTTATTTGTTTCCACTACCTGAGCCTATTCTGAAGTGCTCTTTGCCATTTTAGTAATCTTTGATGCAGTAAATTTTCTAGTTTGCAATATCTACCTAATTCACAATGAACAATTGGTCCTTTGACTCGTTTACTCACCATATCAAGCTTTATTACGACAATGTCAGGACTGTAAGTTGATCATTGAGGTACCCCTAATTCTATTATAATTGGTATTGTGTTCCCATTTGGATTCTATCTGTAATACCTATATACCCCTGTTTTTTTAAACTTTTTTCTGTACCTCCTAAAAATTATAGTACACTATATCCCTAGATACTTTGTCAAAGATCTTTTTTAAATCAATAACATCCAATGATATGATAATATCCATTAAGCTCCGAGTCCATTAATACCTCTGTATCTGGTTTCTTGTCTTGCCACGTTGCATAATCCATTAATAAAAGAGCTTAGCAAAATTACTTTGAACGTTTTTCACTTTTAGTGTTTTTCCTATGAAACGGGTTTTTTTCTATTAGCTCTAGATAAGGTCTTTTGTTTAATGTCATTCACGAGCCCCAAGCATTTATTGGGTGGTACTGTGCACTTGCTTGACATACAACTTTTGCCCTCCTCTCAGCTATTGAGGAATGGACGCCGCTAACTAGATGATATGACCTATTAACGCCAATATTTGTCTGTACACATTTCATAACCTTAACAGTTCATAAGTTTTTCGAGTATTTGAAGTGTTATTATCATGACCTTTTTCATGCCTTTTCCTTGCTTGTTTTTAATCACTTCCCGCCCCCGGCAAACACCCTTTCATGCACCGTAATGCTGCTCTTTCTGCCTTCGAATTGTTTATTATACTGCTTAGAAATTTACTGCTATTTTCCATGTTTTGTGCTGTCCAGATTTTGTTTATTTCTGTACCATAGTTATGCTCCCCATTCTCATCTTTCAGCTATTGAGGAATGGACGCCGCTAACTAGATGATATGACCTATTAACGCCAATATTTGTCTGTACACATTTCATAACCTTAACAGTTCATAAGTTTTTCGAGTATTTGAAGTGTTATTATCATGACCTTTTCCTTGCTTGTTTTTAATCACTTCCCGCCCCCGGCAAACACCCTTTCATGCACCGTAATGCTGCTCTTTCTGCCTTCGAATTGTTTATTATACTGCTTAGAAATTTACTGCTATTTTCCATGTTTTGTGCTGTCCAGATTTTGTTTATTTCTGTACCATAGTTATGCTCCCCATTCTCATCTTTCACCGCATTCTATTCGTCCGGTTGCGGGTTTTTGCTGAATACATTTCTCTAATGCTAATCTCAACGCTGGTCTATCTCTCACATCACATTTCTCCAGGTTTTAGGCCTTCAAATCTTTCTTGATCGTGCCCTTCCCTCTATGCTTGGGGCGACCGCGACCCCTCTTTCCGACTGTTTCCATCTCTTACACCCTGATTTCTACCTTTTCGTTTCTTCTGCTAATATGCCTGTACCATTCCAGTCGTCTTTTCTTCATGAGATCTGCTATCGGGACCACTTTTGTTTCTTTCCAGATGTCTTCATTTTTGTAGTGCTCCTCCAGGCTTACACCAAGACAGTATTACACCATCCTCGTCTCACACACACCCATCTTCTTTGCCTGGTTCTCGGTAACAAACCATGTCACATTCCCATACAGAAGTACTTGGTGGATGACAGTCTTGTAGATTAGCACTTTTAGTCTCTTGGGAACCTTTTTGTCGCAGAACATCCCTGACATCTCGCTCCACTTGTTCCACGCTTTACCAATTTGCAACTTTACCTCTGTCTGACATCCACCCTCTTGGTGTATCGTTGTTCCTAGATACTTAAAGGTTTTACACTGAGGAAGGTCTTCATTATCTGTAGATCGATACTGTTTGAGCCTGATGCTTTCACTATTCCCTGGTGGTGGCAAGTACTCGCTTTTATCCCGGCTGACCTTCGATCCTACGTCTTCTAGCCTACTTCGCCATTTCTCAAGCTTCTCTTCTAGGTTTCTGCTTGCTCATCACATATGACCAAATCATCCACAAAAAGTATCGACCATGGTGTTCCCTCACAACCATCGACTATTACATCCATTATTATTATGAATAATAGTGAACTTAGAGCCGAACCCTGGTGAAACCCAACATCTATTCTAATCTCTTTTGACACCCCTGCTGTAGTAACTACCTGGGTAATGCAATTTTCATATATCCCCTTGATGATCTCTATATGTACTTCTGGTACTTGCCCCCTTATCAAACAATCCTATGTCATTTGCTTTTTCTAGATCAACAAACATCATATGCAATTCCCTGTTGTATTCCCCACACTTTTCTTGCAACATGCGAAGGCAGAATATTGGCTCAGTTGTAGACTTTACCGTTTGGAAGGCATACTGATTGTTATCGGTCTTTACAAGTTCTCTCAAGCGAGACTCGGTCACCCTCTCAAACAATTTCAGGTTATGGCAAAAAAGCGTGATACCTCTGTAGTTTCCACAACCTAGAGGATTTCTTTTTTGTTTGTACAGAGGTAAGGTGTTACTGGTCTTCCATTCCGATGGCACCCCTTCTTTAATGATATTCTGGAAGTAGGCAGTCATCCAATCAGTTCCAACATCCTCCCATCCACCCCCACCCCCCCACCCCCAAGTCTTTAACCAGCTCAATTGGGAGCTCATCAGGTCCTCTGGCTTTGTTGACCTTCATCGTTTCCATCTGGATTTTGACTTCATTAGCTGTTATAGCGTTAATTGGACCCTGGATGGCTTCTGCTTCTGGCAATAGTGACATGTCATTCTTCGTGTTCAGAAGAATGACCTGTCACCATTGTTCCTTATTTACGACAAGAACTTCACCGTTATTTTCCTTAATTTATGCTGTCCAGATTCTGTTAATTTCTGTTCCTTATGTCAAGACATTTACTGAAATTTTCCTTGTGGTATTTTTCAGGTGGGGGGAGGGGTTGCTGATCAGATTCTTTTTATGTCTGCCTCTTATTTATATCAAAAAATTGACTGTGTTGCCCGGGTTCTGTTTATTTTTATCCCCTATGTACCAGCACAAAAGGGTGGTCTTTTTGAGAATATTCTGCTCTATATTCTACTTATTTAGCAAGAATAGATCAGTGAAAAACAAGAAAAATATTACAGAGAAAATAAAGCAGGGAATAGTGACATGAGTTCCGGGGTTTACATAGGTATGATTAGCATCACTTTTATCGTTCCATAATTTACCTAACATTGATTCTTTTAACTGTAGCATGTATGAGCAAAGTCAATAGCTTTCAGGTGTCCCTATCGCAATGTTTTTCACAATATGAATGGTTTTCTGCTTTCTTATAATCTTCGTGAATTTTTTGTGATTTTTTTCTGCAGATCGGACTTAGTCTCTTTCGCTAAGCAAATAAAAGTAAGTGAACTTCCTCTTTCTTTTTCTATTTTTTGGCGTTTTTTGTTGAATCTGTTACACCAATATTGTGCTTTTTGCTTTTTGCTTTTTTTTTCTGCTTTACCATGCATTTTTTGTACTTACCATTCCTATTTCAGTTCATACCCTCACTTAAGTTTTCTTAAGTTATTGAAAACCATTTCCTCCAAACGTTTCAGTGGCATATAAAGTTTGTTAAAGATTGGTCGTAGATAGACAAAATTGTCCACAGAGAGAACCCAACTACGTATATTAACACGACATAAACAGCTCCGTGCCATAACGGACGCATAATTTAATAACGTTTATGATGTATGGCGCTTTTTTAAATAATGCAATAGATAAATGCTTTTTACATTTCCTTGTTTTGTTTCCATACCTGTGAAATAAATTCTGCATTGTTGCCATATCAGATGCCTGCCAACCTGACGTAATCTGAAAAGTACAAGAGCATGAGGTTAAAGGGTTCATTTTTATTTGAATTATTTCACACAACTCGCACGATTTAGTACATCCTTATTAATAGGCTACAACTGCCTTTCCAAGTTACACTTCCGATGTATTGAAAGGATTAAATGACTTTAAATATCTAGTTCCTTACATTGGCTTTAGCATAGAAGACAATAAGACAAGACATTATTACAAGAAAAGAGAGTATAGAATGCAACATATTTTGCCTTCTTTGCTATTTAATACTTTGTTAGACAAAACAGATAAAACTTTTCTAAATATGGGCAGAAAGTTGGGTGTTTTCCCGGCAGGCTTTCCTAGACGGAGAGTTGCAAAAATTAACGGACTGCATTTACACTTTCTTATAGAACTTCAAACGAAAACAGTACCTTCACCAAAGTTTCAGTGTACGGTAATCTAGTTGCTTTATTACCTGCAATAGAAGGTGAACTTTTGTAATCTGGTGGCCATTACTATTAATTAAAAATTAAACCTGGTAATCTCGAAACAAGCTCTTTGGTAGATACCAACACTACGTAGTAAATTTGACAAGCCACTTTCACCTATCAATACTAAAATGGACACTGGAATGAATTTAAAGTACTTTCTAGTGAAGAGAAAAATTACTTGTTCTGATCTCTTTAGAACTGTAACAACAGCACCCAAACAATGATGAATCCTCGTGTATAAATCCCTTCGGCAGCAATTTTCCGAAAATGAAGGGAACGTTATCTTGTTTGTTAAGCATTGTAAACAAACATGAAATTACGTAACACGTCATGTCTCCTTGATTAGCGTGAGGTTAATCGACTAATAAACACCTAAACAAACTGGTAGGAAAATACGACAAATTCAGGAAGTACAAACAACCAGCTACAAACATAAAGTCATGCCATGGGTATGCCGAAAAAGTTACTGACAGGGATGAGGGGATTGACAAACAACACAGTCAGCAATGGTTGCAGGACAAATATCTAACTTCAAGCATCGCAGGATATGCATTTGCAATACAAAACAAGAGATTGCTACGAAATTCCTGATCAACAAGAGACAGTGAGATACGGGGTTGCCACCTACTATAAGCAACAAATGTCTTTGTTAATCAAATATAAATATATCACCCACATCACCAGTTGTTCCCCGATGGTGTCAAGCTGGTATTACTTGCGCATGCTCCATGATGCTGTCGCTAAACTGTTCTTTACGTCACATTTGAAAAAGATATGTAGGGGAAAGTGTCGAGTTTCCCAACGAGCATAAATTTATTGAGAAACGCGATGACTGAATACTGGTGAAACGTTCCAATAAAGACATGTACAAAATGACGTCACAACAAACCCGACATTTACATGGAACAGAACAGCAAAGGCAGTAGTCGAGATAAGCTGTCCGGCTGACGTTAACATTACTAATAAAACGAAGGAAAGAACTTGACAACTACACAGCTCCCTTTACGAAATTTGCAAATGCCTTACCACAACTACAAATTCGAAACCCAATATTTATCGGTGCAGTTGGCTACATTCCAAGACTTAAAAATAACTTTAAAAGATTAGGGAAAAATTAATGCCAGTAAAAAGCTGTAACTCTTTGGACTGGAGTTGTTTTTAGCTCCATTTAGGGTGACAGAAGTTTAGAAAATGAAGAGAAAGATTAAATAAAAGTCGCTACCAAGTAGCATTGTTTCTCTGCCTGAAAAAGGAGACAGTTTGAACAATCTGTACGGCTTAGTAAATACCATCCAGTGTAACAGATAACTCCTACCGCCGGCCACAGAAAGGACCTGATATATTTTTTAGAAGCAGCTCATATTTTATTTATATACTAATTACAAGAGCAAATTATAAGTGTATCAAGCATCATTACATTTTCTAGCATTGTACTTGATGGCATCTTCCCCTTAGCCCGTAGATTCCTGTACGGCCAGAAGATCTTAACTTTTTTTTGCTACGTCTATAAACTTTTACTCAAGATGGCCTGTAGTGGGCCATAGTTAAAAAAGAGAACGTAAAAAGTCGACCAAAATCACAAACTATAAACTTATAAAGTATATAAGGCTTAGAAACTAACTTAAAAGATTAGACTTTGACAATAAGAAACAAAAAACTACTGAGCATAGCAGTATCAGGAACAGTAAAAATTGCTAACACTTTAATAGGATTCAAAATGGGAAATCTGTTTTGAATAATCCCTCTTTTGCTTTCTGTAGTTTCTTATGAAATATTTATTTTTCCTGTCCTTCTTCTTTTGTCTAGAATTGGACTGTTTTTTATTGTGCATACGACAATAAAATATGAAAAAGATATCATACTTACTTAGTTACTTACTTACTTTATTTATTTATTTATTTGTTTATCTATTTATTTATTTTATTTATCTATTTATTTATTTTATTTATCTATTTATTTGTTTATTTATTTATTTATTAGCTATTTAGTTTCTTAGTTACTTAGTAATACATAATATGCATAAAGGACTTTCGATTGAGTGCTACATAAACAATAAATAAGTCCCGTTTGGAGATAGAAGCTTAAAAGAACATATAAATTTAGGGATAAAATTTTCAAAAAGAGAAGAATATATAAAAAAGGGCTTAAGCTAGAGTAAAAAGAATCACAGTGCAATGTGGGGTCGATATTTAATTTATTCCAAAAACAAAATTACAAAGAAACTTATTCATAAAATCTACGTACATTTAAAACTTCAATTTTCTTATAAAAACATTAAATTACTTTCTGATCAAATGTATTCTTGTTGTCAGAATGAAATTTACTTTCTCTGGGATTCTTTTCTTGCATCGCCCCTGCCCACCTCTTACTTAATATACGGCAATGTGCAAAAGAATCATGTATCCATATGTATGGGTGTATATATATATATATATATATATATATATATATGTATGTATATGTATATATATAATTCAACAAACAATCGAAAACAATAGCGTTCTGTTACCTTTTACAGTGCTCGATGGAAATCCAGAGCGAATACAAGGTAAAAGAGAAAACTCAAAACAAACAACTATCAGAAGAAAAGCGAACTTTTAAACAAAAGAAGTGAACCGATTGCCAAATGTCGCCACATAAACAAATTCCTTCTCGCTAACTACAAATCAAAAGACTAACATATGTAAACAGTGTTAACAACCTATTATGTCCTGTTGTTCTATTTTTACCTATTGTTGTAGTTCTGAATAGCCTGTCAAATATATATATATGTGTGTGTGTGTGTGTGTGTGTGTGTGTGTGTGTGTGTGTGTGTGTGTGTGTGTGTGTGTGATACGTATATTTGGATCAACTCGGAGCCACTGGGAGCTCAACACTACCCAGATCAAGTTGACGGGGGAAAGAAAAATATGCTGCATCATCAAAATTAAAGTTTCTTTAAATCCCAGGTAGCCCAAATTAATGATTTCCATTTATCATTGGGCTTTTTCATTAGGGAGGGCTACAGCAAAACTGGGCTTTGGACGAAGTGAGTCCAACATTAATAAATATTGTCATTGAATAAATTCTATGTATATTTATAAAATGTTTCTTTGTACTTGCTACAGGAAGAAATTATTCTATCGATTATCACCTCCTGCCTGGCTTCCATGCTGAATATTGCCATGGTAGGTTTTTTGTTATTGGTTCTGTTCCTTTGTTAAAGTTCTTGCAAGTTAAATATAGTTAATTTTTTTCATTTTACCAAGATTGCTACCTAAACACTAAAACGTATTGCCTTAAGAATAACATAACTGTAGCAGTAGTGACCGCATGGTAGATAACAGCTTGCCATACCGAAGGTTTATCGTTCAGCCCTCAGTCACACCCCTACAAGAAATTCTTCGAATTCCTTGATACATTAAAAGTGATACACGACTGAGTGTTTTCATGTTTTGGATAGTTGAATTAGGCAAGGAACCAGTAAATAAAAAGATTGAAACGGGAGAAATTAATGCCAGTAAAAAGCTGTAACTCTTTGGACTGGAGTGGTTTATAGCTCCGTTTAGGGTGAAAGAAGTTTAGAAAATGAAGAGAAAGATTAAATAAAAGTCGCTACCAAGTAGCATTGTTTCTCTGCCTGAAAAAGGAGACAGTTTGAACAATCTGTACGGCTTAGTAAATACCATCTAGTATAACAGATAGCTCCTCTCTCCTGCCACAGAAAGGGTGTGATCCGTGATTTTTTTAGAATGAGCTGATATTTTATTTATATACTAATTACAAGAGCAAATTACAAGTGTATCAAGCATCATTACATTTTCTAGCATTGTACTTGATGGCATTTTTCCTTTAGCCCGTAGATTCCTGTACGGCCAGAAGATCTTAACTTTTTTTGGTACGTCTATAAACCTTTACTCAAGATGGCCTATAGTGGGCCATAGTTAAAAAAGAGGACGTAAAAAGTCGATCAAGATCACAAACTATAAACTATTATTAAGATATTTAATGTTGTTTACAACCACAAAAAGGTATAATATTAAGGGTAAAGAAAAAGGATGGAAAAAGGAGATCAATGATGCTTTGGCAGTTGCGAAGGTAAACGAAACATGACATGCTACAATCTGGTGAACAATATCAGACGTAATTTTGAAATCTGTTAATATGAATATACGGCGGGATGGTGGACTGCGAGTTGAGGGAACCTCTATTGTACAGCTTTTGTTAACATATGAATTTTCTTCTATTAAAAACGTTGTCCTTGTGTGGAGTCAAATCATATGTTAAGGCTCTTATTGTTTTTTTCACACAGAATGAGTGGAGTGACTGATTGGTGGGCCGCGAGTGTGGGGAACCCCTGGTGTACAGCTTTTGTTAACATATGAATTTTCTTCTATTAACAAAGTTGACCTTGTGTGGAGTCAAATCATATGTTAAGACTCTTATTGGTTTTTTTAACACAGAATGAGTGGAGTGACGGAGTGGTGGGCCGCGAGTGTGGGGAACTCCTGGTGTACAGCTTTTGTTAACATATGAATTTTCTTCTAGTTAAAAAGTTGTCCTTGTGTGGACTCAAATCATATGTTAAAGCTCTCTTAATATTTTTTTTCACGCAGAATGAGTGGAGCGACGGAATGGTGGGTCGCGAGTTGAGAGAACCCCCGGTGTACAGCTTTTGTTAACATGTGAATTTTCTTCTAGTTAAAAAGTTGTCTTTGTTTAGAGTCAAATCATATGTTAAGGCTCTTTTATTATTTTTTTTTCACACAGAATGATCCAGAACGCGAACTAAACACTCTATATCGTCACATATGGCCAACATGTTTTGACAGGTATAGTACAGATTGAAATCAAAGTTACTAACGAGAATTATGAATCTTTGCAGTACCAAACAAACTCAAGTTTAATAGATAGCATTAATTATTCACAAAGGCAAAGTCGTCACCAGATCATTTTTCAATGTTGCTTGAAGCCGTTAAATATACATAGGTGATGTTTGTAACAAAAATAAAATTGTCTATTGGACGAATGTAAATGTTCTTCAATCTAAGGTGCTGTTTTACTGTGCTTTCTTGAAGAATGTTCTTACCCCTTTACTCAGTTTATTCTTTTATTCGGTTTCATTTTTATTTACTTTTTACTTTCCTACAACACTGCTTACTTATAACCATGTGATCTTTCGAATTATTTGATGTTCTGACCAGGCTCAAAAACCCATGATGGAAATACTCACTCTAATTTTTTTTAATGATTAAGAACCATACAAGGGATAATGCTTTTAAGTGTATGGAACTGTGAAGAAATGACAGACTAAAAATAAAACAGAAAAAGGAAAAAGAAGTTTAAGCCAAAAGATAAGAATTAGCATTAGAATTAAAAGCATTCAAGCCTTACGATGTCCGCTGGAGGTGGGGGGGACTACAATTATAAAAAGATTTACTATAATGAAAAAACAGCATGAGAATGAAGACGTTGAGAGAAATGAGTCACGCAAGATGCAAAAACTTGAGGTGGTGCCAACAAGGAAACCTTGTCAGAATACTGCCCATGATAATACCTATAGGAGACGCTAGAACAAGCCATATTCCGTCGATAAGACAATGGCTGAAGAGTAACAGTAAGATTTGGACCTATGAAGTTACAATCACGTATTATTGTGGGCGTCGAACCTTTACTTGATTTTTGATATCCAATGTACTGTACTCAAATGGTGCTTGTATCTGTGTTCTATTGTTTAAAGTTTTTTTGGAACCTTTCGTTATTTTCAGACGTACATGTTGTTAAGCCAATGGTTTTAGACGTAAAACTTAAGTCCTATTTGTAAGTTTAATCTCGTGTTAAATGGTTTTATTTTCTAATTCAAATCGACTGTTTCTCGTTTTTCAATAATCTAATTCTATCCGTTTTTTATTTTGTTCAATTTTCTGTCAATGCAGGTCTCTCGTTGATAACAGTAGCTATATATTTATATATTAGATATTTTATACTGGTGTAGAATAACCTGTTTAAATATAAATAAATAACAATAATAATAATAATAATAATAATGAAAAAATAATATCCTTCCTTCATGGCTTTTTTTGTTTAGCGTCTTTTGTCCTGGCAACGACACAAATCCCACAATCTTAGATGCCACGAGTTCTTCTAATTATCTTTGCTGTTCGTAGCACACATGTCTTTCACGATGAAGATGTCATTTGTCTCATCTCAAGTTCTTCAGCATATTTCTTAAAGTTTTTGCTCAGTATTCAAAGGGGTCAGACGATGATGTGTATTATTACTACTTTCCTTATACTTCCTAGCTTTGCCACTTGTCTTCTTAGGCGTTCGTACTTTGCTCTCTTCTCCTCTTTCCTGTCATTTGTCTCGTCGTGTAGGACGATGCCTGGTTGGTTGTGATTCAACAGCTGATCTGTCTGAAATCTAAAATCCCACAAAATCTTTGACTTTCTGTCCTCTGAAACGCCAGTTAGATTATGAACATTCCATTTCTCCGTATCTTTTGCTTTTGACTTGATGTTACCTCTGATATGCTTAATATACCAAGCTAGATTGTTCTTCTCAATTTTGACACATTTCTCACAACTTGTCAACCCACCGCCAACTTTTTTTTCCTGCTAACATAAATTCTTGGTACATCACTTCTAAGGTGAAGGTCTTTATTCAATGTCATTAACTTTCTACTTCTTCTTTCCATATATTCTAATTTGTCATTCTTCCATATTATAATTACTGCCCCATAACTCACCAAAGAAACTTCACAGGCGTTTTTTGCCTTGATCTTATTTCTTCCACCAATTTTTGTTTGCATTACAAGTCTCACCCATTTGAATTATTCTTTTCGGATTGTGTTCCTCTTTTCCTCTTCCTTTATTCTATCAAGCTCCAGTATACCCAGATACTTATACCCCTCTTAACCAACTTCCTTGATCTTTTAACCGTTAACAAGTTCTATTTCTATACTTTTTGTTAGGTTTCTATCTTTCATGGTTACAATACTACACTCTGTTATCCCAAATTGCATACCTATGTTTTGGCTAACGAGGTTAACAATAGATACTAGGCTGTCAATTTCTTCTAATTCTTTGCAAACAACTTTAAGTCGTCCATGAACAACAGATGATTCATCTTGACACCATCCAATGCATATTCCACTTTGACTTTTCTAAGGACGTCAGTAAAGGGGTTCATGCAAATAATGAAAAACATTGGTGATAAGCCGTCCCCTTTAAATATACTCTTCATATATTTACAGTTTCCAAATGTTCTTGACAAGATGTCAGTTGTACTTTCCAAATGGTCATTGACCTCATCAAAACGTTAGTAATATTGTCTGATACTCCATAAAACCTCAGACATACTATCATCCAACTATGCGAAACGCTGTCGTGAGCTTTTCTGTAGTCAGCCCATGCCATAGCTAGGTTTTTAAGCCGCTTTTTGCAATCTGAATCTACAAGTATCATTTTTTCCACAATCAGTTGCTCCTTTGTACCCCCGATAGCCCCTCATTCTCATTTAAAAACGCGTAACCACTCCCGATATTATCCCTGCTACCAATTTCCAAATCATTGGAAAACAGNCAGTTGTACTTTCCAAATGGTCATTGACCTCATCAAAACGTTAGTAATATTGTCTGATACTCCATAAAACCTCAGACATACTATCATCCAACTATGCGAAACGCTGTCGTGAGCTTTTCTGTAGTCAGCCCATGCCATAGCTAGGTTTTTAAGCCGCTTTTTGCAATCTGAATCTACAAGTATCATTTTTTCCACAATCAGTTGCTCCTTTGTACCCCAGATAGCCCCTCATTCTCATTTAAAAACGCGTAACCACTCCCGATATTATCCCTGCTACCAATTTCCAAATCATTGGAAAACAGGATATGGACCTATAGTTGTCAACTGTATCGCCTTTTGCTGGCGCTTTTTGGCACAGCATAGTTTTCTCAGTGGTCAACCATGAGGATACTTCTTTCTCTTTATTTATCAAACCATTTAGCTGGAAAGCAGTTCTCACATCTAGAGATGTTAGTTACTTTCTCAAAAGCCCATGGACTCCATCGGGCCCAGGAGCTTACCAGATTAGGATTTTTTTGACTCGCTGCTACCATTCTATTTGTATTTTCAATATCATTCTGTCCTTCGTTAATTTTGTTACTTCTAAGCATAGCTGGCCATTTTGCTCTTTTATTTTGTTCCATTTTGTTGTTCCTTATGTTTGACCAAAATTTTCCACATTCATCTGTATTTGGTGCTTGATTCTCTCTTTTGTTATCATCATAAAGGTGTTGATAGACCTTTCTTTGGTCATATTAGAACATTTAGTTAATCTGGTATTGTTGTATCCTTTGCTCGTATCTATGGAAGGAGACCATGACTTAGTGGTTAGTACAGTTGCATCGTTACCAAGAGGTTCCATTCCTCGAGAGGGCGAAAAGAATTTGTAACTTTACAAAAGAAATATCATTCGTTGCGTCAGGAAGGGCGTCCGGCCAAGAAATTCCTCACTGCCAAAACAAACCTTGAACTTTCATCATAGTTGCCTTCCTTTAGTGTTTCTTTTCTCTTTTTACGTTCAAGGATATTGATGTGATTTCTGAGTTCGCTAATCGTTTCTTTTATTCTCCTATTCCACCAAGGCTTTTTTATTCATCCTCTTTTCTCACTTCAGTTTCTCCAATCCCAATATCCTCCCAACATACAACGCTGTAGCACAGATAAATTGTTCGTGTCACTTACGTTATCCGTTTAAATACCAATCAACACCTTATCCAATTCAATGACAAATTTATGAACAACTTTTTCATCTACCTTTTTCAGATTTCTTGGTGTATTGACATTCCTTTCTTTCAGTATATCAATAATTTCTTCCATCATTTTTGTGCCTCCTTCTTTTCTACTATAGTTTTCTAGAACGTAAATCATAGGTTCCCATTCAGACAAAGTCTCTGGCTATTTCAGTCATCCTAATCTCCTGGCGGGAATGAAAGATAGTTTTTATTAGTTTGTTTCAGTCGATTGGTCTTTGCTCCAGGTATTCTGTGGTAGTTGTTACCATTTCAGCGTTTTGTGTATGCACAACTATCAAAAACCTTTGGTACAAAAACAGATTTTCATTTTCCTTTGAGACTTAATAATTAACTGGCATTTAATCCCAAGCAAACTGTTGTCAAAGGCAGCTTTTTTCTAAAACCGGTATAATTTACGTCAACTTTGCACCAGCCATCGTACTTTTAATCAACTGATAGGACGTTGTCGTTGCTTCCACATTTATCATATCATCCTGGGTACAGGTAATAATTGGCCTAAGGGTGCAATCGATCACATGGATATTTCTAACAATATGCTTTTTGGAAATTACATTTCAAGTTTTTGGAATGTATTTCCTCAAACATGCTATTTGGAATGAAATAAATAGACGAAGTAAGGTTTTATTTTGTATTTACACCTTTTATATATTTACTACACCATTTGCCTGCTGTTTTACACCGAATTGTGGGCTTTTTGTATAGTATGTTAGAGCGTAGCGTTTTTTCAAAGTGTTTCCTAGAACTTAAATGTAGCACTTTTCGTAATATTTTTTCTAAATTATACAGCTTTTCAGTAAAGGTGTTGCACACTTATTTAATTGTTATTAAACACAAAAATCCTATGTGGCTAACAAGATGTCTTAAAATATCATCGGTACCACCACCATAAACAGACAGATAGATAGATGGATAGATGGATCGATGGATGGATGGATGGATAAAATCTTTGTTGAATTTATTATATGAAGATATAACGTTACTTTTGTGTGCTATTGCTTTGTTGGTTCGTTCGTCGATGATACAATTCATTTTGTTGTTTGGGGGTTTTTTTCTTGACTATATAGTATAAAACCGGATCCAAAAGGAGAACAGATTGTTGGAGTTTTACGTCCAATAGTTGACCACATGATAAAGCTGAACCCACAGAATATTTCCTGGATAAGAAACAAAGCTGATTTAGATTTCTGTAAGAGACCTGCTGTTTTTTTCATGCTATGATATTTTGTTAAATAATTGCATAATTTGGAGTTTGTTTTATTCGTTGAAAAATATTACATTGGGTTGGTGCAAAAGGGAATTCTCTGTTAGGTTGTGGAGGAATGAAGAATGAAATGAATTCAAGAAAAAATATTAGCGAAAAAATAGATAAGATAATAAAGTTTTATAAAAAAGTAATATCTACACCTTACTCTATTTTTAATTTTCGCTATTTTTCACGTATAGAGGCTTAACGGTTAGTGGAATTGCACCGTAACCGAGAGATTCCGGATTCGATTCCCCCAGTGGGCGAAAAGAATTTGGAAGTTTACCAAAAAAATCCTATTGGTTGGCGTCAGGAAGGGAATCCGGCCAAAAAATTCCTCATGAATAAAACAGAGTCCCTGAGCCTCAAATTACTGGGGGGAAATGACGTTAAAACCAAAATAAAGTGTTTTTTTCACGCATGTTACAATATTGTAGGTGGTTTTTATTTTTATAATTTTTTATCATTAGCCCGATCTCTTCCCAAACTTTTGCCCAGAGTTTGTCCAGATAAAAATCTTTGCCACTTTTAATTTAATAAAAGTAATAATAACGAGAAATTAGGCATTAATAGATAGGTTTAAAGTTAGGAGGTTTAATGTTGGTTTTCTTTACGTCGTTCACCTTAAGCAAAGCTTTAAAGCCACATTACGTCAGGGGGTCACCTTTCTTATATGATTTTTTTCTTCTTTGTTCTTTTTACTCTTTGGTTTATTGATTTCTTCCCACACCCAATTTTAACTCCGAAAACATGTACGAACTCAGTAATATCCCATTTATAACGGGGAAATAAATTGAGTGCAATATAGACATTTGGGGTTGAAGTAAGGTTTTTTTGGGGGGTTCGAACGACAAACCTTTTGCATGGTAACCTCTTGATTAAACCACACACCAACCATTGTACATTCTGCTCAGTAATAATCCATTTATAACGGAGAAACAAATTGTGCGCGGTACTTCCAGACACATGACTGGGGTTCGAACGACAAACCTTTTGCATGGTAACCTGTTGATTAAACCACACGCCCGCCACTGTACAGTCTGCTCAGTAATAATCCATTTATAACGGAGAAACAAATTGAGCGTGGTACTTCCAGACACATGACTGGGGTTCGAACCACAAACCTCTTTCATGGTAATCTGTTGATTAAACCACACGCCTACCACTGTACAGCCTGCTTTAGTATCGTGCAAACAGAAATGTTTGATATGAGATATACAAGTTTGTATAATTGTTACTCTGAAAAGCTCATTTCAGGTTGCTTTTTGAACTATTACCCTTATGTAGGTTATGCTATTTCCTAGTATCTGTCTAGGTCCTGATGATCGTTAAGGAAATAAGTGATAGATGTAAGAGCTCTTTCGTGTCATGAGTCGTAAACTTTATCTGAGCTACGTTTCGAGATATACTTCTTCCATCGTCAAGCAGGGAGAAGTATCTCTCGAAACGTAGCTCAAATAAAGTCCATAAAGTTCAGAATTTTGAAAAATAAACGATACAAGATGAAAGCACGTGTAGGATGGTGACTTTTATTTTAACAGTAAAAAGGTAATGGGTATTCAATAACACAGAAATGAAAAAAAACGAAGTCATGTCATAAATTATTTGCTAGTACATGATTCCCCATATTTTTTCAAACTGAGAAGCTTGAATGGATATACCACTGGCCAGTACTTAGTGAATCTTTTGTACAGTAAGCATTTGTATCTAAAATATGTACTNGGGGTTGAAGTAAGGTTTTTTTGGGGGGTTCGAACGACAAACCTTTTGCATGGTAACCTCTTGATTAAACCACACACCAACCATTGTACATTCTGCTCAGTAATAATCCATTTATAACGGAGAAACAAATTGTGCGCGGTACTTCCAGACACATGACTGGGGTTCGAACGACAAACCTTTTGCATGGTAACCTGTTGATTAAACCACACGCCCGCCACTGTACAGTCTGCTCAGTAATAATCCATTTATAACGGAGAAACAAATTGAGCGTGGTACTTCCAGACACATGACTGGGGTTCGAACCACAAACCTCTTTCATGGTAATCTGTTGATTAAACCACACGCCTACCACTGTACAGCCTGCTTTAGTATCGTGCAAACAGAAATGTTTGATATGAGATATACAAGTTTGTATAATTGTTACTCTGAAAAGCTCATTTCAGGTTGCTTTTTGAACTATTACCCTTATGTAGGTTATGCTATTTCCTAGTATCTGTCTAGGTCCTGATGATCGTTAAGGAAATAAGTGATAGATGTAAGAGCTCTTTCGTGTCATGAGTCGTAAACTTTATCTGAGCTACGTTTCGAGATATACTTCTTCCATCGTCAAGCAGGGAGAAGTATCTCTCGAAACGTAGCTCAAATAAAGTCCATAAAGTTCAGAATTTTGAAAAATAAACGATACAAGATGAAAGCACGTGTAGGATGGTGACTTTTATTTTAACAGTAAAAAGGTAATGGGTATTCAATAACACAGAAATGAAAAAAAACGAAGTCATGTCATAAATTATTTGCTAGTACATGATTCCCCATATTTTTTCAAACTGAGAAGCTTGAATGGATATACCACTGGCCAGTACTTAGTGAATCTTTTGTACAGTAAGCATTTGTATCTAAAATATGTACTGTGTATTCACTAAGGTTTTCAAGGCTCCCAAGCATCGTAGCCCCCTGAATACCCCTTCGCCAATCGAATAAGCCCCTCAACAACCTCTTTCGAATACGGCCGCCTTGAAGATCCTAAATGGTCAAGTATTCAGCAATGCTATGAAATTTGATTTTTCGTAGCATGATATATCCGTCGACAATTTAGATGTTGTGATAATACAGACAATAGTATCCCGGTGGGAAAATCAAGGGCTTACCATGCTAGAGTTTCCGAGTCCGAGCCTCAGGCACGAAGTACTGCGCCTAATTCGTTTCTCCGTTATAAGCGGCATATCACTGAGTTTGTAAATGAAAAAGGAAAAAAAGAAAAAGAAGTGGGAAAGGGAAGAAAGCAGCAAATAAAAAGATCGGAAAATGCAAAGTAAACATCAAACAGGAAAAGTGACTGCGCCGATGTGGCATCCAGATGCAGAATATAGTCTCTCCTACACCGTCAGAAGTGCTTTTTTGTGGGTGTAGTTGATCATGACGAAATAATTGGAATAAAAACATAAGTTTTTGAACCACAGCAACGTAAGTTAATATCTTTATGTGATTTAATAGCACAACAGTGATATTGTCGTTCTTTCTTCAAAAAACCTGAAGACTGAATAGCTGATAACTGAATTCTAGAAGTATTTAATAGTCAAGTTTGAATGACAAAAAATAGGTTTTTCCACATAAGCGCTTGGTGTTTCATTTAAAGCTTTGTTGTCTTTTAAGAGTATTGTTTCTACACACTTCAAAATTATTCCACGGAATTGGTAATTTCTCACTTTTTACACCCCATGTGAGCTAGTAATATGCTAACACACTATTATAGTAATTCTTTGGGTGTTACGTAAATGCCTCTTTAAACAACTGTTAATATTGATTTGTGGTGAAAATATTTCTATGAGACGGGAGTGGTACTGAATAGATTTTATTTAACAGTCACCATTGTGCACTTGTTACTCAGACTATTGATAATATATATCATTCAGAACGTTAAATGTTTAAGAACAGACAAAGTCTTTTTCTTTACTTTTTTTTTCTTTATTTGCAGACGAAGGAAAATACGTTGACGCCATGAGAAGTTATTTAGAAATTGGAGCTATCACGACGGCATTTTTTAGCACTCCTGTTCACTATAATGTTTGGGATGATCAGGTAAGATAGCTCAGCAACAAATTTTGTTATTCTCTAGTGTGACAGTACAATAATACGGCATTTTTAGCACGCCTGTTCACTATAATGTTTGGGATGATCAGGTAAGATAGCTCAGCAACAAATTTTGTTATTCTCTAGTGTGACAGTACAATAATACGGCATTTTTAGCACGCCTGTTCACTATAATGTTTGGGATGATCAGGTAAG
>RDPX01000422.1:212161-232738 GCA_003991215.1 Morbakka virulenta
CGTGTGTAATGGATCTGGTACAGAGAGAGAGAGAGAGAGAGAGAGAGAGAGAGAGAGAGAGAGAGAGAAAGAGACAGAGAGAGACAGAGACAGAAAGACAAACAGACAGAGCCACAGATATATATATATATATATATATATATGTATATATATATTAGCAATGACTGCACAATTTTAACTTATTTGCTACCTGCTGTAGTTGCGCATTATTTTCTCAAGCAGCTATTCTAAATTCACTTGAGAGCCAAAGGAAAACAATTAACAATAAATGATTATTTTTATATTTTCGTAGGTATACAAAAGATTAATCCTTTGCTGTCAACACGAAAAGGCTTATACACAGGTAAAGGTTTAGATTTTAATTTTTGGCATCATGACTTAATTCCTTCAATGTTTTTTGTTAATAAATAGCACAATAATTTACTTGACCAAAGTTAATTAGATGTATAGTGTGTCTTGATTGTTTTGCCTATATCATTCCAGGCGGACCGCTCAGAATTTATATTTTATCGCCGTATTCATGTTGTTTAAGGCGGCCACACTTCCGTTTGTTCACACCTGTTCCTGTTGCTTAAGTAATTCGGTTTATTGAGTCGTGCAAAATGTAATAAGGAAGAATTAGAAAAGAAAAATGGAAATAGTCTGTAAGGGTAACATTAATTGTGGCACCAATGACCCTCGGACCCGCTCAGACTCCTCCTTGCTTGTAATGAGCTCCTTTATCTCTTATTTATTCAATGGATTTTGTAAAAACCGTTCGTGGACATGTTGACTGGCAAAAAAACAATGTTTTTTGATGATAAAGAACTTTACAAGGCATAAATCCACTAAGTTTATGGAACTGTGTAAAGAAGAAGAAAAAAAGCGAAGACAAGAATAATGATTTAGATCAAAAGATAGGAGTTCACATTGATATTTGTCAAGACCATGAACTTTTGCCAGCTGTAATGGTATTTTGCCTGTAAACATTTTAGCACTTTATTTTATTTTTGGTATAACTGGATAGAGTTAATAACCTTATCCAACCAAGTGTACTCATTGTTGGCAGTTGTTGATAGCTATCTGGGCATATTTGTTACCCTCCCAGGAGGGGCTGGAACCCTTGTTGGTCACGTGACATTACTACTTCACTGAGGTTGTTGTTACGTGGCATTTGGAAACTGTGGCCAATGCGTAAAGGTGACGTCGGGAGTCTTTGTTGAACTTTGTATGGTGTTATTATCCTCAGCTTTTACTCCTTCAGACGTCCCACTGGTAGTCCTGATCATGTACCGTTGATTTCCCCTGGTGGACTTGGTGCTTGGTGCTGCTGTGTGCACACCAACAATACCAATAAGCGCTGATCCGCCTGACACATCCCCACTCCATGTGGGACCTTTCCGATATACGAGCCATTGTAACTTGGCCATGAGATCATATTTATGTACCAACACTTGTCAGAAATAGGTGACACCTGCAAGCAGATCATTGAGTTTTCTCGTAAAGCCCAGACGTAGTCCTATTGCAAGACCGAAAACAACTTGGCTGGGAACAACCTTAAATGACCTGAAAATATACACTAACACAAGTGCTGCTGATGAATTTCTTGATAGACTTAAATCGCTCTGTGTTGACGGTAAAAACTGGAAACGAATTGTTGGCTTCATTAAGTCAGCAAAGCTAACGAATATACAAATATGATGATGGAAGGATCTAGAGATTAATGAGTGACAGTAAGAGTCATGAGATATTCATCGATAAATAAAGGCTATGCTTTAATGGAGTCAGTTTGCTTCTATGGCTCAGCACTCTTTTTTACGTCCTTACGTGATAACTTTTGGCCAAAAGAAGGAAAATGCCCAAAACATTTATTTCACTTAGTTTTTCCAATGATAGAAGGCACGCCAGTGGTCTCTTGTGGTGGTTGTGGTTGTCATTGTGGTTCCCCAGGCTCTGTTATGCTGAAAAGCCCACGCCATATGAAAAAGGCACGACGCTGACTGGATCCGAACACAATGTAGGACGTTTCTTGGTATTGTTCTTGTCTGAGTGCTGCCAAGTTAGGGCAATCTTCTATGCGATACGTGACTGTGTGGGGACTAACTTGGGAGAGTAGGCATAACTGTGTGGGTGTTGCCCAGGCAGTTTTTGTAATTTAATGATTAGTGATAGTCGCAACGAAATCGTGACAGGTGTACTGTCCAACCTTGACAGCTGTGTTTCTACTCAACAACTCCCCTAACAACAAAATACTAGACACCCCGTCACGCCACCCAGTATAAAATCACAGTACTAGGTAAAGCTACATTCCTTTATAATTACTCCACTATGACCATATTCTGCACTATAGTATAACGTAGAATGTATGGTCAAAACGCTAGAAAAATGGGCAACACACAGAGAGCAAACAGCACACTTTTTAAGTGAGATACTTTTTTCCTGTGCCGAGAATGTATGAATCTGAATTGAAATGTGGAAGAAAATTGCTTTGTATTGTATTGTATTGTATTGTATTGTATTGTATTGTATTGTATTGTATTGTATTGTATTGTATTNGGAAGGATCTAGAGATTAATGAGTGACAGTAAGAGTCATGAGATATTCATCGATAAATAAAGGCTATGCTTTAATGGAGTCAGTTTGCTTCTATGGCTCAGCACTCTTTTTTACGTCCTTACGTGATAACTTTTGGCCAAAAGAAGGAAAATGCCCAAAACATTTATTTCACTTAGTTTTTCCAATGATAGAAGGCACGCCAGTGGTCTCTTGTGGTGGTTGTGGTTGTCATTGTGGTTCCCCAGGCTCTGTTATGCTGAAAAGCCCACGCCATATGAAAAAGGCACGACGCTGACTGGATCCGAACACAATGTAGGACGTTTCTTGGTATTGTTCTTGTCTGAGTGCTGCCAAGTTAGGGCAATCTTCTATGCGATACGTGACTGTGTGGGGACTAACTTGGGAGAGTAGGCATAACTGTGTGGGTGTTGCCCAGGCAGTTTTTGTAATTTAATGATTAGTGATAGTCGCAACGAAATCGTGACAGGTGTACTGTCCAACCTTGACAGCTGTG
The DNA here is from genome assembly GCA_003991215.1 of Morbakka virulenta. Classification (NCBI taxonomy): domain Eukaryota; kingdom Metazoa; phylum Cnidaria; class Cubozoa; order Carybdeida; family Carukiidae; genus Morbakka; species Morbakka virulenta. The sequence goes on from RDPX01000422.1 coordinate 215,211, forward strand.
TTTCTACTCAACAACTCCCCTAACAACAAAATACTAGACACCCCGTCACGCCACCCAGTATAAAATCACAGTACTAGGTAAAGCTACATTCCTTTATAATTACTCCACTATGACCATATTCTGCACTATAGTATAACGTAGAATGTATGGTCAAAACGCTAGAAAAATGGGCAACACACAGAGAGCAAACAGCACACTTTTTAAGTGAGATACTTTTTTCCTGTGCCGAGAATGTATGAATCTGAATTGAAATGTGGAAGAAAATTGCTTTGTATTGTATTGTATTGTATTGTATTGTATTGTATTGTATTGTATTGTATTGTATTGTATTGTATTCGTCTTTGTTGTTTTAACCAATGCAGTAAGAGCAGTAGTTGAAAGTGATTCACGAACAAGAGTAGTGAAGAGCTGGTGCAAAATACCACGGATCTTAAATGACAGATGGCTGATCGACAGAGATCCACTTTTATTTACCCCTGCTGTTAGACACAAAAGTGGAGTCTACTACTTGGTTATAAATATCAATATTAAAACTGAGTTTTTGTAATTTGAAGCTTAGCTTGTTCGGAGAGTGATGTTGTTGACTCGGGCTGTGTCTACTCTGGTAAAGTATGGTTTACCAGAAAAAGCTTCTGTTTTGGAAGGTTTTTTATCAAAACTTTATTTTATTTTTAAATTTTAGGTGGCTATTTTATGTCAATTCCTTAATCCCATTGACTATACAGTAGCATTTAAAGCTTTAAAAGAAGGAACAAGGTATGATATCTCACAGAAATTAACTATTTGTAATAAAGAAAGCTTCTCAAAGATTATGTTAAAGACAAATGTAGTGTAATTATTAGTTATTAGATTTGTCTAATTTGTAATTAGACAAATCTAACAACTGCAGTAGTAGTGGTTAAATCAACAGATTACTCTGCAAGTGTTCTTTGACAGTTATCTTTCAGATTTAAAAGATATTGTGGCTAATTGGTTAGTAATATGTTATTTGTACTGTTTTGGTTTCAGTGATGATGCTGCTGATGCTCTATATGAATGCTTTTGGGATATAACGATACTAGAGTTCATTATTTGTATCCTTTACTGCGAAAATATTGCCTTCGAGAGAATCGAAGTGTTATTCTTGTTTTGCAGCTTCAGTTAAATCAAACGACAGCAATTTAAATGACCTCTGTAATAATGATGACAACAACAGAGTAATCCTAGACCTTGTAATGGTAGATGTCAACACTGATCTCGCAGCTTTGGAATCATTTGCACCAAAGAGAGTTAATTTTTACAGAAACATAGATTATGCTAAATTACTTTGCGCAAACTTTTTGAGAGTAGCTTATTATGAATATCATCTCACCTGTATTTCTAATATGAAATTTAGAAATAGAGTGTACAACTGCCCAGCTGCCTTTCTTATGCTTGTCACGGAAGGGCTGTTGAAGACTTTGCTGGCTTTTCTTTCTCGACGCCTACAATGGTATGGTACAAAGATATGGTAATCTGTCGCTGTGAAACTTATTATTCTGAAACAAGAAGGGGTTCACCACATAATTTACATAAGTATTGTCACGGCAGTGCAATTACATTCTTTAATCAAACAGGTGCTATTCAATCCTCCGCTAGGACATTGACAAATTAAGCGGTGGTGGTGAATTATTTTATTTCGTGCATTACAGCAAGAAGCCCTTTTTAACTATTTATACTTCATAAACTAATGCCTTCCAAATTCTAAACGCTCTTGCCGCTACCAACTGTAAACACTTAATTTTTATTTCATTAGGATATTAAATATCATGTGTCTACCTATTTTATGTAAATCACTGGGTTTTTAAGTTGATGTGCTCAGGCCAGTATTAACGCCCTTCACCCTCTTTTGTGTTTCCTTGATTCTACTTTTTGAGCACTCTTCCTGAGCCACGTTAAGTAAAAGCTCTATATTCAATGAAACCTGATCCCCCCAGCGTTTATGTGGCCTGCTAAGAGTTCTTGGGTTGTAGAGTTGTCCCTTAGATTTGCGAAGAAAAGAACTTTCTTTGTGTCCCCTCATAATTTTCTACACTCTCCAGACCATCTTTATCAGTGGGCTTTAACAGTTGTATACTGATCCCCTATTCTTCCCATAGTATCTTCATTTTTAGTACTGCCGATCAGGAAAATATGTAGAATTGCGCTCCTACTTCGTATTGCAAATATAAACCGTAGTTTTTTATTCGAACCCTTTAGTGGTCAGTTTCGCATGAAAAAGTTGCATTTGGGAGAACGATAATTATATTTTGGCCAAATTTAAGACTGACGTTGCTGACGTTGGTATTCCAGACTGCTTCCCACAAACGCCAGTAAGTTGCTCCTGTAAAGGCCGGTTCTCGTTTAGATGACATTGGTTGTTACTGGAACTATGCATAAAGAAACGAAATATCACCTAGTCTTACAAAACCTCATTCTCAGATACCTTGTTATTATTTGTTGTTGTTTTGTTGTTGTTGTTGTTGTATTTAAAACATTTCATTTTGACGTTTTAATTTTTATTCACCATTTACTAAAGCCTATTTCTTCAGTTGAACTCTTAGTTTTTGGAAAACTGCTGCCAACAAGTTAGGGCATGACTGAGGTCCAAATACTTTATTTTTTTCCAATTTAAAGCCAAGGCCTGTACATTCATAAAGTTTTCTTCTCAAATAACAAACCCCATTTTGGACTCGGTTTGCTTGACACCATTTTCGTCCTGGGCCATAGTTTGAAGTTTGATTGTCTTTTTATTTGTTTATATCTAATTGCTTTGCTGTAGTTTTATTATTTTTTATTTTGGGAGTGGTTAGAATAAGAACCAAGGGGTAGTATTTGCTTTTCACATTTCCACCTTCCCTTTCGCCTTCTTACCGCAAAATTTAGAATTTATAGTCTTAACTGTAACACACACACACACACACACACACACACACACACACACACACACATACACTTTGCCTAGTGTAATCTACACTTTGCCTCGTATTTAGCAACCAACACCCTACCACCAACCAAAAAACTTTTTTCATTCTAACCTTTGTCTTTTGTCATTTTTGTACCCGAGAAATTATAACACTTGTTTTGGCAAACAATTGATGACCTCTGTTTCACCCAGTTAGTTACTAACTGACAAAATTCATGATAACCTTTTTCTGGAAGGGTACTTGTTTTTAGGCATTCTTGTATTGTGAATAATATGTAACAGTAAGTAGTGTCTCATATGTAATTGGCATTTTTCGAAGTAACAACTTAGCAGATATTTTCCTATTTAATAAAAACTTGGGTTTTTTTGCATGTGCTATCATGATAAGAGCCTTTCACCAACCCACTTTCTCCCTTGATGAATAACAAAATTGTTTTCTTTGCCAGAGACATATCAACTTTTCATTTGTTGTCACAGCTTTACTTTTAAATAGATATGCATAACAAAAGAGGAGAGCATGATAAGAAGCAATTGGCAGTAAGTAGTAACGCAACAGTGCTATAACTGTAGTATATGTAACGTGACGTGCCACAGATGATTGCAATCATATTTTATTTCAGTTAGTTGCAGCTATCAGCAGAGACTATTAACAATGTTCTAGCTAATCCGTTAGGGTGAGGGGCACTCTTCATTTTTGAAATAACTTTTATGCAATGATATCCAGGCAATGCTAAAATTCACTAACGCCCCAGTGAAAAAGTGAAGAACTTTTTTTTATACTCACCAAGGTAGCATTTTAGCATTAGCCACTGCTTTTAAGCCTTTACACGGAACCATCAAATTTTTTTCACTGCCGTCATAAATGTTCATGTTATGACCTAGGAGCTGTTCTGCTTTATATGAGTTCTCCTACAGAGATTGTTGCAACTTTTATGCTATTGTAAGACTTTGCCTGCAATACAGTTGTTGTTACACCGGCTGGCCTACGTGCTATAATATCTAATAATGATTCAGAGTTGAGTTTCACATATAGTTGGAGAGAATATGTCTCCTTTTCTTCAGTCACTTTGTCGTTGCAGGTTTTGCCGGTTTGGAGTCTCCTCTATCGGTACTTCTCATTTGGTAATTCTTCTGGAAAGTTGACTGAGCTGGATCCACTATCTTACGTCAGAACAAGACCTACTAGACATTCTGAGGGACTTTTTGAAGACTATCCCCAAAACTTTCATGTTGTGGGACTTCCTTATTCTTTCCTGGTTTCCTTCCTCTGACCACAAGTTTCCCCGTTAAAAAATACGGTAAAATTTTCCCGTTTCTTTGCACAATCCGCATTTGGAAGAATATTGATTCTAAATATAGTTTGCGGGGCTCTTTACCAAATAGCTAGATTATCTATCGAAAAATTGTAGTTTAATGACCAGGGAAAGTACGTTATCCCCTTTTTGCATGTAACCCTTATATGGTTAGGCCTATACAAAGTGAAAGAAGTAAGGCAAAGGATTGTTGAGCTTTTCGTGTTTCCACGGGAAGCTTGAAAAACTCAACAATCCTCTGACTTACTTTTTTTACTTTCTAAAGGCCTACGAAGACGAAGACATTAAAATTGAATTCAATTTCTTAGTATTTAATCTATTTTCATGACTGATAGCTAAAATAAGCAGAATTGTTGTATGCTTTACATTCATACGTGTTAGATTTTGTTGTCTGTGGTAGAATTCACCCTGATACTTTTCTTGTACGAAATAGTCAATGAAAGATAACTTTGCATTTATACTGACCTGGGATAGATTTTTTTCGATCAACCAGCTAGTTTTTGTGTGCATTAAACTGTGCTTTCGATGCGTAAAAGAACACTGATTAACAATGGACTATCAGTGCCTCACTGTATAAGCACGAAGGAAGTATACTTCTATACCTTGGTGCACCAATATATCAGTACCTTCCAATAACAAGAATTCAATTTTATTTTTGCTCCCTGTTCATGGAAGTGTTGTCTAGAAATAACGTCGAACCTATGTGCTTGAACCATAGAGTCTTTCCCTGTTATCTCTTGTATCTGCTGGGAGGTGGGGCTCTGGTATCTTTCTTTTAACTAGTTGGCAAAAAGATTTTTAAACAAAGATAAATATCTTTAGATATACTTTCTTTTTTACCTATGAGACTCTAGAACTTCACTTTTGTGTTTTCTTTATACCAGTGAAAAAGTAGATGAGAAGGATTTGTCGTCACTTGTCTTTTAGAGAATTTCAAACTTGTTAATAGTATAACTCAGTCGTCATACAGTGTAGCATAACGAAGTTTATCGCATTCAGTACATTTTTAATTGCTTGTACTCAGATCAGTGAACCAAGACCATTTGCGTAAACCATTTTCATGATGAATCCATAAAATTGATCTTCATTTAAGAGTCACATGCAAAAAGGGAATAATGTACTTTCTTTGGTCATTATATTACAATGGTTCGATAGATAACCTACTTAGTTGGTAAAGAGCCCTGCAAACTATACTTTGAATAATTTTTATTGGAAATACGGATTGTGCAAAGAAATGGAAAAATTATACCGCATCTTTTAACCGGAAACTTTTGGTCTCTGTTCAGCATAAGGAACATTCGGAACTGAAATTACCTGGTGGCTGGTCCCAGATAACAAATGGTACCTTTACATGGTCTATAGTTTATAAGTTATGTAACAAGACTGAAAAATTGTATTCATTGACAGTTGGTCTATATCAAAAGGGATGACTGTATATGCTGGTTAGTCTTTGATTTACTAATAGCTATTGTTAATATTCATAGTTTTTGCTATGTCATTTTCACCGTTTTTAATTGAAGAAATGGAGACATTGCCAAAGTTCTGCAGTTGTTTTTCAGTTGATCCTTAAAACCAGTTATTCAGGGGTCAAACCATTTCTGACGTGTTCTTTACATACATAGAAATCTTTAGAAATTAGCTAGCCAAGAAACCATTACTTCTGCAGTTTAAAGGTACAGGCAGCCGATAACGTGTGTAGTCTTTGCTAGTTTTATTAAGGAAATTCGTAATACATACTTGTGTTTTGATTATTGTAATGTACTATCTTTCTCGCAGATCAAAGTTATCGGTCAGCCGGACATAAATTCATGCAACAGTCCAGACATCTTGAAACAAAGTGCTGATCTCCGAAAATGTAGATTTTTACGAATTTTTGCAAAGATGTATTGGAAATGAGGACTTAAGAGAAAACTTTTCGGGATTTAACCAGCGAGAAACAACTACGCAAGGCGCTGGTAGTTAAGATGTGCTACATGATCCAGACTTTGTGGTCTTGTGTATAAATTGGCCAATTGATTGGAGCTGTTACTATTCCTTGCATCCAGATAAGAAGTTTAAAACATTATACGGCTCTGGCACCAGTTATCAATAGGATTCCCGCCCATGAGAGAAAGGTCTGAAATTGTTATATACAAACTTTTTATCAACAGACCCAGGTGACAGAATCTCAAATACTGTCAAGACTACTAAAGAAAAACTATTTTGTATATTCATATAATTGTCATGAAGATCACCTTTCCTCTACCATGATGTTTGTCGTTATAATTATATATAATTTCATATATATAATATAATAATATAATTTCACCGCCCCACTGACTTGCACTTTAGGGATAAAATTAATAATTTGGGCTCTTCCCAGGTATAAGGGCCTATCAGTGGCCCCGAAAATCTCCAGCCGCTTCTGTTGTCGTGTCATTCTTTGTGAAATCAAGGTAAGAATGAATTTCCAATGAAACAGAAACATGCGCAGATGAACAAAATGCAATAACTTTACTGTGAGTCTGGACTAGTATCACGAAACTTTTACTGTTGTACAATAACGAAGGTAAAATATTCCCTTCCCTTTGAGGAAATGACATGGCTAAATATCAGTTTACCAAAATTGTCAGAAACATATTGGACACATAAACGTCCAGAAGCATCATCTCTCCATTACTGGGTAACAATGGGATGATGACTAGAGTTTTATCACATTATTACCCAATAACGAGAGGGATGATATCCATCAAGAAATTACCAGTCAAGAGGTAGCAGAATACGAAACATTATTAGGCTAATAATAAATTCGTACTCCCTAAGGATATCAAATTTATAACACTGATGTTTCTTTGCTGCAGTTCCCTTCGCAAACTGATCAGATTTTGGACTTAGTCAATAAATCCAGCTGGTTGCAAAGATTATGCATGGACTGGATCAATCTGAAGCTCCTAGTCAGGATTCCATCCCTGCACTTAACTTAAAAGAGTGTGGTTCTGATTTATCATCCTTGATATTCAAACATTGCCTATCGAAGTCTTGTTTTCCATCTTCCATGCAGAAAATCAGAAGATTCAAAAATTACCTGTTTTGAAATGGGATCAGCAAAACCTCCCATTTACAGCAGTCCCTACAGACACACTTTTTCAGCAAGACCAGCTTGGGCTTGAAACCCATTTGAACCTTGTACACCAAACATTGTTTCAGGAAAATGTAAAAGGTATGGGGACATTGTCATCAAAACAAAGATTAAATTGTGTGTCATACCTGTGGACAAAATCTAAGGCAGAGAATATTGCTAATCTTCTTTTTGAAAAAAACTTTATCAAACCCATGCTAGTGGAACTGAAAACAACATCATCCCATGAACTGAAGAAAAGAATAGGTAAGGTATACATTTTAAAACGTATAACATTCGATTAAATTATCTTGGTAAATAGATTGTCGTAATTTTTCTCAGCAGATGAAAAATGTCTTGCAATCCTTTTCTTGCTTTGTATTGGGTTAAACAGTGCCACAGTAAGGATTAGAAAAGGTTTCTTAACAATGCATTCCTCATGATCACACAGTAAATGATTTTCACACACACACACACACACACACACACACACACATACTTCCTTCATGTGAAAGGTATTCAAGTATTTAATGTCAGTACTACATGCTTATGCACTGAAGAAATGGGCTGGTATCTTTTAGAAATGGGAATCTTGTTCTCATCACCAAAAACCTTGCATTCAGCCTCAATTTTTTGCTACATACCTGCATTCTTCATATATGCTTTTCTTAATATGCAGCTTAATATATAGCTTTGATATTCTTGTTTATTTAGAAAATAATTTTGTGTCTACCTGGCCCTGTGTACTGCTTTTCACAGTTAGCAGCAAAGGCTGAGATGAGTAAGCAGCTGCACATTGGCTTATTGTGAAGGAGGTTCCTGGTTCAGGGAGCATCAATCCCCAATTAATGNTTAGAAATGGGAATCTTGTTCTCATCACCAAAAACCTTGCATTCAGCCTCAATTTTTTGCTACATACCTGCATTCTTCATATATGCTTTTCTTAATATGCAGCTTAATATATAGCTTTGATATTCTTGTTTATTTAGAAAATAATTTTGTGTCTACCTGGCCCTGTGTACTGCTTTTCACAGTTAGCAGCAAAGGCTGAGATGAGTAAGCAGCTGCACATTGGCTTATTGTGAAGGAGGTTCCTGGTTCAGGGAGCATCAATCCCCAATTAATGCTATACACAATTTGTTTCCCAGTTTGAAATGGGGGGTTATGTGTTTGCCAAGTACAAACTTGGCAAACACATAAACCGCTCTCTTGAGGATGCCGGAGTCTTGTTTTCCATCTTCCCAGGAGGTTTGAAGCAAGGCAGTGTGCCTCTTCCCAGAGACACACTGCCTTGCTACATAATCTTTCCGCTTATGGTATTTGTATGGAAGATTCTTTGGTACCATTGAATCCTTTCTCGTAAAATGTGGTGTCACTATGAATGGAATTACATCTGATTGATATTCCATTAATTCTATTCCAAGAGGTTCTGATTTTAGTCCAATTCTCTTTCTTCTTTACATGAATGATCCCCCTGGTAACTTCCATTAGTTCACCAACATAACTCCTAATGATAATATCTTGTACTGTCGCATTGGCCACAAGGCACCTCTATAGGAGCAAGTCAGACTTGCGGAATGTTTGAAGTCTGTCCTTCAGGCTATCACACAATAGGGAAGGAAATGACTGGTTTCTTTCAATGCTGCAAAAACGCAATTGGTATCATTGAATAAAAAGCTGAGTCCTAATTTCTCTTCAATATTCAGGAACGATCATTATGATGTTAACCCTGGTGAGGTTGCTTCGCCTCTCAATTAATGCTCTTTGAGGATGCCGCCTGTTTTCTTCCCATCGTTCTTTTGATTCTTATATTCAATATATTGTTAAGACTGTTTCTAAAAAGGCTGGTTCTATGAGTTCACTAGAGATAACCCTATGCTCGATGGCATTTTGTACCACTATAAATCTATCCTCGGTCATTGCATTGAGTAGTCCTCTGACATCTCGACAGGTCTTCCTCATCTCAGCTTGATGTTCCTGATCGAGCTCATCGAAGTTTTTGTAACTCGATAGATCCAATTTTGCTGTTCCTTTTTAAACTTTGTCTTAACCACGAAATGTGGTTTGTATGGGACTTTTTTGTCTTATTCGTATTATCATGGGAAGTCCTATAATGAGATTTCCTTTCTGGAACCAGCTCAATTTGGAAGTCCTCAAATGAGATTTCCTTTCTAGAACCAGCTCAATTTGGAAATGCTCTAACGAGATTTCCTTTCTGGAACCAGCTCACTTTGTTGCATCACGTGTAATCCGTTTCTCTCACATCTTACTTTTACACCTCGTTGAAATAAATATTCCTATGAATGTGGTTTTTTCCTAAGACAGCTGGATTGTGGAACTCTTTGGTTTCTGAATGCTTTTCTCCATCTTTTTACTTGAATGTTCTTAAGCCTTTGGTCAACTCTTGTCTCTTAACCACATATTAACTACTCTTAACACCCCATAAAATGAAAACACAAGCTATTTCCGTTACATTCATCGTTTTCAAAAAGTGCTGACAGCCATAACAGTACATAATCACAGACGTATAAATCACTAACTACTTCATAGTTGACATTCCACCTTTGGCTGTTGTTAGTCCTGGTTTCTAAGAAAGTTCTACAGATCGCAGTTGTGGCAGTAGCCAAGTAACAGAATCGCCAATGACTATTTAATATACATGTATGTATGTATGTATTTATTTATTCGCCACTAACAAAAAAATACAAATGTTCAAAGGTAAATGGTAAAAACCTAATACATGATGTTATCCAAAATAGTTAAAAAATAAGACTAAACAGAAACAAAAAAGAACGAAACAAACAAGCGGGACGGTAATCTAGAGAAACGGTGGCAGGGGTAGCATAATACAGATCATGAAGACCTTATTTTCATTATGGCCCNATTCTGATGAATTACAAAGATAGTAGCTGCTAAGATTGTCTACAATATTTTGGTGGTCTGTTATAACTACGGCTGATATTAAAAGAGTAAAGGGTATTAACAGTTTGATGAAGTGTCTAATAGATTTTTCTTTGTTGAAAACAGTGATTGGTGTACTTCTTCTTCTAAGTCCAAGAGCAAGGAGGCCAAACTTCCAGATGTAACTATTAAATTCAAAATTAAGTGATGATCTTTCAAACCGTATTAATAATCTCTCAAATCTTAATAATGATTCTTGACATCATAAAGTTAAGATGAAAAAATTCATACCAGATAAGTAACTCGAAAATTTTGCCCGTTGGTCACGTTCTCGATCAAAAGGTAAAAACAGCAAAATAGAATAAATAAAGATTTGATGATTTAGCGAAAAAACTTTGTAAAAAAGATCTTCGTCAAATATCCTTTGAAATGAAATATAATTTGGCCTTTTAATGGCAGTATATATACATACATATACATATACTCAATATGCAGACAGTACCGTTTCTCCCTTTGTGGGCTCATCAGTGCAGCACAGAGCTTCAGAGACATCACTCTGACAAGCTGAAACATAACTCTCTGGCCATGTTGCCGGAGCAAACACGGCCTAAACAGTTACTGTGGGATCTTGTCTGAGTGCTCAAACTACGCAAGCGCAGTGAGCTCAGCATTATACATTAGCATCCACATTATACATATACATATACTCAATCTGCAGACAGTATCGATCGGTACTGTCTGCAGATTGAGTATATGTATATGTATATGTATAATGTGGATGATAATGTATACTATTTAATATGTAAAGTATGTTTTTCGTCGTAATAACCAATAAACTGTACGTCCATATCAATATGCTTATTTCTTTGAAGTGTTTTTATCCCTACACACATAAATAACATTGTGATACTTGTCAAAATGTAAGTAAGTAAGTATTAATTCGGCACTAAAAAAAATACACAAAAAATGTACAAAGGTAAAAGCTAAAAAACTAGTACATGATGTCATCAGAAATAGTTAAAAAAATAAGAGTAAACAGAAAGAAAAAAGAACAAAACATACAGGGGGGACGGTATTCTAGAGAAACGGTGGCAGGGCTAGCATAATATAGATCGCGAAGACCTTATTTTCATTATGACCCCTTATCATAATGCCACTCGAGGATTATAATGCTAGTATACGGCACTTGGTACCTTTGTTCAAACTTCAAATTCTTTAACAATCGTTATCCCCAAAAAATTTCGAGCAGCTAGTCATAGCAACAAATTTTCTTTCTGCTGTACATTTTGTTAGTTTTTTTTCTGCTTTGTATTTTTACTTGTTACTACTCCAACACCCTAGGCTACAAAACAAGAATTCTCAAGACTCTCTTAACAAGGCTAATTGGAGAGAAAGAAGTGACAAGGCACTGTTGATGGAGTGATCCATTTCAATAATGTCAAATTCCTGGATAAAAGCAATACGTTTCACAGACACATACACAGATCGATCTACTTGAAGATTCCAAGATTTTCACCCCAGTAAGACTGGGAGTTGACATTACATTAAAGCGCTCTTTCTTCATTATAATCTTCAACCATTACTTATTACTTCTCAGTTTTTCTTTTCGTTGTTTGGTGGTCTCATTTGACTGTGTTACGTGTAGTAAAATACCACAAGACTCTGTTCAAATTTGCAGTGTGCTGTGATTGCTGTTGATGAACGCCTCAACTTTTTTGTATTTTGCCACATTATGAAGCGTTACTGCTATAAACAGTGCCATTTATATGAAAGATGAAGAATTCAAAGCTTAAATGGCTAGTTGTCTCCAGGAAACTACTTTCTATTGTTAATAGAAAATTTTAGCTGGAATTGGGTTGTCCTGTGGATGTAGATCTGTTCTTCATAAAGAGTCTTAATGAGTTTGTGTACAGATCTTCTTCCCCTTAGAGAAAATGTTTTAAGCACCATTGTGTCAGCGTAGTCTTCTGCACATAAGGTGAAAACCTGCTCTTTCTCCGGAAATATCATTGATTGTTACTAGTGTGTTTAGCAGAGTGGTTAAAATGGTAAACTGGTATGTGGCGCTGTCGATTTAGAAGTTGGGTGAATTTTTAGAGACAAATGAGTCGATTCTTTCCAGGTTGATGTTAATGGTTGTCAATAGACATTCTTATGATCAAACATCCCACCATCAAGAAATCTAACATACAGGAAGATAGAAAGAGACTTTACTAGTGAAGTAATCTATGAGTTTGAGCAACACTGCTGACTCTTTTTACGAAAGAGTACTAGCAATTATGCTATTTTTTGCTATAAAAGCTGCAATATTCATCAAAGATTTAGTTTTCGCCTGTGAAACTAAAATGCACTAAATGACTTATAACCGCCCAAGACCTAAGCTACCAGTGGCTAACTTAGACAGCTGAGGGCAGTAAAGTTAAACGTGGAAGTTTTTAACGATCCAAATATGTATATTTAGATTGGAACAGGTTTAATAATTAATCTTGACCTCTTTCTTTTTTTCTAATACGAAATAAACTACCTAATTTCTTTTTGCTACTATTGTGACCTTTTTGATCGGCATGTTGAGCTTCTTGTAAATCCGTAGTAATTTTCTGATTGTAAATAAAGATCTGGCCAAAACCTACTATTAGTACCTCCTTTAGAAGAAATTTCGACAGCCTATGAAAATTAGCGAAGGCATTTCCTGAAATGGAAACCTCCCCACACTTTATATTGTAACCAAAAATACAAGCACACTAAGAGGGAACGTTGCGTACTGTACTACAAATATAGTTATTGGTCACCAAGTGTTCTGTCAAAATAAAAAATATACATTTGTGCATTTTTGTGCTTCCAAGATCAATTAACTTTAATTCAAATCTTAACTTTGTTTGTTTCTAGTACAACATATTAATTATTTCGATTGTATTTTATCCTGTAAGAGAAAGTGCTATAAATGTCTTTCAAGAGTACCCCTCCGAAACGAGTTGTAACAGAAGTTACTATGATATAAAATTGCAGCAAATTCAGGTACCCCGTCGGGCTTCTTTTCCCAAAATAGCAATTTGATGTCTGTTATGTTGTTATTTCTTTTGACTAAATAAAGAATTCCTTTCAATGAGTGTATTTCTCGTTAAGCAATAAGTGGAAAGAAGGTGTTTATCAGCTTTTAGAGTTGACTGTAAGGGGTGTTGATGGGAAAATCATCTTGAAGTTTATTGTTTGACTGGTACCTCTTGAACAAAATCCACGAAGGTAATCATCGTCTGTTACAAAGTCCCTTTCCTTATAGTATTATAATCTGTATAAGTAAACAAACAAACGAAAATAATAGAGTTCTTCTGCTGTATAAATACGTTGGAGGGCCTTTTTGCATAATTTCAACGATATTATTATTCGTGAACAAAATCCACGATGGAAATCATCGTCTGTTACAAAGTCTCTTTCCTTATAGAATTATAATCTGTATCAGTAAACAAACAAACGAAAATAATAGAGTTCTTCTGCTGTATAAATACGTTGGAGGGCCTTTTTGCATAATTTCAACGATATTATTATTCGTGAACAAAATCCACGATGGAAATCATCGTCTGTTACAAAGTCTCTTTCCTTATAGAATTATAATCTGTATCAGTAAACAAANTCTGTTACAAAGTCCCTTTCCTTATAGTATTATAATCTGTATAAGTAAACAAACAAACGAAAATAATAGAGTTCTTCTGCTGTATAAATACGTTGGAGGGCCTTTTTGCATAATTTCAACGATATTATTATTCGTGAACAAAATCCACGATGGAAATCATCGTCTGTTACAAAGTCTCTTTCCTTATAGAATTATAATCTGTATCAGTAAACAAACAAACGAAAATAATAGAGTTCTTCTGCTGTATAAATACGTTGAAGGGCCTTTTTGCATAATTTCAACGATATTATTATTCGTGAACAAAATCCACGATGGGAATCATCGTCTGTTACAAAGTCCCTTCCCTTATAGTATAAAGAGTTAATGAACCCCTATTGACCATTTAAAGTTAGGCCATAAAAGGATCTGTCTTGAAACAAATTTTAACCTCAGAAGACCTGGGACCTCATTGGTGCTTACTGTGATTACCATGTTTATTTGGTTGGAAATACTTGATGTAATAATTGGCCCTAGCAATGGCGGGAATGACCAGCAGATGTAAATATTAGGAATTTTAAATGATATGTTATCGAAGTATGGAAAATGTATGAAGGATTACGGTACTGTAACTTAAAGTATACGTAACAGAGGTTCTAAAATATACATTGGTAGAGCTCCCTTGGTGTGCTATTTCTATCGATAATTGAAGTTGGTTTATTTGGCAACCTGTGAGTTTGATAAGAACATCCTGTGAATTGAGCTTAATATGTAAAAAGTGGATAATATCTGCGAAAACAACAGTGAAAAACTTGAGGAAACCGAGTATCGAATCAAGCAATATCAGTACGACTGTAAAAATGTACTTTTCAGTATATTAAACCTTGTTCTTTTATGTGTTACCTCAAAGACAGAGGATCGTTTACCAGAATTTTTTTAAGTTAACTAAGCAGCGAGAAGCTTTTCATTATTAGTAGTATTATCTGAATACTAGTACCATCTCACATTTAAAGTAAGCGTTAAAAACAGCAGAAAATACACAGTTGAATTTCTGACACAACTTTCTAAAGATGGGATTGGAGGGAAACATACAATTTTCCAGATGCCTGTTTCATAACAGTTAGCCCTCTCGTCTAATGGAGCCTATCTTCCTCTCTGATGCTAGATATAAATACACTTCAAATCCAGCACTAACGAGAAACACCTAGTTATTATAACGAGGATGAATCCATTCCCTGTTACACAAACACCATTATTGTTAACTGTAAACAATGTTTTTAATGCCTAATTGACCAGCGTCGACCTCATTAGCAGACAGTTTTGTGGTTCAGACCTGTGAATAGAATCGAAATAGAATCGAATACTTATGTTTGATGCTTCTAGTACTAATATTTGTTGACAAGTGAGTTTCTTACTTTCAAAAAATGGAAAATTTTGTCCTATATGATGAAGTAGGCAGGGGAGACCGAAGTATCATTTACAAAGGGAGGAAAAAAGGAACCATAGAATATGTGGCGATTCACTGTGTTGAGAAGTCTAAGCGTAAAGACTTACAAAATTATGTCAGAATAAGCCATGAATTGGCACATAAGAACATTGTTAAATTTTTTGAATGGTATGAAACGTCAAATCATTTATGGCTTGTTGTTGAACTTTGTACTGGAGAAAGCTTAGAGACTATACTTTCACAAGATATGTTTCTTCCAGAGCCTACTGTGCAGGCATTTGGAAAAGATATTGTAGAAGCTTTGTTCTATCTTCACTCTCTTGACATTTTGTACTGTGACTTGTGCCCTTCAAAAGTCTTGCTTGATGGTAGTAATAGGCTGAAATTTAGTAATTTTACATTAGCCAAAATTGATGGTGAACAGCAACCATCAAATGAAGTTTTCAGTGATGATGATGAAGCAATTGGCCGCCTCGGGTCACCAACTTACATGGCTCCAGAAGTGCTGCAAGGGGGGCAAAATAGCAAGACAAGTGACCTGTGGTCATTAGGCTGTATTCTGTTTGAGATGTTTTCAGGTGCTCCACCATTTACAGCAGATTCCTTCCAAGAGCTAGCTGACAACATTTTGAATTCTGATGTTGCATATCCCATGCAAGGGAAGGATTCAACATTTATTAAAGCATCAGAAAACCTTTACATGTTAATTCAGGGTTTACTTCAGAAAGACCCATCAATGAGAATTGATTGGCTTGAACTGTGTGTACACCCATTTTGGGAAGGATCATTAAATCACATAGCTGATGTCCTTGAAAACAGCAGGTTTATATCATATGGTGAAGATGAAGGCTGGAATAATACCTTTATGGAAAGAAATACATCAATGGTAACAAGCTCTTTGCAGGCTGAACAGAAAGGGCAAAAAATTGAAAAGCGTCCCAAAACTGTCCCTGGAGATTCCCTTAGGGTAAGGAGAGAAAAACTACAAGCAACTGGAGAAAAAAATATCAAGCAAGTGAAAGGAACTGTTAATTCAAATACTTTTAAACTGGATAAAACCTTAGTTGTCCTTGATCTAGCACATATTGGAAGTGCAAGTTTTGACAATGTGAGGGTACGTAATGCCAACAACCTTGACCATTACAGCAAAGTAAGAGAAAATAAAGGGAAAAAAGAAATGAATGTAACAGATGGTAGCTTAATTTCTGATTCTCTTAATGCAACCAATCTGACAAATGTTGAATCGGATATGCAATATGTTATCGGACCAAACCTCAGTGTTATTGATCTTCTGTATCATCCTTCTGATCTATCAGTATCTCCAATTGCAGAAAATCAGAAGATTCAAAAATTACCTGTTTTGAAATGGGATCAGCAAAACCTCCCATTTACAGCAGTCCCTACAGACACACTTTTTCAGCAAGACCAGCTTGGGCTTGAAACCCATTTGAACCTTGTACACCAAATAATGTTTCAGGAAAATGTAAAAGGTATGGGGACATTGTCATCAAAACAAAGATTAAATTGTGTTTCATACCTGTGGACAATATCTAAGGCAGAGAATATTGCTAATCTTCTTTTTGAAAAAAACTTTATCAAACCCATGCTAGTGGAACTGAAAACAACCTCATCCCATGAACTGAAGAAAAGAATAGGTAAGGTATACATTTTAAAATGTATAACATTTGATTAAATTATCTTGGTAAATAGATTGTCGTAATTTTTCTCAGCAGATGAAAAATGTCTTGCAATCCTTTTCTTGCTTTGTGTTGGGTTAAACAGTACCACAGTAAGGATTAGAAAAGGTTTCTTAACAATGCATTCCTCATGATCACAGAAAATGATTTTCACACACATACACACACACACACACACACACACACACACACACACACATACTTCCTTCATGTGAAAGGTATTCAAGTATTTATTGTCAGTACTACATGCTTATGCACTGAAGAAATAGGCTGGTATCTTTTAGAAATGGGAATCTTGTTCTCATCACCAAAAACCTTGCATTCAGCCTCAATTTTTTGCTACATACCTGCATTCTTCATATATGCTTTTCTTAATATGCAGCGTAATATATAGCTTTGATATTCTTGTTTATTTAGAAAATAATTTTGTGTCTACCTGGCCCTGTGTACTGCTTTTCCCAGTTAGCAGCAAAGGCTGAGATGAGTAAGCAGCTGCGCATTGGCTTATTGTGAAGGAGGTTCCTGGTTCAGGGAGCATCAATCCCC
>RDPX01000422.1:233813-281323 GCA_003991215.1 Morbakka virulenta
TTTAGAAATGGGAATCTTGTTCTCATCACCAAAAACCTTGCATTCAGCCTCAATTTTTTGCTACATACCTGCATTCTTCATATATGCTTTTCTTAATATGCAGCGTAATATATAGCTTTGATATTCTTGTTTATTTAGAAAATAATTTTGTGTCTACCTGGCCCTGTGTACTGCTTTTCACAGTTAGCAGCAAAGGCTGAGATGAGTAAGCAGCTGCACATTGGCTTATTGTGAAGGAGATTCCTGGTTCAGGGAGCATCAATCCCCCAATTAATGCTATACACAATTTGTTTCCCAGTTTGAAATGGTGGTTTATGTGTTTGCCAAGTACAAACTTTGAAGATAGAAGTGGAAGTGGTTTAATAGGAATAAGAAGAAAATGACAAAAGGTGTAAAGAAAAAATACATTTAGCTCATTACCTAGTTGTGGTTTTTGCACTTTCAAATTCAAGACTTGTTACCTCTTTCCCATAAGCATTAGTTTGCCATTATTTCAATAATATTTGTGGCATGCAAATCATACAGCTTGACATCTTCTCTACTATTGTGCTTGCATCCAAGTTTTTCTCCCATCTCTGGCTTTAGCATCTTTTTTTTAACATTATGACTAACCAATGAAGTGAGAATTGCAACAATATAACTGCAGAAAGAGATTCCAATTTAACTTGGCCATTTCTTGTCATTTCAGGTGTGATATGGCAGCTTACATCTCACTGGTTGTAGTATATTATCTCTTAATTTATTTACCTAACAAATTGTGAATTTCATTGAGTAAGAATAGCTCAACTAATGCAGAGACAAAATGAATTAAAGTTTATGTTTATGGTTAACAGAGATAATAGTGGAAAATTAGTTATGTTTGAAAAGGGGATTTCTAAATGGTTGGGGAATCCCAATTCAATACAACATTCCTCACCATTGACAAATTGAACCCAAAGGAAGAGTCAAAAAATGAATTCTGCAGCCATTAGTCTCTTTGCATTGAGTAATGTGTGAGGGTTCTGCCAGAGTTCCCTAATGATTTCTTCCCATTGTCTATGGCCATACCTTGTCCAAGATTCACCCTGCTCTTTCTTCATTTCTTCCCCCACCAATCTCCTCCAAATGTTCTCCAGTCACCCACTTCCCTGCTTTCCTAGAGGGATTTGGTGCATGGTAACCATGCTAATTGCTACTCCTTCCTTTAAAGACCATGCTCTAAGCAATGCCATTATCAGCATCTGATCTCAAGTAAAAGATGGTTTCTGGAAGTTCTTTGGTAGATGGTCTGGTTTGACACTGTGTTGGTTCAAAAGATGAGAAGGATTCTGCAAGAAATCTAGTCTGGAACACATATTATTTTTGGTGAAGATAGATAGTCACCTTCCAGAATTCTGAGCATGCTGGTTTTAAAAGAAGTCAAAGTTTTTTTCCACTAGAACATCTAAAAATGATAAATAACCATTCTTTTCTTTTTTTGGTAGTTAACACCAAGGATCAGTAGAGATTGTTTAGGTTAATAATGAACTTTTTACTTCTTTTCTAATTTTTGAAAATGGCACATGTGACATTGGCAGATCTATAATACATCAGAACATCTACATTTTGTGTAGACTCAAATAATTGTTTTTTGTAGTGCCCTACAAATTTTAGTCACTGCTGGACCCAGTGGTGACCCCATAGCCATACCTTCAACTTTACTGGTATATAACATTTTTCAAACTAAATTCAACCAATTATGTTGCAAAAATAATGGGTGGGCTTTCTCAGTCATCTTTTTTCAGTATTGAATAAGGCAAACACCAGAGCACATGCTGCACTACAGAGTCATTGGCCTTCAAGGGGATGTGCAAACTGTGAGCGAAGAAGAGCTTCAACAGTGGCTGCAATCTACAAACTTTACCTTATAATATGATTTTTTTTAAAGTTGTACATTCATACTTTTTAGCTCATATGCATATATATTCAGTATTGAATAAAAAAACACACTTGCTTTCAGCTTTCTTATCCTAGCACCTTTGGTACAGTCAAGTGCCAACAAAACAGCTATTCACTAAAGGGAATGTTATGTTATTAGTGATTTTAAAGTTTTGTACCACCAATCATTTATTATTTCATTTATTCCATTGTTTTTGGCTTTTATAGGCTATTCGATTATTCCCATGGCATTCCAAACAGTTTATGTTTTTTTAATTAGTTTGTGATACACTTTTAGCACAACATTTATACCACCACCCCCACCCCTCACCCCTCAAAACTGATTTTTATCCTGATCTTAACATGTAAAGATACTGCTTTCAATTTGTTGTTAGAAGAATTATTATTGTACATATATTGGTGTGACTACATCACAGTTGGCTGTTTTAAGCTAATGACTGTTTAGGTATTTAATCTAGCCTAATGTATTATATGAGTTTTTTTGTACGTTTATCAAAAAAAATACTTCTGTTAGCTGGCATGTTAGATAGTTGTTCTTGGACTAGGTGTTTTTTGTTGGTATGCTAAAATTACTAAATGTGTTACACACCACTTTCTTTTGGGGTTTTTTTTTTGTGTTTATGCCATGAGACACCCTTTGTACCTCACCTGCTCTGTCCTTTCAATCAGGCATCTGTAGGCCAAATTAGATGTAATTATTGGCTACTGCTCATTTTTTACTATTGCTTACCGTTGTTAACCATTTATAACCATTTGAGAGTGGTTGCTAGACATTGTTAGCACAAAATATTGTTTGTTGAAATACATGAAGTTACAGTTGTTGTTTTTACCATAGTAAACCAAGTTTGGAGCAACTTCCACTCACTAATCTACAGCTAAACAACCAAGCCACCATATACTGGCCAGGGTTTAAACCACCAACCTCTTCCATGGTAATCTGTTGAGTTAACCACTCAGGCACTACTGCTTTTTTACTGAATATTTACCTTTCTTAGAAAAGGGTAAATCTTTATGGAATTGAGTAACTGTTGTACTACTATAAACAGAAGAATTTCAGCTAATATCTGGAGTGAGGCAAGGGTGTATTCTCTCACCTTTCCCTTTTATATTGTGTTTATACTGTGTTGTGAAGAAGGTCATGACCAATGAGTGCTTTCAGATTTCATGGTCAAACAACACAATGATCACAGATATAGCTTTTGCAGATGACATCACATTACAAGCAGGAAACAATGACATATGACAAAAAATGACAGGCAAATTACAGGAGATGAGTGCCAAAATTGGACTGAAAGTACATGAAAGCAAGAGTACATGATGATTATACCTGATTCTGCAGTACCGCCTATAAGAATTAGAGAGAACCTTCTCAAGTTTGTGGATAAGCTCCCATACCTTGGGAGCATTATTACCAACACTGTGGTGGAGCCACAGTTTGACCCATGTTGAGCATCTGGGAGTCAAAGCAGCTAAACCTCAAGACAAAACTACAACTTTATTCTGGTATAGTTTTCTCCATGGCCCTTTATGCAAGCAAAACATGGAAAACTAACAAAAAGATCTATCAGAAAGTAAGTACTTTCCATCAGCTCAATCTAAGAAAAATTTTGGGAGTATCATGGAGAGATTGAATAACAAATGAAGAAATACTGAGGAGAACAGGATAAAGAGAAATGCATAAGCTGGTAGAGGAGAGAAGGTGGAGATTGGCTGGACACATGTTAAGACTTCCAGAAGGACAACTGGCCTACCAGGCACTGACATGGAGTCTGAAAGAAAAAACTAAAAAGAGGCAGACTGGTGAAAACCTGGCAAGCCACCTTCCAGGAGCACCTTCTCTCTAGGCAAATTTACTTTTGCAATGTACAGGTCCTGGCTGAGGACCATGGCCTGTGGCATTGTCTTGCTGCCCAGTGTCTCAGCAGAGACTGGAGGACCTAAGGCTAAGGCTAAGGCTAAGACAATAAACAGCATATTTTATTGTTGTTAACACTTGTGCCAAATACAGTTGTTTCCAGAAATTGGTTTATGCAAACCTTTTCCTACTTACCTCCAGCTACCATATTTATTTTGTTTTATTTATTTTTTAAGTAGACCTTGTATTTTTTAATCAGTTTGATTGTTTATTTATCTCCAGGAAGAGTCCTTGGCAATGTTGCAACATCAGCAACTTTTATTTCCCCAGTATTTGGCATGACAGAGGTTTTTATGACCCTAACAGAAACATTAAGGGAGCATTTTAGAAACACAGGCCTTAAACAAGCTCTCCTTTCAGCACTTGGAGAATTTTTGTTTTTTGCTGCCACTCAAGAAGAAGGGGATGAAAAAGAAATCAAAGCATGGGATCCACCAGGTATTTTCTTTTCACAGAGATAAAGATATGCTTTTAATAATTCCTGATATATCACATTTTTTTATTTGTACTCTGCCCAAGCTGCTAACTTTGCACTCCATTTATGTCTTTTAAACTATATTTCATATTTTGTAATCAATATTAATATAAGAAAATTCAACTTTTATTGTCACAGAGATAAGGAAATGGTTTTAATCATTCCTGGCATAACACATTTTTTCATTTGTACTTTGTGCAAGCTGCTAACTTTGCACTTCATTTATGTCTTGTAAACTATATTTCATATTTTATAATCAATATTGATATAAGAAAATTCAACATAATTCATTTTCTTGTCCGATCATGTATTATTGTAGCCCAAGACATACTGGTTACATTTGGGCAGGAAGCTGCTGTTTGCCAACCCTTAAAGTTTGTAAACAATACTTAAACACCTTTAAAAATTAAAGAACCCTTTAGCTTCATTAATGTATCATGGAAAAAACCTTTTCCATTGATTCATTTAGCAAAAATGGGTGACACTTGGCATAATACACCATGGACAAACTCTGTATTGTTTAGAGACTTATTTATTTTATTGTCACCTACAAAAAATGCTCTTTACTGCACCATGAATGAACTTTTAAACAAAGTTAGGCTTATGTCATCTATTCCAAGTTTAATTGACATAGAGAATAGTTTGGTGCCTATAACCTTGATCAAATTTACTTTCATTATCAAATTTACGTGCCAGCTATTCTTCATAGGTCACATCTTGAGGCATGACAGTTTAGAAAAACCCTTCTTACAGGCATGGTTATTGGAAAGAGAGGGAGAGGCAGACCAAAAACTAGACTGAGTGATAAGATCAAAGACCTTTGTAGATTAACAATGGCAGAAGCAATGAGAGTTGCCCAAGGCCATAACCTCTAATTTTTCATTTTTGTTGCTTTGTTGAATTTCATTTTCTTGCTGAAGCAAACTGGTTTATTTTATGAAATTGTTTCATTAAATTTTCTAAGCACTTTGCTTAGAATTATATCATTAGTACACACAAGTAGATCCCCTATTTAAGATCTGATAATAAAGATCGATCCCTTCAATGATCAAAGAATAATGTTTTTTGCCTTATATTAGGTTTTCAAGTTTCCTCATGCTAAAAATTACTAAAGTTTTTGTTTATGAGTCTATCTTTCCTGTAAAGATTTTATATTTTCCTTACCCTTTCATTTTTTTGACCTTTTGTTTTGTATTTTACTTTATTCTCATGAGGTTATTAGGTTTCTTATGTCTTATATGCTGATATTATACATTACACTAATATACTTGTAGTAAACCGTGTAATATTGGCTCAAAGCAACTAATAACTCAAATATATATATATATATATATATATATAGTCTAAAAGAACAAAAATAAACAATGTTAATATAGCAGAAATACAACATTCACCCTCTGCTATTTTTAATTATTGTCCAGAGTCATAACACAAAATAATCCAACATAACGGAAAATCAAACTAACATAGCTAGGTGTTAGATTGCCTATAAATGAATAAAACATTTGTGGTGTGAATTCGAGCACCACAGATGGCCAACCCAACATAGCGACGCTGATGAGTTGCCTAGATTTGGTTTCAACCAGAATGTATTAAACAATCATAAGTCCAATATATTTGGAGCTCTTCTTATTGTTTCTGATCTTCGTATGTTTAGTAATGCTTCTGAGGTATTTGGAGTGTCCACAATATCGTTCTCGGTTTGGCTATTTTCTTTGTCACCATCATTTATAGTGTCAATATCAATTGTGGACATCTGCTCGGTATCTAGATGGGGATTTCCGATTGGGACGAGTTGTTTTGTTGATACTGTTGTTTCTCTACCATCTGGAAGTTTAACATGAGCATAATGCGGATTTGCTTCGATTAAACTCACTTCATCTACTAGTGGATCATATTTACCGTTGCATACATTTCTTCGCATTAGGACTGGTCTTGGACTCATTAACCATGATGGCATTGAGGTCCCAGTGACCGAACGACGTTGGTAATCGAAAAGTCGTTCGTGTGGTGTANTTTGGAGTGTCCACAATATCGTTCTCAGTTTGGCTATTTTCTTTGTCACCATCATTTATAGTGTCAATATCAATTGTGGACATCTGCTCGGTATCTAGATGGGATTTCCGATTGGGACGAGTTGTTTTGTTGATACTGTTGTTTCTCTACCATCTGGAAGTTTAACATGAGCATAATGCGGATTTGCTTCGATTAAACTCACTTCATCTACTAGTGGATCATATTTACCGTTGCATACATTTCTTCGCATTAGGACTGGTCTTGGACTCATTAACCATGATGGCATTGAGGTCCCAGTGACCGAACGACGTTGGTAATCGAAAAGTCGTTCGTGTGGTGTACAATTTGTTGATGTGCATAACAATGACCTTGTAGAATGAAGTGCATCAGGCAATACTTTTTCCCATTGATTTCTTGGCAGGTTTCGAGATTTTCCAACCCATCTCTTTATGCATTTGATGTGAAATGTGAGTAATCCCTGTTTCACTCACAGAGAAGAATACTTAGTTTGTACTCTTGTTATTTGATCTGGTTACAACGTGATACAGCAAGATAATGCCCCACTGGCACTTGGTGTTAGATACTACTGTTCCCATTTATACTGTCATGTCAGTTTTTTAAATTTTATTGTACTTGAGCCAAATTTAGTGACATATCTTTACACACCTCATTCCTAGCTGACTAAGGGTTAGTTCAGATGACAAGATGTAGTTTAGTATTCACATTATACCAAGCATGGGAATCATCTGCTAGCCAACTGAAACTATTTAGTATAAGATCCCCCTGATACAGCACAAACATACTAATATCAACATAATTCATTAGTGCATGCTCTTAGGTTAGTATGACAAAAGAGCATTTAAACTTTACATCTGTTACACTGGCTTATAGGAGGCAGTGGTCATAAATGAAAACTGCCAGGATCAAGATTGTTCTTAAATATTGCAAAGCCACTTCATTGGAAGCTGATGCTTGAAAGGAGATGCAGCAACCCTTTTCTAGTTCAAATTGCTTTTTCTTTCTTTTTCTTTTCTTTTTTCTTTGTTTTTTTTTTTGTTTTTTGTTTTTTTTGTTTTGTTTTTTAGTATATCTGAACAAGATTTATAGCTTTATACTAACCCCAGGGAGCACTTGATGCCTGGATATGCAGGGGACCAATCTGATATTTTTAGGCCAAAACATTCTCCAAAGTGATACTTTGGATCCTAGAAAAGTGGAAGGTATCATTTTGGCATTTTGTGGCACTGAATATAGATGGAAACACTAAAGTCCACTCTTCAACCAGTATCATAAATATGCACATGCACACTGATCTTCTTCATCATCATCATGATATTTGGTTTAACGTCCATTTTACATGCTAGCATGTGTTGGACGATTTCTTGAAATTGACTTCCAAGTTATCCTATCCTTCACCAGGTCTCTGCTGACACCTTTTTCTTTCAGATCCATCCTTATCACTTCCTCCCATGTTTTCTTTGGTCTTCCTCTGCCAGTGGTTCCTGTCACCTTGATTGTTCTGCATCTACTTGCCCAAGCATTCTTGTCCATTCTCTCCACATGACCAAACCAACGAAGCCTCCTATTCTGCATACAGCTGCCAATACTGTCCAGATTCAATCTCCTTCTGAGTTCATTAGAACTGAGCCTGTCCTTTAGACTTACGTTGCACATCCATCTTATCATTCTCATGTCATTCCGCTCCATGCGGCTGACATCTTCAGCTTTCACTGGCCAAGTTTCACTGCCATACATCATTGTGCTACGTACACATGCCTGGTAGACTCTACCTTTGGTAGGTAATGGCAGAGCTCTGCTGGTTAACAATGGCATCAGCTCCCTGAACTTACTCCATCCACTGTTAACCCTTGCTGTAACACTTGCACCAGCTCCCCCCTCAGCTCCAAGGGTGTCACCAAGGTAGCAAAACTTCTGGACAACTTCAATATCCTCATCCTCCAAATGCACTTTATGTAGGTCTAAGTCACAGGTTGCCTCTCCTTCTTTGCACCTCTTGCAGCTAAAACGGTTAGTTTCTGTCAGTTTGCCCTTTATTCCACTGCACCGTTTATGTACCCAGTGCTTGCAAGTACCACAATAGATTGAGTTGCTCCCAACTCCCTTCCCACAGACTGAACAGGGAAACTTTCCTTTCTCCAATGGCTTTCCTAAATTGCAACCACTGACCATCACTTTTGTCTTGCCCATGTTCACTCTCAAACCTTTACCTTCCAAACCCTTCTTCCAAGTCTCTAACTTAGCAAGTAGACCATCCAATGTCTCACAGGAGAGAACCAGGTCATCTGCATATAGCAATTCCTCTGGGCAACCCTTTCGAAACTCTCTTGACAGTGCTTCCAAAACACAAATAAAAAGCAGTGGACTTATTACAGATCCCTGATGAACTCCAACACCCACACCAAAACTCTCAGTATAGGAACTGTTGACCCTTACCCGACTTTTAGCATTTCTGTACATTGCCTGAACAACCTTAATCAGCCATTCACTTACTCCTAGTTTCCGTAAAGCCCACCAAACAACTTCTCTTGGCACTCTGTCAAAGGCTTTTTCCAAATCCACAAAGGCAAAGTACAGCTTCTTGTTTTTCCCAAGGTACTTCTCTTGCATTTGTCTAAGGATAAAAATGGCATCAATAGTTCCTCGTCCAGGCATAAAACCAAATTGCATGTCATCAATGTTTATTTCAATTCTAATTTGTTTTTCCATAACTCTTTCAACAACTTTCAGGACTTGGTCCATTAACTTTAATCCTCTGTAATTATCTCTTTCTAGAGCTTCTCCTTTTCCTTTGTAACAATTGATAATTGTACTTATTTCCCAGTCCTCAGGAATGACACCATCTCTTATGATCTGGTTTGTTAGATCAGTGATCATCTCTATACTTCTTTCACCTGCAGCTTTGACCATCTCTGCCACAATTCCTGAATGGCCAGCTGCTTTGCCTTTCTTCATTTTCTTTACAGCCTCCCTCACCATTTCTTTCTCAATGAAAATGGCTGGTCCAGATACTGTTTCTACCTTTCCAAGATTTTCTCTATCCCAAGAAAACTCTGTGTTCAACAATCTCTCATAATAGCACTTCCAGGCATTCTTCTTTTCAAGTTCACTTGTTGCAAGTTCTCCATCATCATTCCTGATACACTTTTCTCCAATGATATCCTGATTAGTCTTGATCATCTGCTTAGCTATCTTGAATACTTCATTCTTCTGGTCATCTCTATGCATTATGTCTGGAAACCTTCTTTTCTCGGCATCCATCTTTGCTTTGTAGATTGCTTGCCTAGCTGCTCTCTTGGCCTCCAGATACCTTTCTTTGTTAACTAACCCCTTTTTCCATTGACTCCACAGCCTTCTCTTCTCTTTCACATAATTTTCAACAGAAGTATTCCACCACCATGTCACTCTATGACGTGGAGGCCCTTTTGTCCAGCCACAGACTTGGTCTGTAGCTTTCAAAAGTGTATCCTTGATCTTCTCCCATTGCTCGTCTACACTTTGTAGGTCTTTTCCTGGACTAGCACCCACAATTCCATTCACTTGATCTTCAAAGGCCTGCTTTACTTTTCCATCATTTAGTCTCCACACCTTTCTCCTTGGGATATACTTTCCTTTCACTTTATGTACTTTCTTAATCCTGAAGTCACAAATTACTGGCTTATGCTGGGTCACAAATTCTTCACCTTGTAAAGGTGATATTTTTTACTCAAATTGAAAATAAGTTTGTATTTCTGTTGACTTGTAAAATTCTTGGACTGATACCTGTATGTCTAGGCAACAAGTGTCCCCTACCTTGCAATAAATTTTAGCTTTGACAAGTATAGTACAAGCCATGCAATTTGATGTGCACAACATACTTGAACTTCCATGAGAACAGTGCTCAAAACAAGTTGTTTTTTTCGGAATATGTATTGCAGCCAAGCTGACTCCAATTCCTGCAACAAACTAGTGCGCTTAACTTTGTTGTTGTTGTTGTTGTTTTTACGTCGTGAATGTGAAATAGAGCAGATTTATCTTGTGGAGTAATAAAAACGCTTTGCGTCTAGTAATCACCATGCTCTTAATTCAAACACTAACAGAATTTTTTTATGGTAAAAAATAAAAGTTAGCCTGCAAATGACAATTATAATTCTTTTTTAATTCCTTTTGTATTTGTCTTTCCTCAGGTGCTTCATTCATTATCATAACAAAATGCCTGCATCAGGGAGAAGACATTACAGTTCAGCACATATCTGCTAAAATTGTTGAAAATATTGCCACAACCACTGGGCGCCACTGTCAAAAGCTTCTTACAAATGAAGTGTGCCAGGTAAGATTTAATACAAAATAATTTCCTAAGCCCTTATGATGTGAATAGATAAAGCATTATAAATTTGGTGAATATGCGATCCAATGCACTTATTTCAAATACTTAATAAATAAACATAGGTAAGACACGTCTTATGAATGACTAGCGAACAATATAGTTGTACTGATTTCTTATATATATATATATATAAGATATGATAAGTTGGAAAGAATCAAAAAACTACACAAGCCATTTCGACAAGCCTGTTTCGTGATTTTATTCACTCTTCAGGAAATNATAATTTATAATAGATATAATACATATATTATATATATATATCACAATATATATATATATATATCTAATATATATATATATATATATATATATATATATATATATTTTTTCTCTCTCTCTCTCTCTCTCTCTCTCTCTCTCTCTCTCTCTCTCTCTCTCTCTCTCTCTCTCTCTCTCTCTCTCTCTGTCAAATGTAATCTCGTATAAATCATGTTTTATCAGTTATTGATAAAATAGGTAATTACAGGATTAAATGGCTATTGTGTACAGTGTTTCCAGAGACTTCTTTTCTGATTTGAAAAAAAGCTGGTGAACTGTTTCCATTAAGTGTAGTACTTTGCATACAATATTTGTAGTCATGGCACTTTCTGAAATCATAAGACATGATGGATTCGTTTTTAAATATAACCATATCGCACGTAGATTATAAGCAACCTTATTGATATGGATTTTGTCAACTATATTGTGGATAGTGTCTTTGGATTTACGTGTAGTAGTCCGCTTCTATTCGCAATCTATTGATTTGTTTTCCCTTCTAAATCTACAGTTAAATTCCTCGCTCCCGTCAGGCATTTCGCTCCCTTGCACGTACCTTTTGAACAGCATATCAATGTTTTTTGCTGAGATATTCTCTTGTTGTTATTCAGTTTTTAGGGCATTGCAATTGCTACAAGGAATCTTGTAAAGAATATTGTTTTGGCTTAATTGTTGTTTTTTTTGTCGGTTTTGATAGAAGTTTACATCAAGTGCAAGGGAATTAATGTTCTTGGAAGAGTATACGTCATACTCCTTTCCACACATCATTCTTTTGAATACAGAAAATTAGCATGACCTTTTGCAATGATGTGTCTATTGCTTTGTCTGTAGATATCTGTGTGGCATTGCCGTTTTTGTATTCTACTTGTCTTTAAAATATGAATAGGGGAAAAATACAGAGAAAATCACAAAATTAAAAATAAATGTTTAGAACATTATGTCTTTCCTCCTATTGGTTAAAATGAGTATGGCACTCGTGCCCATATTTCTTACAGGAACTGAACTGGCGCGGGAAAGTTATCAGGCAGATGGTTTTGCGTCGTATTGTATGACGTTTCTGCTGTGCCTTTCTTCCTCGTACTTTAGTCATTGGACCATATTAAAAGTGGACATCACCATTGTGTAACACGACTAAAGTCGCAGTGGAAGTATGTTAATAGTGTCACTTTCTTGTAGTGTCAAAATAAGGATAAATTTGTGACTGTAACAAAATGACAATTTTATAAGCAACAATTGCAATAATGACTTGATAGTGCGCTCAGAAATCATTGATGACACTTTTTTTCTATTACCTCTGTGCAAGGTGGACCGGCAAAGCCGTTTTCAGGCAAAACCATTATTGAACACTGATACTCGGAAGGTTTTCTTTGTTTTAGCTTTTGTCGACACTCGTGTGATTCGTCACACTAGAATATCTACTTTCTTGAACCACAGTTGTGCAGCATCATCAGATTCAGGGAGGCATCATTATGCCGAAGGTTGGGTACAATGAGATGATGTGGTTGATTGTCCACTGTGCACCAGCATACTCTACAAAGTAGTGTTTTAATACCAGTTCGTAACTGACGTATTGTCAAGTTTTCAGTCAAATCCCTAATTACTTTAAGGAACCCCATGATATTTTTGCATGAGTTAAGTCTCTGCCCAAACCAATTACTTAACCACGCTTAAAGATTTCGTTTTTAATTGATCAATCACATGCTAGGAGCCTTCAAATGCTTTATCCATTACAATTTAAGGCCAACTTTAAGGTATTTGTGGATGAAAGAGAAGGTAAGCTTATACTGAATGTACACAGTTGTGCATAGGTAAGGGTTTTATAAAACTACTTAAGTGATGCATTTATGCATGATATTAATTCCCTAAAATGTATCTTTATTAGCAACCAATAAAATGACTGATATGAAAGGAATTCTCTTTAAGTAGAGTCATATAAGGAGAATATTGTAAGGAACATTAGTTTTAAGGACCATCAATATCGTCGCTTTTTTTTGAAACCGAAGAAAGTGATGGTAGTTGTAGTGGCGATAATGCTGTTTTTTCAGCAAATTATTCAAAATAAACTGACCTTTTTTACGAGTATTTATGAATTTTTACCAGCATTTTATTTAATGTAGTTCCTGGAACTAGTACTTTGGTTCAGTTTTTTATTCATTGGTGCGCAAGAAAAAGGTGTGATTATGTATTTCCATTGCGATTGCGTATTTCCAATGCGATTTCTCGTCGACTCATGTTCGTCGACGAGAAATATACGAGAAGAGGCAACCGTAATAAGACAGTGCTGGAAAATGTGATAGTGGAAGAAGTAGAAAAGGTAAAGTAGTTAGAGACATTTCTGCGGGAATGCACTAAGAGAAAGTTTTGGTTTGTCAAACTGACCTGTATATTAGTCAGTGCCTTAGAGTCCCGTAAGGGCTGTTTGGTTAAAAACTTATATATGAATGTGATTGTTTGTATTTTATAGGGAATATGGAATCTCTATAGCCATGCAGTATCTGATACGGAAAAGATGACTGCTGCATCAGCTTTATGTCGACTGTCAATGCATTCAAATGCACTAGCTCAACTACTAGTAGACCGAGCAGGATATACGGCTGTTTCAGAAGCCCTATTTTCAGGAACCCAGCGAATACAGCAATCATTCTTGACGATTTTTGTGAATCTACTGTCCTCCCCTGCGCACGCAAAGAGAATAATTCAAGATCAGAATTGTGTACAAAGAGTTGTTCACCTTCTTGAAAATCCAGGACTTGTACTTAGGGGTAAAATATATCTGTTTGTTACAGAAATTGCATCACGATCCCTGGAAGCGCTGCTGATAAGTTGTCAGTCGCGACTGGTAACATACATGGAACGTGACAGTAAGAAGTCTGGTACACCGTCGAAGGGAGAGAGCCAAAATATTACTTATGTAAACCAGTGTCTTTCTTTAGTCACAGCAAGCATAGCAAACGTCGTACCCTCTGTCTTTGAAGGTAAATGAGCTTACACTTTATATATTTGCTACTTAAAAATGGCACTCATTGAAGCACTTCATTGAAACCTAATTTTAAATGGTTCTAATTATTTTACTCTTTTTGTGGGCGACATTTAGATCATTAGAAATTTATTGCTAATATTATATCACTAATGCCCATCGGCTACGTATCTTACCAGCTTTCCCCATTTACCGGTACTATTCTGCATACCTCTCTCCATTTTCTTCATTCACGTTTATTTTTGCCCTCCCTCGCCTTCTGTAGTTATCGAGTCCCCGTGGGGGCAACTCTCAGAAGAGATGTTCGTGGCAGGCGGAATACGTGGCCAGAAGAATTTCATTTTTTTTCCCAGATGTTGAGTGTTCTGTTTTCATTTCCTTGTGCACCTCATCATTCGAAATGGTGATTGGCCAAAAGATTGAGATAATTCCTTGTAGGAACGTCTGGTTAATGACCGAAGATCTTAGTCGTGAAGCTATCGGTCAGCAGGAAAGCTAAGACGTGAAGACGCTTTAACCATCTCACTCCATCCATCAGTTTTGGCGGGATTCGATAGTGCGTCAGATTGTTCCAAAAGATTTTTTGATCCATGCTGTTGACTGCTTTTTCAAGATGAATGAAGCTGACATTAAAGGAGGCATTCTATTCCGTTCTTAGCCCTAGAAACAGCCTTCGAGTAAATAAAATGTATGATAAGATCATGATTGCCCGGGGGAAAGCATGGCTGCTTTTTCATGATGCTTTCATCCAGTGTTGATACTCATCACGTAGCCTGCCACGTTCCATCAAGCTAGCCCTCTCCCTTGCGTCACCAGGGAGATCTGCTATCTTGTGTCATCTCGTTTTGTTTATCTGTTATCCTTAATTAGCCCAGCTGCTTGGTTCACTTCACCTTCGGGGTGCACTTTACTTTCGGGGTGCGCTTCACCTTCAGGGTCAACTTTGGTTGTTTCGTGTTAGTGCCTGTAACAAGAAGGGGTTTTTATGGACTGGATTTGTTAACCCCATGCTCAACCCACCTTTTTTATCGACTTTGGAACCAGCTGAGTATACCCAGGTCAAGTTAAAATACATTTTCTACACACTTTATTCTCACATGACTATCCAAGTCATTTTTTCTCAACCCTTTGCCCCAGTATTCCTCTGTCAGTAACTAGAATATGCTGCCATTCCTCCCCACTATAAATATCTTCAAAAGTAAAACAAAAAAGGAAAAGAAATAATATTTTAGTCTCATTGATCTTCAATTACAAAATTATCATTTGTACCAAGACATTGAAAGGCATCGGGAAAATGTGAATACATACAGCAAAAATGCGATAATGCCATAACTACTGAAATTTTTTTGTTGAAATAACTTTAAAGAGAGGAAATGATTGAATAACTTGGAATGATAAAAATTGAAGATATACAATAAGCACAACTCTTATGAAAACCCTGAGCCTGATGATTTGCAGTCGGTACCGAATGTCTGGTACAACATTTTAAAAATTGTTTACTTTTGGAATTGGCCTTGATTAAATTCTTCAAAGTTTAATGAAGGTTAGCATTGAGTCATTGAAGACCAGATTCTTGCTATTTATGACTCAATATGTAGTCAGCTTATTGCGATTGTCATCTTTCAAAAGTTTTAAAACACCATTTCGACCCCCGTCGTATTTTGTACTCCATGCACTGCTGTAGAAATGATATTTGATTTGAAACTGGGATTTTATTCTCAGTCAGATAATACTATCTTACAGAAGTTTTGAGCTCTAGTAGTTTTTTGCTATGATTTTCAAAATAATATCTCCTCAACTAATTCAGAATTGTAATAAAATGTAGCTCAGGCAAACGACAAACCACGCTATCGCGAACAGTTGTTTCATCAAGGGCGAGGGAAATCTTTGTCGTCCTGAGAATCTTCACCAACTGGGATTCAGTGTCATCAGGTATCTCGTTGACGTGGCGGCAAACTGTGTCATTCCTCAACGACAAATAGGCAAGTTTTGGTTTAGCTCCTTTGTTATCCTGCATGGTAATAAGATCTCTAACGTGGGTTTCATCCACTCTTCTCCTGTGGTATTGGTTTGGGCATTCTGTGCCAAAGAGAAACTGAATTGGTAACTCATTATTTGTTCATGTTGTTGCGGTATGTCTGCTACGAACAGTCCATCAATTGACATCTCCTTCCTTTTTAACACCACGCCTAGGTGGCGTTCAAGAAAGTCAGATATCTTTCCAGCGTGCTTGGTGTTAACACGCCTTGAAAGCTCTTCAAGTTTTTGTGGTCATATGTAATCATGGCACTGGCTCCTGTCGCTCAGTAAACAGTGCGGTTTTGCCCGATACTTTGCATCAGGAATAAATCTTTATTTCAGACAATCAACCTAATTCAGACGAAGTTTCTTTCTGTTACGTAAATTCAATGACTGCTTATTTATCAAATGATGAAAAGCAAGCCGAAAAAACGTTGATAAGTATATAGTGAAAAAGAGCACGTAGATCAAGACGGAAGAATTGTTGTAATAACAAACTCAGCCGACCACATTTTAATGACTCACTAAACTGCGGGGTAGGTGTTAATAACATACCAGTCACAGCCAGCAAGTGAATCACATGACCTCTTTAGAGAGTAGAAGGCAAATGATAATAGAATTCCATAAATGGATGTAATGTACCACATTTCCTCCCCGTTTCCTCCCAATCTCCTCCCCAGTTATTCCAAATTCCTTCCAGAGGAGCCAAATACCTGCCTTTGAGAACCACTGTTCTAATTGTTTTGAAGTTATGTTATGGGATGTTTTTATTTTAACGTCAGGGTTAGTGCACTTTTAATTGTATGAAACTGTTAGTTGAAGGTACCTGAAATGGTTTTGATTTTCGTTTGCGCTAGAGTCTGCGTTTCGTTTTCGGATCTCATTGTATGTTTGTATATCTGGTTCAGGTTTATGTGTAATTGGCCAATACCTTCAATGGATTAAATTTTTTAAAGAATGTTACAACCATGTATTTTTTTAAATCATTTTTTAGTTTTCAAGGTGGTGCCAGGTGGTTTTGATTGCAGTTGATGCTTTGATCAATTATGCATTTACGTCCGGGGGTTTTTTTGCTCAGAATATCTTGGTTGAGATTCTATCTCTCTTTTTTTTCGTTCTTTCAAATTTTAGGAGCCACAAAAGTGTTAACAGCGGTTTCAGGAAGACAGCACCCGTCAACAGCACAAGTAAAACAGTTGAGAGCTAACTTGCCGCTAATTAAAATAATTCTTCATCTTGTTACAAGCCAAGCGTTCCGACCGAAACTTATAAATGGTCCTTTCATTCGATCGCTGGGAATTTTACTAAAGCACGCACGAGCAATAGATTTAGGGCAAATAAACATTAGTTCAATTGGTGCCAGCTATATGCCTGAAGATATTACCGAGACTGTGTTCTCAATTATAGAGGCAATAGCTCAACACCCACCCTTACTGCTCCAATTCGACCAGGAGATCACTGAGAATATTCTTCCGCTTCTTGCGGCATTTTCCAGCAGTCATTCCGGTGACCATCGAATGTTATCACTGAAATTGTTTTCTGACATTGCCTCATTGCTTCTTGAAGATGATGGGGTGGAACATACGCCAAGAAACAAGAACTCGGATGTCTCACTGCAAGCACTTCGTGAGGTATGATCATCGTCTTATTAGTTCGAGAAAATATCTGATATATCTACTATCCAGATAGAAATACGCTAATTTTCAATTTTTGAGGCAAGAAGGAAATTTGTTGAAAATTCTGAACTTTATGGACTCAGAGGAAGCCATAGATGTAAGAGCTTTATCATGTGGTGGGTCGTAAGCTTTTTCCGAGCTACGTTTCGAGAGATACTTCTCTCATCGTCAGTAGCCTGACGATGGAAGAAGTATCTCTCGAAACGTAGCACTAATTCCCCTACATCTAAGGGAATTAGTGTTTTCTGTAGAAATCGAGATGTGGGTCAGATGTAAACTTTTAGAGTAATCTTCGGATTGTCACTGTCAGACTTGGCTAATAAAAATGCAAATGTATTTGAAATAGATCTAAAATATATCACTTTTAAGAGTATGTTGATGTTTTAAAGTTTATTTATGAAAACGCAAGTATAAGCTTGTTTTCGATCCATAAATTATTACGTTCTTCGTAAAGATCCGGTGGCTTCCGGATCCGGACCCTGACGATGTGAGAAGTATCTCTCGAAACGTAGCTCGGAAAAAGCTTATGACTCATTACATGATAAAGCTCTTACATCTATGGCTTCCTCTGAGTCCATAAAGTTGATAATTTTCAAGAAGTATACTATTTAGCACCCAAACTACAGAATGTAATAGGAGATAAACTATTGCACTGAACTGGGTTCTATCTATCCTTGTTCTTATTAAAGGTGCTTTAAAAAACGATTTGCTGTAACGAGTTTTTTGCCCTACCCGATACATATTTGAACCTATTTTGTCGTATTATTGCGTAAAGCATTTTCAGGAAGCTATCATCATCATCATATTCGGTTTAACGTCCGGTTTACATGCTAGCATGTGTTGGACGATTTCTTGAAATTGACTTCCAAGTTAAGCTATAATNAACTATTGCACTGAACTGGGTTCTATCTATCCTTGTTCTTATTAAAGGTGCTTTAAAAAACGATTTGCTGTAACGAGTTTTTTGCCCTACCCGATACATATTTGAACCTATTTTGTCGTATTATTGCGTAAAGCATTTTCAGGAAGCTATCATCATCATCATATTCGGTTTAACGTCCGGTTTACATGCTAGCATGTGTTGGACGATTTCTTGAAATTGACTTCCAAGTTAAGCTATAATTAAGCTTATACCTTACTGCAATAAAAGTTTATCAAGGAAGGTGCTTTTAAAAAGGGTCGTTTTCAGCTGGATTTTTTATCCATTTTTTCCCCAAATATTTATTTCGCCAATAGAAAAAGATAAAGACTACAAAATCAACCCTAGAATTCACCATATCCACTTAAAAGGCCTTTTTTTCTGATCTTCAGGAAAGTGTTTTTAAAGCGTTAAATAATTTTGAACATAAGCAGTTTTATCCGTTGTGCTTTTTTGTATCTTGCCTGTATTTTGTTTAATTTCTTGAACAATTCTTAGCCTAAAACACTTAAATTACTTCTTCTTGTCAAGCTACTTTTTGAAAAGAATCTCGCAAACAGTACCTTAATCTCAAAGATTTGTTTCTTCTCCATTGACATCGTAGTATATAGACTATGCATTGTTCCGCGCATTTTTACTGCATTTTCTTTACACCTGGCCTGTGTTTTTGATATACATTGTTTGCACTGTTTAACAATTATTTTGTGTTGTTTGTTGACTAGTCACTTATAAAATGTTGTTGTTGTAGCTACATATTATAATTTTATTCCTGTTGGTGATTCATATTACCTTTGTCAGTGCTAATTCCCTTTGTATGTTACTCTTTGTATGTTCGGGGAGCCGTGGCTTAATGGTTAGTGGAGTCGCACCGTAACCAAGAGGTTCTGGGTTCGATTTCCCGAGAAGGCGGAAAGAATTTGGAACTTTACAAAAGAAAAGCCATTGGTTGGCGTCAGAAAGGCCATCCGGCCAAGAAATTCCTCAATGCCAAAACAAGTCCCTTTGAAGGGCACCGTCTGAGCCACAGTTACAGGGGGAAAATGACGTCAAAGCTAAAATATTAATTACTGTTGCTCAGATACTGACTTGGCTATCTGATATTTCTACTTTATATTTCTTTCAGTATCGTAGCTTTTACGTTCATCCCATTACTCAATTAGTGGAATTATTTTTGTTAAACATGTATTAGGTGGATCAGTATGTAAAATATGTATTAGTGTCCCCCCTCCTCACCACCACCTCTACTTATGCAGGCCGTCCAGTTAGTCGTAGTGCAGCTACATATACCCAGTGTCTTTCTCACTTCCATATTAATAGCTAAGAATGAATATCAGAAGCAGACCTGATGATGGTTTTGCCAATAGTGTAGTTTTTTATTTTATAGGAGAGAATAACCGAAGAAATATATTTACTCTACTTTGTGTTCTATGCCATGTAATACGGTGTAGTGTGGTATTAACCCCAGCACCGCATTAGGATAACATTGGGTGTTACAGCATATATTGATATAGTAGAGCTCAGTAGAATATATGTCAATCGTAATCTTCCATTGCCTTACACTTAAAGTTGATTATTCTCAATTATTTTCTTTGACTATTAGGTTATCGTTGAACACTTTCTGCCACATTTTAATACTATTCTTCAGGATCAGGATCCAATGCCTGGTTTTGGGCTTAAGCTTTTACAAGCTTACCTTGAGCGGGACTATGAAGTTGTTCCACATTTAATCGACAGCGATTTGATTTCTACCTTACTAACTTTGCTACAAAGTCATCAAGGTGATTCTTCAAGTTCAGTTTTACAACATGTCATAAATATCCTGAATACAGTCGTAGCGCATTCAAAACCAAATTTTATTTCTCTGTGTAAACAGGGACTTATTGACTACCTTACGTCAGCGTTTGTAGAGGTGTCAAGTGTTTTGGATGCTGAAAAACCAACGACAAATATAGGCCCTTTGTTTTTACAACTTCTGGACACTTTGCACCACGTGCTGAAGAATATTGAATCAGCAGTCAAGACAGTTGTACAGTCCAAAGATGTTCATTCACCTGAGGCGCGGTCATTTGCTAAAGAGGTAGAGGAGTTGCTGGTTGAAAGTAAGGTTCTGAGTGAGCTGAATGGCTTACTAATAACACTTCTTGTTTACGAAGATGTAGATATTCAGGAATGGGCCTGTCGTTGTCTTTATCTGTGTGCGGAGTTATTCGGAGGAGACCACGAAGACTGTTTTGCGGATGATAACCTCGAATGTTTCGCTGAAGCGTTGCAGCTGTCTGTAAATCGTAGAAAAAAACTTCTCCTGCGTATCATCAAGAGGTTTGTAGACTCTAATGATCAGTTACGAAATAGCTTAAAGTCAAATGGCGAATTACTCTTGAGGCAAATAGCAGACTTGACGAAGATCGAAGTAACCAGTTCTGATTCGAAGGCAGTGCAAAATATAGCATCAGATTTATTGCAATTGTTAACGGATTAAGAATAAATACCACAAAAAACCAATGCACGTCAAGGTAATATTTGTCAATTTCTTGACACAGCTTCCATCTCAGTACATTGAATGAATAGTACTATGATCCCATGTAGATTACATTGTAAATATTTATGTTAAAAGCAGTGTCATTGTTTGTTAGAGCAATATGTTATTTCTAAGGATGCAGGCTAATACAGAGTTTGTCTGAAGTTTTAATGACCCAAGTATACCTTAATTTTTATCATTTAATCCAGTGCCTGTTGTAATATTTTAAATATTCATTGACTTTTAACTAAGATTAAACTGGCAAGGCTTATACATAGGATATACTTTCGTTGATCAGTATCTGAAAATTATGCAAGTTTTATTTTGCATTACAAAGCAGACTGCGCTCCCAAACAACGGTTCAGCATCTATTAACAATATGCTTCACACTTTTGTCTTATGTGAGTAGTACTCTTTTTAAACCCCTGAAATCTTCGTCATCGAGAATGACCCGGCCAATCTCTTGTTCTAATCCTAGTCCTTGTCTCACAACTTAATGGCATTCAAGATTTCAAATGTCAGAATTGGGAGGGGCCTTTTTTCCGATTTACCCATTTTATTGTATGCATTTGTTATACATTTACTTTACTGTTAAGAAAACTTTTAATACAGACTACTAAAAAGGAACATCTGTTATTATGGTAAGCTCAGTCATTTGTTCAATCAACTTATTTAAGCAGCTAATATTTTTGTTTGGTGTTCCAAGCTTTCTTAACTTTGTTAATGATCTCCAGCAAAACTTTTAAAATCCCCAAAATACACTCACCTTATAGCATTTGGTTTTTCTTAAATAAAAAGATCATATCAGGTAGTCCTTGTAATTTTTTATCTTTGTTTTGTTGTCATTAGGAACCCATTGATATACATGCTTGTTAGACAATATTACTTAGATGAAAGTTGGACTTGCAAAAACACTGGGTTGAGAACAGTGGTTTTGCGGCCTGCTTGGTAGACGGTATAGTCTTGTGACAATGGGTGCTCGTACGTCTTTCCAATTCATTTCCAAGTACCTTCCATTTTATATACATTTATATATGTGTGTATGTATGTATGTACGTATGTATGTACGTGTGTATGTATTATTCCACACATTCCAAGATGGAACATGTTAAATTCCATAGGGGACAGATAGGTCAGTTAACTCGAGTTCACTCGGGAAGCTTCGAAATATCATCAAGGAACAATCGCAACAAATCAAGAAAGCCTAAAGCTGTATATTCTTATTATAGTATTCAAAGCAATTGCTTTTTGTACACTAACCGTGTTTTTCACTACGAACATTTTCGGATATGATTTTATTTTTCGACGTTGAAATTGTGCATTTTGTTTCGCACATCGTTTGTGATAAGGCCATGATTATTGTCGGAAACTAGAAAGGATAAAAAATAACTGCTGTATTTTCTGTAGGAACGTCATTCCTAGATGAAATAAATTTTAAGAAAAACCGCTAAGATTATGATGGGAAATTGGAATGGGGCTAGTTATGATTTTTGCAACTTCCATTTTCATTTTAAGTGATGATACCTTATCTATCTATCCACCCACACCCCTCAACCATAGTATTTATTCTTTTCCCACACTCTGCATAGAAAATGTTTGATGTTTACCAATTTACACTGACATATTTTTGTAAGTGTGCTACTCTCAGGCACTAAAAGCGTTACAACGTACTGTGACACGGATGGGTGTAGGATGTGATGTATGCTGTTTTTCTAGCTAATGCTGGAGTTGCTCTTCATCTAAACTTTAATGCCATGAAGTTATTTCTTTTCTTGACATCACCTCAATAAAATGTATGAATAATACTGAGCGGTATAAAAAAATCTACCATTAAATTTAACTTAGCAACATAGAACCTGAAAAGAAAAAGATTGAAACCATGTTTCTGACTGCTAATGGAGAAAAGAAAACTTGATCTCCAGATCTCCAGATCTCCTGTTTATTTTAGCACGAAAATTCTTCAAGTGAAAAGCACTGTGAAGAATCAGTATTTTTACCAATACTTTGAATACGTAACCTAAAAAATAGTGATGCTATTTTGCTTGATATATTTAGTGATAGGCCGCCAGCAAAACATTAGCTATGAATTTTCTGTATTTTTTCTTAGAATTGTATGTGTAGTACGGTTAAAAGAACTTACTATACTTTGTGTACGCCTGTTTTCCTTTGCTGTTATTTCATTTAGACATATTGACTATTACTATTACTATCTAGCCCGACTGAGGAAAGATTAAGCCACTGTTCCTTAATGAGTCCTTTCTTTCGATTGGTTTTTTATGTGCGTGTAAGTGATGTAACAACTAATATTACATCACCTTTTGTCATACGAATCACAGGATACCCGGTGGGATATTTCTTATTTTACTTTTTTTTCACTTTTCTGTAGGATCCCGAGGCGTATGTTTATGCTTTGAACAAAAATTTGAATGTTCGGGATGTACTGAACTCGAAGCCGGGTTTTGAAAATAGACAGACTCTGATTCTTATGTTTATGGAGAAGACTTTTTCCTAGCATATGTTATGCTTCGGTCAACCGTTGTGAAAATGTGAGTTTCTATTAGAACAATATGAAGCTCAATGAAGTCAGCTACGTATGGATTAATGAATATCTACGAAACATAGAATTTTTGATACCTCATGTTAACATAGAATTTACTCTGTCTTGCGTTGGTTCTGAAACTGATGATTATAAAACTTGTCTTATAGCAAACAATCATTAAATGTGGAGTTCATATGGTCGTTCTTGACAGTGAGTTATTACCCACCTATTAGGCTTTGAAAGGGGGAGGAGTGGTCATCTGTTTCGTTATATTGTATTTCAGGTATCTTGAGCAACGGCTTTTATGATCAGAATTTGTGAATCTGGAATTTAGTAATCCAACAAAAGAAAGCATTTCAATGATGGTGCAAAGAAAAGCTGCTGACTATCGAACCAGTTTGGTAAACTAGGAGGATAAGGTACCATTGATGGAATAGCAAATGTGGATTTAAAGGATGAATACGCTTTGAAAGAATTTTTTCATGGTCAGCTCTGGCAATACAAGTACTCAGAGTACACTTTTGAGAAAACTATTGCCCGGATTTTTAGAATAACGTCAAGGTGGCGTTAGCTTAATTGGCCAACAAAATCTTAACAAGAACGAGCGTTGTACCCTGGTCACGATTTCACTGAAATTACGAGTTAAAACCTGCTTGGGGGCAATTAATGGAATTAAATAGCGTGTACTTTATAACATAATTGCAGAGTGGTGCTTTCTGCAATGTACAATCCATTCGTCCTGACACAAAGATTGAACTCAAATGTACGCCTGCCTAAGAAAAGCCCGATTCTTAATAAGCATTTTCAACAAGACTGCTTCTTGGCTGACCTGGAAGAAAATGTTAAAAACTAGATACCGGTCAAGGTATTTTGAATTTTGTAAATTTTCTTCTTTTTTTGAAATAAACCTCACCAATGGGAGACACCTGAAGGGAGGGGGAAACCCCTCTCGCTTCAGGTGTCTTCCACGCTTTCTTCGATAAGAACATCAGTGAAGTTGAAGTTGAAGAAGTCAAATTAGAGTCATAGCAAGCTTTGAAATGGGAACTGAAGAAGATTTGAAATTGTAAAAGCGTAAAGAAAATACTAATTATTATTGGGGCGTTAGGCACTGTTAATGCAAAGTTTGGAGAATGGTTAAAGAGTATCGATATCAACTGTAGTATTGGACAACTACAACAAGCAAGCCTACTTGGTACAGGTGGAATACTCGGGAAAGTACTGGACACCTGAAGTGACTGGGAGTTACTTGATGTCTAGACTTTGGTATCAGCAACCAGCTAGAAGCTGTATTTAGATAAAGGATAATAATAATAACATGAAAGCGACAAGAAGTTATATTCGACCCAAAAGGAAGCTAATAAGATTGAAAGGGAAATGGGATTGCAAATGGAGAATACTGAAAATGAAAAAGCCATGCCAATTATAAAGAAAGTGAAATTTCTAAAAGAAACAGTAAAGAAAAAGATTATGATCAACATGAAAGAGAGATGGAAGGAAAAACCGCTACATGGACAGTACCCAGAGAGATTTGACAGAGCAGATGTTGACAAAGAATTGACACATAAATGGTTACAAAGCGCAGGATTGAAAGCGGAGACAGAAGGTCTGGTGATAGCTGCACAAGATCAAGGTTTAGCAACACGATACTATCAGCACAAAATTATTAAAAATGCAGCTGACCCGAAATGTAGATTATGCCATGAATTTGATGAAAGTGTGGAGCACATTATATCTGGCTGTCCTGTTCTAGCCAAAAAGGAATATTTAGAAAGACATGATAAGGCACTGGCGTACATTCACTGGACGATTTGTAAATACTATCAGATTCAAGTGAGCAACAGATGGTATGAACATACACCAACCAAAGTTGCTGAAGGAAATGATGTTACAGTATTATGGGATATGCCTTTTAACACAGACAAAGAAATCAAAGCAAACAGGGCGGATATCGTAATCAAGGATAAATCAAAGAGTTTTTGTACATTAATTAATATGGCTGTACCATCAGAAAGAAATGTTGCGACAAAGGAGATCGAGAAGATTGCAAAATACAAAGATCTCGAAATAGAAATCATCAAAATGTGGAGCACTAAAACGACTGTCATTCCAGTTGTAATAGGAACTCTTGGGCTTATAAAAAAGGAATAAATTGATATGTTGAACAAATACCTGGTGATATTAGAATCGAAGAACGGCAGAAAACGGTGCTTCTTGGAACTGCACATTTAAGAAGAACTCTATCTATGAATTAGCCCCAGGATCAAAGGTTGATCCCGGCATATTCAAGGGACTAAAGTACACAAACGTTGTAAAGCATTTTTATAATAATAATAATAATAATAATAATAATAATAATAAACGCCCTTTGGCATACATAACAACATGGCTCTTGGTGCCTGTGGGGTTTTTTTGTCACCAAACAGGGCAATAACAAATATCCAGTCTGAATTCAATGCTGCAATACCAGACTTAGTGCTAGTGCTAAGATATCTTTCCATGTATTGTCAGCTGTCAGGCTAGGAGTGGTGAGTGCTGTAATCATGAGTTGTTGTCATACAACAACAATGGCTTGAGCATTGTGCCTTTCCTCACTGATTGTGAGGCGCCACCTGCAAGGTTGAATATTGCCATTTCGATTTGTTTTCATATTTTATCTCACTCTTGTGATTACAGTATATGTGCATGCATTCAACTTTCCTGGCTTGTTGCTGGGCGCTGAATGTGGGGTTTTCACCCCTCCATCACTAGATGGTGTGTAACCACTCGATAATAATAATTATAATGATAAAAATAATAGTAATAAAACATTTTACTGATGCCAAAGGCAAGAACAACAACATTCTAACTTGAATCCGTTTTCTAGGCTACCAGCTAAGGGTTACATCACATGTAAATGTGAAACAATAAAAAAACCTCCAAGATTAGTGAAAAAGAAATTAGAAAGGATAGGTCTGTAACTGTGTCTTTGCAAAATTAAATACAGATTTGGGGGTTTTTTTTACACTTCTAGTTTTTTGAAAACTTACTTTAATTAGGTAAATACTTGGCTTTAATTAATCTATCTTTAATTAAGCTTTATCATTAGCCATATATTTTATACCTTAAAATCACCAAATCTAGGTAAATTATTTATTATTATTGTATTATCATATTTTTTTTAAGTCATCCACCCTAAGCAGGCCTTAAAGCTACTTTAGTGCAGATAGCTAGTTTTCTTACTTGATTTTTTTCTTTGTACTTTTTAATTATTTTATTATATTGATTTGTTCCCTCTCCCATTTCCTTCTTCGAAAACATTTACAAATTTAG
Organism: Morbakka virulenta; assembly: GCA_003991215.1. Classification (NCBI taxonomy): domain Eukaryota; kingdom Metazoa; phylum Cnidaria; class Cubozoa; order Carybdeida; family Carukiidae; genus Morbakka; species Morbakka virulenta. The sequence continues at coordinate 260,736 of RDPX01000422.1, forward strand.
TACTTTGCCTTCCAAAACGGAGAGACAAATTGGGTGCAGAACTCCCAGGTACATGCCCCGGGTTAGAACCGCGAACCAGTAACATAGATCTGTTAATCCAACCACTACTACACTCAATGACATATTTAATCTAAAAGGTAATGAGCTATAGAACATAATTCAAAGATTAATTATCCTAGTTTCCGTTTAAATAAGAACTTTTTTTTGGTTTTAACGTCATTTCCCCTCTGTAATTGGGGCCCAGACGGTGACCTTCACAGGGACTTTTTTTTGGCAGTAAGGAATTTCTTGGTCGGATGCCCTTCCTGACGCCAACCAATGGCTCTTCCTTCTGCGAATTTCCAAAGTTGCCCGCTCGGGGAATCGAACTCGGAATTCTTGGTTACGGTGCAGTTGCACTAACCCTTAACCCACGGCTCCTCTTTCCGTTCATTTAAGATATTTCTCTTAAAATCGTGACTGATCTTTTCAGTGCTACTGCATAAAATGACAAATTACCATTGAAATTAATGTAAAAGTGAGTTTTTAGTTTATTTTTTGCAGTGTCACGACCCTTCTTTCATTCCCCAATAAACCACTATCTGGTAAATCACCTGCATTGCACTAAACGTACATAAAAGGGCGTTGCTCTTTTTTGAAATAAATTGAAGGGCGTGCTTATGAAAATCCCTTATTCCTTATAGACCCCGACTTGCCCATCACTGAGGGCCAGGTCTGGAAATTGTACGCAAAATTAGAGGCAAGAAACAGTAAAAATAATGAACAGTTGCGATCCAGTGGTACTCTGCAAAATAATGAATACTCATTTAAATTATAAAACGTGTTTTATAATTTTGTAGGTTTAGCTACACAGATATAAGGGTCAGTACAGATGTTATATGTCAACTGTGCTTTTCTTGTAAGCTCGGAGTTTAGACCTTCCTTCCCAGATGAAATCAGCAGGTCTATAATCTTCGTTTCTTCGTACCACTGTCAGATCCTTAAGAAGATTGTAAAAATACTACTTAGAGTTTAGTTTAAATCCAGTAAAACAGAGCAAATATGTTCCCAAGTGTAGCTATCATTGCAAACTAAACAAATGGGTGCCTATTGTAATATAAGACTGCATACAAGTTAAAAATACAAGACTTGTTTGATAAAAATAAGTTCAGTGAGAAAATCATATGTATTATTCGAGCGAGAGTGGCGACCAAGAACACCTTACTGCAAGACAAAGAGGCGGGGAAAACGAGAGCCTTAAAACTCGGTTTTCTTTTTTTTGCGTTTTTTTTCTCTTCGCTAAGACCAGGAAAAGTTGAAGATATATAACTGAAACGTTCACCACTGTGATCAAGAGCTTTGACGAACTGTTTCATCAATCCAAGTTTTATGTGCAAGAGAGAAAAGACAATGTTCTTCCTACCCACTAGAGGATCATTGATGACATTCTTTTCGCCAGATGCCAAACTCTGTCGCTGAGGCCATTCATTCTTCACCCAATGCTCTGCTGTAGCTCTACTTTCCCAGTTACACAGGAAACAAGGGAATTTTGTGTACCCTCCTTGCTGACCTAAAAGAAAGTTAATCATTTTCAAATCCATACAAATTACCCAGCCATGAAAATGATATTACAACTTCTCTAGAACAGACTTGATATTGTTACATTCTTCCTTAAGTTTTATAGAATGACCTATTGGTACCGAGCCATACTTATTTCCATTGTGTAACAGAACACATTTCAAACTTCTTTTAGAACTGTCAATAAAAAGCCTCCAATCCCTTGAATCATAAGCTGGAAGTCCCATAAAGAGAAGTAACCCTTCTACATCAGTACAATAGACAAGCTGGCCATCTAAATGGAAGTACTTCCGCAGTTCTGCTTCCCTGTTGCGATAAAATGAGACACTTGTGCCGGGTTTAAACATTCGATTCTCTTTCAGTCTTGAAGCCAACAGTTCAGCAGACTCTTGGTAGATAAAGATCTCGAACCAAATCATTCAAAGCCTTCTGAGTAACTAGAATTGGTTTGTCACTATCTTCATCACAGGGCTGAAAAATATCTCTAGTGTCTTCTTCATCATTAGAAGAAGGTGAGCAGAGATCTGTGTCATCAATTTTTGGAAGCTCAGTAAATATTGGTACAGGTATTTCTTCACTTTGGGCAACTGGTCGAATACCTGAAGGGTACTTGGGTACTGCAAATATTGTTTGTTTTTCTTATTGAAACCCTTTTACATTGACAAGGCAGAAATAGCAGTCACCTAAATGATTGCTTGAATCTCTTCAAACCATAGGTACTCCAAACTTGAGTTTTGCATTCTTTCCTTGAGACCATAATCTCTAGGTCTCGACACAGGTTTTGCACACTTGGTGAGGAGCACAATGCTTGTCGTGGTCTCCAAGTGGTACTTTGAAGTAAGCCAAATGCACACTCTTAACAAAGTCGGAAATTTTGCGCCTCTGATTCTTCAAAGTAAAGCTCCCACAGATGTAGCAAAATATATTTGGATCACTTAAGCACTGTCTTCTGTGAGATGTAGAAGCCATTGTTAGGTCAGTAACACATCCTGCAGACAAGAAAAAGTTTCTTAGCTACCTGAGTTGTTCCTTGAATTTCTACCCAACCTCCCACACCTTAGGCATTGTTTCACAAAGATACCCAGCACAATAATAGCAATAAATAACTAAATTTAGTGACAAAATCAATAAAAAACACTACCTGCAAATGAGTGTTGTGTAAGTTGAAATCTGTTTGTTTACTTTCTTCAGTTTTTTCAGTTTATTGGAAGACTAAATGAAAAGTAAATTTTCCAAAATGAACCATATAATCCGGCCTTTTTTTCTGCTACACTATTTGATAGGATATTATTTTCTTTAAAATGCATGAAAAAATATAAATATGTATAGCGCAAAAACTGATCTGATGGAGAAAATCTAAGATCAGATTTGAATTCAGCACCCTCGAATTAGTCAAAAACTGTTCTTAAATTCCATGCCAGAGAAAAAAAAAATTCTTTGTTTACCAGTGTAATAAAGTGTAAACATGCATTTTTTAGTATATGAATCTAAAACAAAACGTGTAGAGTAGAGATAGTCCAACGACCTATTTGGTCCAGTATTTTATTATACTGTATATATAGTATACAAATATTATACTATATATAAATAGTATATATAGTAGTCAAATAGTATATATAGTCAAATAGTATATATAGTCAAATAGTATATATAGCCAAATAGTATATATAGTCAAATAGTATATATAGCCAAATAGTATATATAGTCAAATAGTATATATATATAGTCAAATAGTATATATAATCAAATAGTATATATGGTCAAATAGTATATATGGTCAAATAGTATATATAGTTAAATAGTATATATAGTCAAATAGGTCTTTTGCCGAGTCTCGTTATATAATCAAGTAGTGACCAATCTTTTCATCTTCTGTGGTGTTGCGACCAGGTTATCAACGATTTTATACCTATCAACTTGGCAGAGGATTTCCCAGTTTCAATCCTTTCTTCCAGTGCCTGACTCCTTCTTGCAATTGTCTTTACAGAATGAACAAGAAAAGAGGCAAAGTAACTTCCTATTTCCTCTGAATCTACTTTTGATAAAGAAAAATGAATACACTTATTTGATAGCGTAGTACTTCATCAATATTTCCTTCAGCAAAGTTAAATCCTGAATCATGCATGCAATGCAAAGAATTGGAAATTCCATGACATGTGGCATTGCATTCCTGTCATATTTCCCCGTTTATCATTATTTGAGTACTCAATTAAAACGCCTCCACAGTTTCACGCCCTGACGATATTATGTTGTTAACTTAAAGCTTGAGGTAGAAGAACATTACAGCCACTCCCTAGGATTTTTTTCACTTGTTTCATAATCTAGACTACTCAAAATAGTTTAAGAAATACTACAAAAAAATTCAATTTTTTTTGTAGAGAAAATTATCATAAATTATAATTATCATATTATCATAAATTATCATAAATATCTTAAATTTTTGTTTTTGGAAATCAGTATGGATATTAAGCAACTTCAGATGAAAACATAATTGGAAAATGATATAAATGTGGATTTGGTACGAAACATATGATGATATTGGTTTGAAACAAAATCGAATTGGGAAAATGTGGACTTGGAATAAGAGAAGTGTTGAACAAGTGCTGATACATATTTGGAAAAAGAGCAAGAAATTATAGTGCTTTTTAATATATGAGTCAGGGGTGGATCTGTTGTTCGTGGAGGGAGAAGGTCCTTTTTTTTGAAAGAGCCTACTTTCAAGAATTAACGCAACAGATAAATTACAAGAGTATAAAGAAAAGGATAAAGAGTGGAATAGCATATACACGCAATAAAAAAATTAAATCAAAGGAAAAAACTCAGTTTTACAAGCTCTTGCATTTTAATAGTCTTAAATTTCAGAACCACATATATAAAAAGCACACCAACAATTCAAAGAACACAAATATTCTTAATCAGTAATCAATATATCAGAGATCATCACCTGGCTTTTCATGCAATTACATTCACAACAGAAACCGCCCTTGATACTTGCAGATCTGACCACAAACAATAAACAAACACATCATCAGACAACAGACATTAGCGAACAACATGACGTTTCATGGCGGTCAGCTTGCTTCGTTCTGAGAGGTTTCGTTCTTAATATTACTTTCGTGTCAAAACCACCACCCTTTTTTTAGCCAGCCAATCAGGGGAGTTTCCGGAACTCCCGGAAACTCCCTCTAATCTGCCTGTGTTATAATCATCACACTAGAATGAAATCTGTAGAAATATAATCGAATAAAGTGGTATCATTGTTATTAACGACTCCCTGCGCATGCCTTTGTCTTCGCATTGTTGAGCAGAAACCCTCACGATTTACCACAATTACAAGGCTCCTTTTATTTCAAGTTTCGATTCCTGTTTTCACTCTGAGGCATTTAATTCGCACTAAGTGGGATTTCTAAAGAAATATTGCATTTGTTCAAATGGTTGAAATTTGCTTAAAAAAATCAAAGCAACCTTTGGGGTATGTCAAGGAGGGTAGACCTCCAGGGTTTATATGACACTAAGTTGCTACGAAGGCTGTGAAATTTATTTGGTTGTCATAAAAATCTTTGATTTAAACTTTGCAGATGATATTACTCTGCTGGATCAAAATGACAGTATGTTGCAAAGGACTGAAAGAGGGACAGAAAAGAAAGGGGGTAATGGCGTTTCAATACGAGGAAGTGAAAGATTATGAAAGTTGGGAAAATATAGACTGCATGTCAGGAATCACATAGAGTGGAAATGCAATCAATAAAGTGGACAAATTCAAGTATTTAGAAAGCATAAACAAATTGGGTGGAAGCTCGGAGGAACTCAAAGTTAGAATAAGCAATGGTCTTGCCAATATGAACAATGCCTGGAAATGCAAAAAGATGACAGTCGGACTAAAGGTGAGAATATATGAGGCAACTGTTTTGTCTGTATTTTTGTATGCATCTGAAACATCATCCTCCTCCTCGGGTGCCATGCTCTCCCAGAACGTTGGCGATCATGCTTCTCCATAGACCTTTATCCTTCGCGGTTCTTAGCAATTGCAGCTCGCTCTTTCCTGACCATGCCGCTATGCCTCCCAGGTAGTTCGTTCTTGGCCTTCCCCTGCCTCGTTTCCCTTCGATCTTTCCCGTTAGTGTCACTTCTTCGAGCTCCTCTTTTCTCATTATATGAAACATAGAAACTAAAAAAAAGAAAGTAGTAGAAGCCTTTCAACATAAGTGTATGAGAAAGGTCATTGCAATACCATACATTGACCACGTGTCAAATAAAGTTGTGAGAAGAAAAATTGGAATGGGAACGATTGAAGGCTTTAAATGATAAGGTTGACATGAATGGGTCTTACCTGAAGAATTGGCGAAGGAAGAATAACAAAAATGGGAACAAAATGGATCCTTAGAGGACAGAGGAGAGGAAGAGAGGCCAAAAATGAGATGGATGTGCACTCTTCAGAAAGACCTGGAAAAGAAAGGGAACAGTTGGAGGGACGCTAGGACACTAGTAGCCGAAAACGGAAGCCGTTGTCGGAGATATGTGGCTCAACATGCGACACCGCACGGGAAGAACTAAGGTCTAAGGCAAGGTAAGTTGTTACCAAAACAATTAACAAAAAAAATTACAGACGTTGACCTAGTTCTTATGAAAATAATAAGTAAGGTTTTTGAAATGGATATTTGTTGGTGTTTTGTTCGATTTTCAATCACTTCCTGGCTTTACCTTACCTTACTTTACCCTATCTTACCTTACCTTACCTTACCTTACTGGGGTGCCATCTGTCATTGTCCTCCACACTCTTCTGTCCAATGCCTGCACACTTGTTGATATTTTTCTTCGTCGTATCAGCAATGTTGCCTGTCCATGTGATCCTTTTTCTTCCTCTTCCTCGCTTACCCTCAACAGTGCCTTTCATTGTCATTTTTTAAAGGGGATTGTGCCACCTTATGTGCTCATAGAATATATTTTTCGTGGTTTTAGAAATGATCATATATTTAACATCATTTTAAACTACTCCGGAACTTAAATCCGAAGCATTAGAGCCTAACCTATCAATATCCTCCAGAAAATTATATGCGTATTACTTACCAATCCATCAACTACCTTGACAAGTAAAAAACTCTGATGTGCTCTAATTACATATGTTACATTTAGATATTATTTAGCTGATAATATCCTTTTTTAGGCTACTCTCAGCAAAATAATAATTTGGGCAACTGGTACATAAAATTTACTTTATTTTTATTGAATATACCATTTAATCTAAGTAAGAGTGGGTTTTAATCTTTAAACTAAATACATGGCTTTATTGATGCAAATTCTCTACACTTATTCTTCAATGAAGTGAAATTGAACTAATTTGAATGACAGTACTTTTATCTCTCTCTTTTAATAGTTCCACAGTACTGTCCTGTAACGTGGCTTGGCTATGGCAGTATGCCATTACACCTTCTTGGTCTCCTTTTTCGAACAAATAGCTGTTAACTATAATAGAAAAAAAAATTAATTTTTGGAAAACATTAGGCTAGATGGAAAATCTTATTTTAGTTAAAAAGGCCCCCTGACAGAAATCAAGGTAAAGACAATATCCCATTAATATGGGATCAAAAATCATCAAAAATGGGATATTGTCTTTATCTTGATTTCTGTCAGGGGGCCTTTTTAACTAAAATTAGATGTTTCGTCCAGCCTAATGTTTTCCAAAAATTAAAATTAGGGTTTTAATAGGAAAATATTGTAGAAAATATTGTCCTAAGCTTCAAATTTCAACAATGAAAAACACTTCCCATATGCTGACTGATGAAAGTATAACTCACCTACTAATAAAGTAGCAAGTGTAAACAGTTTGCCAGGTGATACAGCTTTTCAACGCCTTCCAACTTGGAACAATATACATTGGAATTTCTTAGGGTCAGCCAAATCTTAGGGTTTTGAAAGAGAAATAGATATCTTTAAGTTCATGCTACAACGGGTAAAGTTTCAACCTAAGGGTAATTACTGTATTTTTCATCCTGTATCTGCCATCTGATACATCTAACTTGGAGAAAATAGCAGTTAACACCCTGTGGCTTTATTGTAATAGTACTCTGCTGCACTGATGGTTTTACATTTGATGAATGTTTACTTCTCTGTGACGTGTAATGCACACAGCAATTCACCATGTACTGGCATTACACTAGGTTTTATTGTTAAGTAATTCTGAGTCAATACGTCAAGATCAAGAGAGGTGTAAGACAGGGTTGTGTGTTTTCTCCAGACCTGTTTAACTTATACGGGGAAAAGATCTTCAGAGAGTTGGAAGGCTTATGTGGGATTAGTGTTGGTGGTCACAACCTGAATAACCTGAGATTCGCAGATGACTCTACGTTAGTTGAAAACTCTCAGCAAGGACTGCAGGACGTCTTGAACAAAGTAGTGGATGAAAGCAAGAAGAAAGGACTCGAAATAAATCGCAAAAAGACCGTGTGTATGGTAGTAAGCAAGAAACACAGTCCAAGATGCAGATTACTCATTGGGACTGACAAAATCCAGCAGGTGGAAAAGTTTAATTACTTGGGAAGCTACATCACCCAGAATGGTAAATGTGACGTTGAAATAAAGCGGAGAATTGGATTAGCAAAGGATGCCTTCAATCGACTAGGAAAAATTTTAAAACACCAGAAAATGTCAATGTCCACAAGAATGAGAGTACTGCAGTGCTATGTAACATCTACCCTGCTGTATGGAAGTGAATGCTGAACAATATCAATCGGAATGGAAAAGAAGTTGGAAGCCGCTGAAATGTGGTTCTTGAGGAGGATGTTGAGAATATCATGGACTGATCATGTAGCAAACGATGACGTTTTACAAAGAGCAGGAACAGAAAAGAACCTGTAAGGAAATAAGGAAAACGGAGTTTGTCGGCCTTTTGGCTAAGAACAAGTGTAGAGATCCGGTCTCTGCTTGGTCGTATCTTCGGCTATAGGGCCCAACGATGCAGGACAGGTGGTCTCGAGATACTTGACCATTGGCTGTAAATTAACCCAAGAGAAAGGGCCTTCCCACGAAAGGGTCCAGTCGGGCGATCTGTATGCCTTGGGTTTTATGTTGTCTTGCTTGCTTTCTATCCACCTTTTTCTTGATCTGTTGCTTCTTTTCAACAGTGGGCCTACTCTTTACCAGTAGTACCATCAATGAAAGACCAAAAGGGAAACAGAGTACAGAAGAGCTGTTCTAAAATGTGACACTAGGGGTCATGAAGTAGCTGGATACAGCTGGAAGCAATGTCACACCTTTAATAAGAAAACTAAAAATACATTAACAAGAAAAATAATACAAAGTGAAAGAAATAAGCCATTCTCTATAGCATAGCGATATCTCTTGAAAATCAGCTCAGAAAAACCTTTAGACTCGGGATATGATAAAATTCCTTTATCAATGACCTTTGCTGTGTCCATAAAGTCAAGAATATAAAAAATCATATACCTCTTCAATAAATTATTCTTAATATTCCAATTCTTTTTTCCTTTCTATTTCCTTTGTGCGTTCATACATTTCTTGGCATTGTAAAAGAACACTGTCTGTTATTGATCCCAAAAACATTGTATAAGAACATTGTCTGTTATTGATCCCAAAGACATTGTATAAGAACATTGTCTTTTATTGATCCCAAAGACACTGTATAAGAACATTGTCTGTTATTGATGCCAAAGACATTGTATAAGAACATTGTCTGTTATTGATGCCAAAGACACTGCTGTAAGAACATTGTCTGTTATTGATGCCAAAGACATTGTATAAGAACATTGTCTGTTATTGATGCCAAAGACACTGTTGTAAGAACATTGTCTGTTATTGATGCCAAAGAAGAGGCAGATTTGAACCTCAACGAAAGACAGGATTCAGGTTCTGAGGAGTTACAACAATAAGACAAATTTATAGATACACAAAAATTATCAAATCAAAAAGAGCTACGAAACGAAGAAAAATAAATTAAAAGTAACTTTTTATTTGTTGAATGCCAAAGATAGGTATCAGAGCAAAGCAATGTAACATGCTGTAATATGTGCGAGACGACTGATAAATACTGAATACCTTTTTTATCAGGAAAGCAAACAAAGTTCCAACCCAAATAATAATTGGTAAACTGTCTGTTAAATTAGTACGTGATCTAGCAATTCAAAGAAGAGAGAGTGCAAGAGAGATGCTCTTTTAAACTTTGAGGATTAATAACCGTAGTATCAGAAAAACGAAACAGTGTCCACTTCTTTCTCACAGCTTCAGTCTAAAGATACGTATCTGGCTAGATAATTAAGACTTAGCGTACTTTAATTCCTGTTCATTTATATTTATTTCAACTTATAGAGAGACCTTTTTTCAGCCAAGACTTCTTGGTGATTTTGCTGGTGTCAAACTCACAATCAACTTTTGCCGCTTTCTACCTCAGTTTCGCTGTGTACCTTGAAGCTGTTCTTCCTGATCAATATTCTAAACAGTGTTGGCGGCTTATCTGATTGAACTATATTGACATCGGCTATTTCACAACTTGGTAGATTTTAAATGTGTTATAGTAGTTCCTTAGTATAGGTTGAAAGCTTTCGTGACTTGGCACACAATGCTTTCCACATTTATCCAATTATTAACGCTCTTGTTTATTTCGACGACGGTCTTCTCTTCCAAAGGCGTGTCAGTAGTGAGTTGCAAGGCTATATTAGTGATGGAATTAATTAAAGAAGTTTGGTAAGAAGTTCGTATCAAAAGGTTTTTCTTAGTCAATGAAATATGCGAAAACGTTCTGCTATTTTTTAATCGATTTTTCTACAGATGTTCATGACACAAAAATGGAATTATGTGCGCCCTTTGCCAAGGGTTGCTTTGTTTCTCTCGTGCAAATACTCCTGTTCTACTTCTCGTACTATAGAATAATATACCTAGACATGATATGGTTAATGACTCATCCATTTTATAAAATGATGCTGTTAATATTTGACCATCTCTAATTTTGGCGGTAACTCCTCTTCTTTATCTTTCAGCTGCTATATGTAGGGGGCGCCACAGCGGAACATACGCCTCCATTTGCTGCGGTCAGCAGCATCTTCCCTTCTCACTCCCATACCCCTCATGTCCTCTTTTATTACATCCATATAGTGTCTCCTTGGTCTTCCTCTCTTCCTCCTCACTGGCAGATTGATGTCTATCATTCACCTCCCGATTTAGTTCTCTTTGGCGGTAACATAAGAAATAAAGACTTTTGCATATCATTTCAAAAAAACGGTCAAATTTTCGCGGTTTTTTCACTTCTCTTAACATCATCACCCATATGCAGTTGTTGCTCCTTTTTGTAATAAATCTTTCTATGAATGTAGAGGGATTTTCGCATAACTAGGCTAAATAGCTCTTTGGTTTCTAAGGGCTTTTCTAAATCATACAACTTAAAAGGTTTTTTAAGCCCATGGTCAACTCATGTCATTGAGATTAACCTTTTTTTCCTCTATTTGCTTCAGAGTTACATAGAGTTAATGCCTTTATCCCTTTTATGGTTCTTTGCCATAAAAAATAATTACTCTCCTGCAGCGTGATAGGTCAGATTTGTTAATTTATCCTTTTTGTCGACAAATTGCCTTCTTATGCAAAGGTCGTTTTAACCGCTCTGCATTTTACTCCAAGTATTCTGTTTATGCCGTTTTACGCGATAGCTCTGTGATTAGTTGTCATATTTGAAATGGTTGTTTTGGTTGCATCAAAGTTTTTATGTTTTTCTTTACTGATGCCTTTGAATGTATTTTGCTTTGAGATATTGCTAGGACTTGTTCACTTGAATTAACACCACCACCCACCCACCCCATCATACATGTTCAAAGTATGTACTTACCCCTTCTATCTTCCAAGCTTGCCCATTTTTGAATTTTAAAAGATGCTTGTATATGGAATTATTCTCTATTTTAACTTTGTTGATTATAAATTGGGTAGTTTCTTTCTGTTGTTACCTTCTCAGTTCTAATTTTTAGTAGTGCGAGAAAAAGGGACAACTAAGTCCAAACAGACAACAACTAGATAACCTTTGGTTTGTTAAACAGCCTTACATCATCTCATACTACCTATTCCAATATATTCTTTTCAGTTTTTTATTCCTACAATTGTGTTCTTTAATGTCCAAAATGTCTTTTATCTTGTTGTAATCATGATGATTGTAAGTTCTCAGTTTTTCATCACTATTATTCCTGTTGCTTTGTCGAGATGGACCACCTAAGTCTTCAAGTCTTGATATTTCCCATTTTGACTTTATACTTAGTAAAGAAAAAGAAAAAGAAACTCTGTCTCATCGGGCATCATTCCATCCTTGTTGTATGAAATAATGAAACACTGTTTTAACCAACAGTGGTGTTTCTTGAATTCCTACTGTTGTTTTGATTTAACGGTTGCAAATTAATGACGGAATGATCCTTTAAGGATTTTTCTGGGCTAATCTTAGGCCTGAGTGCACCAATTTTGCAATCCTCCACTTACAAAAAACCAATATTACGCACGTCTTGCGTTGCAAGTTACCGTTCGTGTTTTGTTAAACATAAAACAAAGGAGGACTGGAACCAGTATTTGTTAATTTCTAAGCGAATCTGGTCACAAAAGGCCCAGAACATTTTCTACGAAGAAGCAAAGGAAATTCAACGATGGCTGTTGCGCTTATATGAAATAACGGGTCATTCCCTCCAACAATCAACGAATAATAAAATAAACAAAATACAAACAAATTAAAAAAAACAAACAGGTGCATTGTGGGTTTAAAATGTCCAATGTTTTTTCCAATTTTGTTATCATTCAGAGGTGAAGGAAGTTTTGACACCAAACACTGACTCACTCTCTCCTTGCACAGTAGCTAGTTTAAAGAAAGGAAAAATCTGATAAAAATGTATTTAATAATACCATTTCTATTGTTCATTATTGCAAATTTCTATATTTTTTTACATGCTTGCATTCATTTGGTCTTTGCTAATAACGGCCTGTCCTATGCTATTTACATGCTTGCATTCATTTGGTCTTGGCTAATAGGGACCTATGCTATATATTTTACATGCTTGCATTCATTTAGACTTTGCTAATAGCGGCCTGTCCTATGCTATTTACATGCTTGCATTCATTTGGTCTTGGCTAATAGGGGCCTATGCTATATATTTTACATGCTTGCATTCATTTGGACTTTGCTAATAGGGGTCTATGCTATATTTTTTACATGCTTGCATTCAGTTGGCCTTCGCTAATAGCGCCCTGTCCATCACCGTATAATGCACCTTATTATGCTTATTAATAACACCTTTTTTGTGCCAATTTTCATGAACGCAGCTTGAAAAAAACAGCCCGTGTGTGCCAAAGGTCCGCTGAATAAACAACCACCACCTGGTACAGGATAGAACATAGATTTTTGGTGGAAAACTACGCCTCCTGCTTGGCCAGCAGGACAAATAAAAGACTAGTCTTTAATGCGTGCCATGTACGCGTGCTCCATTGTGTAATAGAACAATCAGTAGGTCAATTCTGAAACTAAGTTGAATGTAGACCTTATGGGCACCTATCCATATAGTAAGTGAAGTTCAAAGGGTTTTTTATACACAATTTTTTGTTCAGTAATATTCAGTTATTTTTATAGACAGTTCTTTGCTCAGTAATGTTGTTATTTTTATAAACAGTTCTTTGCTCAGTAATGTTTAGTTATTTTTATAGATACTTCTTTGCTCAGTAATGTTTAGTTAGTTTTATAGACACTTCGTTGCTCTGTAATGTTCACTTATTTTTATAGACACTTCGTTGCTCAGTAATGTTTACTTATTTTTATAGGCACTTTGTTGCTCAGTAATGTTCAGTTATTTTTATAAATACTTCTTTGTTCAGTAATATTCACTTATTTTTATGGACACTTCTTTGCTCAGTAATGTTTAGTTATTTTTATAGACAGTTCTTTGCTCAGTAATATTCAGTTATTTCTATAGACAATTCTTTGCTCAGTAATAATATAAAATACTAGGTTAGTGCTAATAGATTAAAGGTTTTTCAGTCTTGTTTTTAATTCGTTTTGCAGGTAAAGCACCAGAAGGTATTCATTTCTTTCCTTTCGTCCTTTGGTTAGTAATTGCTTTTCATAGCACTAACTTTTGTAATCCTGTTTTGCACTACCCTTAGCAAGGGCGGATAACATCCTAAATGGAGCAAAAAGGCTAAAAACTAAGTAAAGTAGCATGAAGAAGCCCTAACTTAAGAAGAAATTAAAGCTACCTAGAATACTAACTGCACAGAACTATACAGTATGCTTGTAATCTAGTTCTTCAGTGCACTTTTTAGAGTGACGATGAACTAATGGAGAATAACTTGGATTTACAATGTTCTGGAATGAAAAGAGCCTTTAAAAGCTATGTTACCTCCTTTCAAGCAGTACAGTTAAAATATGTTTGGCAACACAGTCGTAGCTGTGTGCCAGTATAACTAAAGCTGTTGAAAACTCTTCTGTTTATTCCAATTCTGGCATTAAAACATCGTGTTCTGAACCAAGCCAAGCAAGCATGGTAATTTCCTAGTTTTAATTAAGGAAGAAAGAAGGGTAACAATCCTCCAATCGTTTCATGAAAGAATTTCAACACATTGTGTTAAAAAAATATATTTTTAAAAACGTGTTCAAACGCTTTAAGGATTAAATTTTATCGAAGGCCAGCTACTTGGCAATATTTATTTCTGTAGGTTTTCAAACATGACTAAATACTATAAGATCTTCCAAACCTCTTGGCTCTTTTCAATTTTTTTAACTCTTCCCAATTACCATCGCAACAACAAGCAGATGGTGAAGCAGCAGATCAGTCATCAACCGAGATTCCAATGCGACCAGTCTTCATTCAGTATCGGGGTAAACGCTCGGAGGACTACACAGGTAACTTGTACAAGAGCAAAGCCCCCTGCAATGTCATCTTCACCCTAAAAAAATGAAAACTGTTCTTCCATCGTTGAAACCCCCAGTACAGAAAGACCTCAGGAGTGGAATCGTCTATCACATCGAATGTGCAGTGTGTAATGCTGCCTATGTAGGCCAAACAGGTCGACATCTAAAGACTCGACTCAAGGAGCACATCATTCCATCATCACAAGTGAGCAAACACATGCAGAAATGCGGCGCGTCCTGTAATCTCGATTCTTCAACCATTCTTGCCACAACAGCACGAGGAGGTTACCGCGATGAATAAGAAGGAGAAATACTGGAACAGAACACTCACCATCAAGATCTTTCAGTGATGGTAGTAAAATTTACCCACAAAACAATATCTGAGACCAGTTTGTGATGCTTGCAAATGTGGAAATCAAATGACTGTTTATTATAACATTATTTCATTTCAGGTTAGAAAATGATAGAAAATATAGAAAAATTTCACCAGAAAAACTAGAATTATTTTGTGCTCAATTGATTATCTCAATTCTTTTTAATTACTTATTAATTTCTCTGTTCATAAAAGTATTGTGATAATATTGTTTAACAAATTTGTCTTACAACTACTTTACCCTCTCACTCTTTTATTTTCAACATCTTTCTGTTACTAAACTTCCTTATTACTAATTCATATGACTGAATAAATTTTCTCATTTGTTCTCTCAGCACTAGCATAGCACTGCTTTTTACTTAAGCTTACATTTTTAATACCACCGGGAATACTATGCATAATGCGTCGAATCAATTCTTGACTCGTACCAAATATTTATCTTTTTGTGCTGAAAGATTCAACTGGGTATCTCCATGAATTTCTCTTTCTTGTTTTAATGTTATTGTGTGTATTCTCACTGCAAACGGGAAAAATCACATACAACACCTTTGTTCTTATCGTTGGAGAGCTTCAGTTTCCCACTCTGATTGTAACTTAGGATAAATCCCTGTTTATTAGCAGTCACTGTAAACAAGACCAAGCCTACAATTTATGGTCCAAGTTGTGTGTATGTGTGTGTGTGTTTTGTTTTTTTCCCGGTATACACCGTGTATAAGCGACACCCTAAATTTCTACTTTAATAAAATTTACCAATCTTCTTTGATATACCATTATTCTTCTTGATGGACATACCTGATAAAATATTTACTTTAAACATAGGCTTGCTATTAAGTGTAGTAGCCACTCAATATAACATCCTAATCTGCTCTCTAAATTACATAGGCCCCTATTTTCTTAAATTTAATAAAAAGGTTTACAGATCTGAATTGTTTGCTGATATAAGCCACATCCCAGAGCTTTTAAACTTAATTTTGTATTTGACTGTGGGGATTATAATCAGATGTATTCGAGATTAATTTCCTACTATGAAAACAAAACCTTTAACTCTAGTTGATTTGTCTTCTGGTAGGTTCATTCTTACAGCCTTTGCTAGGTGACCAATGTCGTCTATTATCACCACGACAACAACTGCAGTAAATATATACACTATGACGATTTACATAACGTTCTCACCACAAAAGTCTTTTTCGTAGTCCTCTCTCTTGCTCTCACTCTCTCTCTCTCTCTCTCTCTCTCTCTCTCTCTCTCTCTCTCTCTCTCTCTCTCTGTGAACAGCGAAAATAAGAGTTATCTTGACGGGTGTTACTTTATACTTTCACAGAATATAACATTGTCATTTTATTTCCTTTTCAAAGTAAAAATGTAGACATATGGAGGTAAAGTGTGATCCATTTGATTCAAAGCATGGCTATAATTCATTGATTCAGAACCATAAACTCGTTTCAATTCTGTCGTATTCAAAATATTAGAACAATCCAAATGTCAAGCTTTGAATGACTTTCCTTCTTACCAACACATTTTTGCAAAGAAACTATCAACAAAACTGCTTTTCCCATCATACCCTGCGAAACAATCCTCAAAAAGGTGATGCTACGCATGTGTAGCAACTTATATTTGTCCTGCATTGAAAAACAAGCAGGAAACACACACACCTGGTACACGAAATGTACAAAAGACAACTGCCAATTAGAATCTTTGTAGCCAGTAGCATCAGATTATTTCAATTTGTGAAGGCAAATCAATGAAAAAAGGCTTTAGCGCCCCCTTTATGTCATTGCATTGAATATCTTGTTTTATTTCTATATATTGCACTACCTTTTTAAGTCTTAACTTGTGCTTATTAGTGTTACGACCTTTCTTTTGTGCCATCAAAGAATATGTATTTTTTACTTCTTTAGCCATGGTCCTATTATGTGTGTCTCCTTAGTTTGGTTTTTGGCTTGCTTTATCACCGCTGTTTACCTCTTTGCTTTTACAAAGAAAATTTGATTGGTGAATTAACTTACTTTTTTGTTAACAAATCCAAAGGTGTACGTTTTGACATTTGCAGATAATAACGTTTGGAACAGAAAAGGAGGCATGAAAGTTCATAATCCTAATGTTTGCATTGGAAGTAACAGGAGAAACAACATTAGAAATGGATACATTTGGAGGTTCATTGCAGGTTGGAGCACTGGAAGTAAAAAAAGAGAGAGACTAGGGTGAGGTGCTTTGTCCATGGTAAGGGAAGAAGGGAACAGTATATGAAGGAAAGAGTGCGAGAGATAAAGCTTCCAGGGACAAGAAAGAAAGAGAGGCCAAAGCGAACATGGTGAAGGAGGATATGAGAGACTTGAGTGGAAAGGCATATAGAAGGCTAAGTGTGGTCGAGAGATTTCTCAGTGGTAGCAAACTCTGATGAATGGAAAATGCTAAAAGAAGAGAAAAAATAAATAAAATTAATGATGTAGAACGTTATTCTTTTATCTCTTATATTAGACAGGTAGTTAGAAACATATAAACAGCTACTTCTAACATTGTCTGTTGTGTTTGGATTTTACATGAAACAGGAGAACCTAAGCAGGTAGGGCTGATGCAAGAGAGAATTGCATTTATATTTAAGGATTGAATAAGAATGGATTATTTTTTTAAAAATATCAGCAAAGATCCATTCCTGGGTTTTGTATACTAATATTTCTTCTGTTTCTATACACTATAAAAACCTTGTTATATTACTGGAAATGAGTTATTTTTTGCTCCCAAACTTTTGAATTTAACTAAAGCTAAGGTCTCTCATTCAAAATTTACAATAAAATAAAGGCAGCTGACATTAAGCTGAACAAAGAGTATTTTCTGTGCCTGTATCGGAAAAAAACTATAGGTATGAAAATCGAAAATTTCTAATACAAACATACTTTAAAATCCTATAGTCAATAATCGTCGTTGTATAATTGGTCCAATTGGAACAATACCTAAAAAAATAAAATGGGGGCAAAAATGGAATACGTTCGAAACAAAACCTGTGAGGGACAATGCAGAATTCTTGGTCACTCAAATAAAAGGGGAAAGAATTGAGGGTTACCCTGTTGGCCAAAAAGGGGTCTAATGGACAATTTTAAGCTACATTAGTACTTGAAAATAAAATTGGAAATGAAGAAAGATTACTAATGCAATAATAAAATGTTTTTACTGCTTGGGATGAATTTTCTGCAAAACCTGGAAACAGTTGGAGAGAGCAGCTCAGGCCACAGAATTCTGGTGGACTGTTGTTATTGAAGAGATGATGCAAGTAACATACATTGTGCCTACAAAGAAGACTTTGATGGGAAAAGACCTAGGGGTAGACCCCCAAAGCGATGGAAATACCAAATACGAGAGGATTTCAATAAGCCTCTTCCTACAATTGAAAGAATGGCTGCTGATCGAGATCAATGGAAAGAAAGTGTTAAGAAGAAATGTGCAAGGATCTTAGAAGATTATGCAAAAGAGTCTGTCAATCAAGTCAGTTAGTTGTTATTGGTCTTTGTCCAGGAGGAGTAGTGGACTTTAAAAAGTAAGTATATTTACACAAGGCACATATGGAGAAGCGTAGCTTGTGAAAATCTGAGATAATATAGGTCCAACGATCCAAACTGACATGCTCAAAGATAGAAAAAGAAACCAAACAAGGTGAACAATAATGACGATAGTATTAGAGATCTCTTGGCATCTAATGTGACAAATGGACGTTTATTTAACTTTCGGGAACTCTGTAATCGTTCAACGGAAAATAAAGAAATATATTTTAATATATATCTTGATTACGCTGAAGACAGCGTAAAACAAAATCCAGTGAAAAATGATGAATTACTTCTTTTTGTTCGCAATGCATAGCATTTTGAATTACTAAGTGCTAAGATTTCAAGGAGGCTTATAACCAGGGATAATTCATTATTCTTTTATCTACTATGTATCCAGTAATCACTGTTAACTAATTCACACAAGGTTCAACAGATAACACGTGTAACATGTGGATACAATACCACTAGCCTTAGCTAAGATGCACTGAAACGTTTACACTATTTCAAACTACAATCTGCTGACTACCCAAAACTCTTCCTCTTGCTTTGCCCGTTCTCCGCTATCAGAGTCAGCCAATGGAAACAGAATTAAAGAACTATTATTCTAAAGGGTAAAAGTCATGCCCTTTTTTGTCTATCGTCTATAGCCTGTTTTCGTTATGAATTTGACTTTTGAACTATTGGGCACATTATTTTATCTAAAACCATAGATACCGTCAAACTCTGTCTTTTCTATTAACTGGTTGCCTCCAAAAAGTCAAATTTATAACACGATTTTGAAAAAATACTATTGTTTGAAGCTAAAGAAGAAGACTACATTTTTCTGTCTAAACCTTAATATTGTTTTGGATACTTAATGGTATAAAGTTTCGAAATAAAAATTTTAAAAGTTTTCTCATATAATACAAGTAGTCCGATTACGAAAAAATACTATATAAAATTTTAGAGCCAATCTTTGCAGTCCATTTAACCAAAACTATGAAAGAAAGATTTTGTCTTGTTCAGCTAAGAGAAATCCATTTTGTCATTTGTGGTTGTTGTTTAAATATAGATACATAGGTGGTTGCTAACTATCAATGTTACATCAGCTAAGCAATGACCAAGTAATGTTATTTGCGGTATTAGAAGAATCCAGACAAAGTGGTTTTAACGTAAGGCCGTCAGAAAAGATCTCTTCTGCAAAATAGCTATATTGTTTTCTAATCACATTTTTTAGATGCAAGAAAGATAACGTAATTCTCTTAAAGAAGTAGGAAACTTTTACGCTCACTTAGTAACAGTCGTGGCGCGAGTCACGTGACCTAAAATTACAGGACAAAAAGTTCAAACGAAAATTCAAAGTTAGAGAAAAGTAAAAGGAAGATATTTCTTAATTTGAAAAGTTGTTGTCATAAAAATGACTCATGCATCAAAACAATAGACATTGTTCACAGTCCTATCAGAGAGTAGAAGCAGGGAATAATTTTCCATTCACGAAATAGCTAAAATGAAGCACAGTCATACTAAAAATTGTGTTACAGAGTGGTTTGAATAGAGATAGGTAGTTTTTATCTAGATCTATCTCAGGGTTTGCATCTACAGCTTTAGAAATCGAATACATGTCCACTACCACTAGTTAGTTACATAAGTCAACAAAAATGAATCATGAATATCACCTCTATGCAAAAATCATCCTATTTAAGATGTTACCGAACGGTTTCCCACTTCAAAACATGCGGCAAATAAAGAATTTTGATTGCTGTAGATTTCAATTGGTTGGCATAGCTATATAAACAATGACCGTTGTGTCATAAATAACATTGGTAAGAGTTGGATAATGACTCGCGACGAACAAATTTTGATCGTTGAGATTATACTGTACATGACACGATTTATCAGTTCACTGGATCTTTAGCAAGTAAACAAACCTAGTTTTTGTGGCATTGAAAGCAACAGTGACCAAAACAAAGGTATATCTTATGTATATTTCCTCAAAAACAAAGGTATTCGCTTATGTGACTGTTATAAAGTTCGTGTCTTGTGAATCTTTGCTGGGAACCTTGACATTCACAACAATTGGTTAGGACGTCTATATTCGTGATGTAGAAGCAGTGATCTTGATATAATTCAATACTGAAAGAAGGCAGGGCTTTCTAATATTGTTTTTTTCCAAAGACTAACTGCCAAGTTTTCCAGCTTTTTGGCGAATCTTTTTACGTGTAACTTAGTTAGAATTCCCTTAAAATCTACTGATTTAGTCCCC
>RDPX01000422.1:297609-339697 GCA_003991215.1 Morbakka virulenta
GATTATTTCTAGAATAGCCCCAAGTTGTATGATGACAGTTGAAATCACCGGAGTATATTGCTGGGTGATCATAATGGGGTGGTGGTTCAAACGGAGAATTAGGTGGTTTGTAGTAGTTTGTTATTGTAATTTCTCCATTGATCGATATGGTTAGCCATTCAACTGCACTATCAACATTACTGCGGCCAATTTCAACAGAAGGAAGGTCGTTACGTACAAGAGTGGCAATACCATGCTTAGAGTGTTTGATTGAACCAATGAGAGAAAAGCCATATATCTTGATTTTGTCGTCATTGGTGGCATGTGTTTCTTGCAGTAGAATAACGGAAATTGAATTGTCCATGGCGATTTTTTGAATGACTTCACATTTTGGTCGTGTAAGGCCTTCTACATTTAATTGAAGGATAGCTGGACCAGATGGTTCATGTATCTTTGACATGTCGTTAGATTGTCTAGTTTGTCTCTGTTGTTCAGGTATTGGCATTAGTTTCCCAAAGTTAGATTGGTACTTGCAGGCTGGACCACGAGGAGGTTGCCAATATCCAGCCCTATCAAGCACTGTACCTTAGTTTAAAGTTAGCTATAATTGCTGCATTTCTTTTTGGTCGTCCTTCATTGGTTCGATTTTCGTTTCATTGCTACGAACATATTCGATTGAAGACAACTTCGAAATTGGACGGATAATGTTTTGAGTCTTCCCAAATTTGACATTTGCACTACGACATGACCCGTCGGCTCCGGTATGAACGCTTTGTACAACAGCTAGACGCCAGAATGATTTTGGTGTGCAATCTTCGTGTACGATGACAAGATCTCCTCTTCTTTCATCGGGGCGACCCTTGACATAAGTGAGAGATAAGTGCAGTTTCGATGTTTCCTGAATGCTTCGTTGCTTTCAGCTAGATGCAGGCCCTATATGCTTCAGCGCTCGCGTCACTAAAACCGTGCAATTAGTACGTGTTTATCGGATCTGATTGTGTGCTTTGAATGTAAGGTCGGTTGATATTGATAGAAGACAGCTTAGCGAGTTCATGAATTCGTTGCTTCCACACACTTTGAAGACCTGTTGGCAATTCTTCGTCCCAGTTGTTTTGTCACAAAATCGGGATCAGCGTCATACTTTTCAATGCGTTTTCTGAGTGTTCCGTTTAACAGGAAAGGTGAACTGCTTACTCTAAAAAAAACCCGAGTAAAACGAAAACGTGCAGTTTCCGGTTTTTTCTTGGTTGTGTCATTAATCCAAGAAAGCGCAAGTAGTCCCTTTCGTGCTCCGCAATACCAATCAGTGGGAATACCTTCTCTATGTCGCCCGCTAAGGCGGTTGGATATGACTGACATCGGACCAGGATGTTGTGTAGTTAGGGCATTGGTTGCGGTCATTTATAGAGACATTCGTTCAAACAATGACCTTGTGTTTTCGATAAAGCATCAAAAACTACACGTACTTTCGTCGTTTCGTTGTCTTGACGTATAATGGGGTGGTGCGGTAGATAGTGTGTAGATCCAACTTCCCCTGGCTCGCTTGCAACTTCGAAAATTACACGCTTCAATTGGTCACGGACCACAGCGTCATACTCCGATAGTAGTTTCTCCTCGTTTATGAGGAGTTGGCGTTGTTTTGCCAAACGCTTTTGACATAATTTGTAGTTGTTATGGATCAATGGATGATCTTCCTTGAATGGTAGCGCCACCTCATACCGGTTGTACTTGTTCGTGTCAATGTTTTTGATCAGGTTTTCAAACGCAGACGACTCTCCCAGGTCGATTTCCATTGATTCCCAATCCCAGAACTTGCTTAGTTGCTTTGATCTTCGAATATCTTCGAATCGTTGTAGAACTGGCGATTTGCATGCAGTGGGTCACGTGGTTGTTATAGGTGACATTTCGCTTTTCATTTTTGATTTGTACTGGTCGGCCAAGGATCCAGCCAAATTTAGAGATTTAGAGTTCGAAGCAGTGGGCGTAAAGGGCGACCCATTTACGGTCTCCCGTGTCATTATTTGCCAGTAATGATCGGCGCCATTAGGACGTCGATTTCCATGTTATCTGCTCCCGAGTCTGCGAGTGGTAGATGAGGGAAATTCGCTTTAGAAAAACGAACTGGTTGATCGTTGAGTGATGAACAAATGTAAGGCACGGAATAGGCGTCCTTGTAGTCAATAATTTCAGCTTGACTCTGTCCACACTTCGAAGTTGAGCGTTGTTGGTGCAAGGGTAAGAATCGATAACATTTCGGTTGATGGTGTCATAAGTCCTGGAGCGTTTCGAATGCGTTCTGAAACATGGGATCTTTGAGATCCCCCGTCTGGCAAACAGAATCCATTTCCACTTGATAAAATCTGTATTTAATAAAAGATATTCTTAAATAAAAATACAATTAAGAGGCAGTATATTAATAGTAGTAATATTAATAACTTAAGGCAACAGAAATGTGGTTCCTTCCAAGAGTGCTGAAAATACCATGGACGGAAAGAAAGACGAATGAAGAAGTTCTAATCATGGTGGAGACTACACGCTCATTGCTAAAAAAAAAAAGGGAAACGTCAAGCAAAATTTATGGGACATGTAATAGGAAGAAATGGCCTGGAGAACTTGGCAACAACAGGAAAAATAGAAGGCAAAAGAGCTCGTGGAAGACGAAGGAAGAAAATAATGGATGATACTTCAAAGTGGCTGGGAAAAGAAAGCAACACGTAGATAATAAGGACTATGTATTATGAGAGAATAGAGTGGAGGACCCTGATCGCCGACGCAGGATTGCATGACACATGATGATGATATTAATCGTGAAATAATTATTAATCTCTGACTCAAATTAATTCTTTATTCATAGCTAACTTAATAATGTAAAAAAATTTGGTGAAAAATATAAACATTCTTTTGAAAAACCCAAAATACAAAGGCTTATGATCTAATCTCTAGAAATCTTCCAGAATGAATAATTATATTAATGGATCTACACAAAAAACATTACACAATAATCAAGATTTATGGTAAAGTGTGTATACAAACAGAACACAAACATGACCAAAACTGAAATAATTTCTTTCTTGCCTTTGCCAGAGCAAAACCACTTATGGTATTATCAAACTATAAATTACATAGTTTGTCACTCTCTTTACAAAGGGGAGTAAGGGAACATAATTTACCTTGACTCAATGTTGTTCTACATTCATTCTTTATCCTCTTTAGCTGAGAAAAAGATCTTTCATCACTGCAATTTACAATGATCAAACTAAAAAATATTGTATCATGATTCAGCACTTCCCTTTTCAGCGCATCAGCTTTCGTCGCGTCACTTTTTCGCGTATGAATATTCTATTCTATTCTTTTATATTATATTATATTATATTATATTATATTATATTATATTATATTATATTATATTATATTATATTATATTATATTATATTATATTATATTATATTATATTATATTATATTATATTATATTATATTATATTATATTATATTATATTATATTATATTATATTATATTATATTATATTATATTATATTATATTATATTATATTATATTATATTATATTATATTATATTATATTATATTATATTATATTATATTATATTATATTATATTATATTATATTATATTATATTATATTATATTATATTATATTATATTATATTATATTATATTATATTATATTATATTATATTATATTATATTATATTATATTATATTATATTATATTATATTATATTATATTATATTATATTATATTATATTATATTATATTATATTATATTATATTATATTATATTATATTATATTATATTATATTATATTATATTATATTATATTATATTATATTATATTATATTATATTATATTATCATATCATATCATATCATATCATATCATATCATATCATATCATATCAGATAGAAAGGTGAAAGCTGGCGCGCTGAATCATTATGTGTCGAATGTTGATGCGCTGAACAGTCCACATACCCTAAGAAACGTTCTCAAAATTGCTTCTTTATAAGGGAGTGCTGATAGGACATGATCGGCAAACATTCGCAACAACATTAAAATTATAACTCTTGCAAATAACATTCTCAAATTTGTTGAAGACTACGAGTATCTAGGATCACACATAAAAAACTCTGAAAAAGATTTTAATGTCAGGAAGGGCATGGCAAGGACTGCATGTAACAAAATGGATAAGATCTGGAAATCCCAGTTCAACCGTAAGATTAAAACCAGAGTTTTTCGGGTAACAATTGATCCCATTTTACTCTAAGGATTTGAAACATGGACTCTTTTCTCTAAACAACACAGCCACCTAGATGGATACTATGCCTGCCTCCTCAAAAGAGTAATAAATCCTTCTCTTGAAATGATATACGGTAACCTACCTAGGATATCAACCTTAGTCCAAAGGAGACGCTTCCAGTTTGCTGGATACTGTGCACAAGCCTTAGATGAACTTGTGTCGTCGTTTCTCTTACGGAAGCACCCATCATCACTCAAGCGGTCTCGGAAGATCACCTTTCCAGACATCATAAGCAGGGACACCGCCATCGCCAAGGAAGACCTTCTAACAGCTATGATCGATAGGGTATACCGGAAAGATGTAGTGAATTCTATCTCGGCTGAGGCCGCAAGATGATGCTGATCGTGAAATATTACTCGATGCAGACCCTGATGTGTCAGACTATCGTGTTGCTGTGAACCATGGCTTTAACTATGTCTAACATATTGATTAAAATGTTGAAGCTCTGCAACAAGGTTCTTGTCCACATCTTAAGGCTATGATTGGCACAGAGCGCTAACTCCTTCGCGAGTCTCTTTTTCTGTAACATCTAATTTTATTAAAAATGATATATTTTTTTTGCAAAACCATTGTATATTGGTGTCCTATGTGCCAGATTGCTTTGTTGACTCTTCCACTTCAGGTTGGTGCTCGATGTTCTTCCACATCAGCATTTTTTTCACGACAATGCCTTGGTTGCCACTTTAAAAGGACGCACTTTATTTCACTCGATAACATGTCAACATGACTAAACATTGAAATGAAACTTACCTCAAAACAATCACACTTGTTTTCACCGACATGAGACACAATATGAGAAGCGTAAAAAATAACAACAGACATCCCAAAATTCAAAGTTCTAACCTTGTAAACACAGACGTCGTGATAGCGGGAAGCTGGTGCTTGCATACTTTCTCTGAGATTATGTCCTGTGTTGGTGGTAAGTGGAGGTGTGCAATTTGAATTGGTTATCTTTCCAAAGCATTCATTCAGTGTCCCCCCTCGGTTATTATTTCCCCACTTTACCCTACACACTGATTTTTTCTTTTTTTTTCAAGCTCCAAAGAAATTGGGAATGCTAAGTTGTAGCTTGTTTAACTTTTACGCAAATCCGGCATTGTACAATATATATACAAAACACTTTTGCAGAAAGTGCAAAAGAAGTGGGAGTGCTAAGCTGTAGCTTGTTTAGCTTTTACGCAAATCCGGCATTGAACAATATATATACAACAAGACACTTTTACACTTATCATTGATACTTGGTTGACCCTTACTATTGATATACTTGACATGTTTTTTGCAAAATTACCACATGGAGATAACCAATTCAAGTGGTAAGACAATGTATTCCATGCCAAAACACCTAACAAACGTTCGGTGGTATCGTCTTTCACCAATCAAATCATTATATGTAAGAGCATCACAGTTGGCAATAAAACGATTGGCCATAAAACAGTTGGAAATAAACTGATTTGTACAATTCTCTTCTTAATAACAGAAACAATAATCTTTCCCTTAAATTGTACACTTACATTCTATTAAATACTTTGATACTTCTAAAGCTGTTTGCAGAAATGCATACAATTAAGATTTGGGTGAACATCGAATATTTTCTCTAGTTTCCTTAATAAGATTCAAAACACAAACGATCAACTCAAGATAATCTTCCTTGAGAATCTCTTTTACACAGAATCTGGAAGTATTTTGTGCAATGTAACATGAAGCAAAAATAAAAATGTATTTGTCCATCTATCTATCCATCCATCTATCTATCTATCTATCTATCTATCTATCTATCTATCTACCTATCTGTCTATCTATCCTTGCACACATCTATCTACCTATTTATCTCTCCATCCATCCATCCATCCATCCATCTATCTATCTATCTATCTATATATATATATATATATATATATATATATATATATCTATCCATCTATCCATCTATCCATCTATCCATCGGTCTATCTATTTATCTACCCATCTGTCTTTCTTTCTGTCTATTTATGTATCTTTCTTTCTAAAAAATATATATATATATATATATATATATATATATATAATTGAAATTAATTTAAACTGCCTTAAATTAATTAGATCAATTAAAAATCCACTGCACACAAGATAAGAAATTCAGGAGCCATCACAAATTTTATGTCCCCAAAATTTTCTTCGAAAACAAAGTTGAAGCCAGACAAAATTCTGAGGATGGCCTTTGACTTATTGATAACATGAGCAAGATTCTTTAGATATTTTAATGGGATTAGGGATTTTTCTCTGAAGAAATAATGTGCGCTAAAATCTATTATTTTTTACAGTTTAACCACAACGACAGGATATCAAATTACAGATCATGCGTTCGTTTGTATGCTTTCCAGGAAGAAATGTGAAGAAGTTGAAAAGTGATCCATCAATCAGGCTCAGAAGAACGCTAACAGGAAGTCAAAATCGAGGTGTATCTACATTGGAAGAAACGCTGTTAGCAACTGCAACGATTTACTTTTGTTCGAATCGTCTTTGCGGACATTAAAAATGAAAAAACGTAACTAATTCGTTCCAGGTTGACCAGGTGCAGGAGCAATTTTCTTGATTTTGAAGTTACATACAAGTTATCAGTGGAAAACTGCACCTGTTATCTTAGAAGAAGATGAAGAAGAAGAAGAAGAAGAAGAAGAAGAGGAAGAAGAAGAAGAGGAAGAAGAAGAAGGAGAAGAAGAAGATTTAACCATTTAACCCAACCTGACTCTGAAAAGCAATGATACGGTCTTTTCCCTATTTCAGGGAATCTATCCGTGTTTCCTGCAGAAATGAACTGTTGGTACAAATTTCAGTAGACCATACATCTCGTGTAGGCATGTGACCCCCCTGTGGATCATTTACCTCTTTCTCATGAAAATCTTCTTGCAGGCTCTCTTTTGTTCTCACTAAAAATTAAGGAATGGTTCAAATTAAGAATGGGGTTTGGGAGGATGTGTGTTTCTTTTTAATGCTTGAGAACCACACAAGGCATGAAGCTACCAAGTATATGGAACTATTGATGGGAAAGGGGTAGACCAGCAGATCAGTGGACTTAGGCTTGTAAGCATTTAAGTCGTGTGGGGAAAAAAACACTCTGAAGTCAAAGTCGGATTTTTCCGAACGTTTTTTAAGAGGGAAATTGTTCTGAAATATAGCCATATAAGTGCCTCTTTTGCAGATATTCTGCTTCTAAGGCACTCAAATCTAAATTAAATTTCCTTTCTGTTCCTAGAAATTTCTATTTTTTCTGAACAAATGAAACCCACTAATAGGCACATTTTTGAAAATTGAAATAACTTGACCTTTGTTTTAAAGGAAAGGACAATTCCATGAAAAAAAATCATTTTCCTTGGAGCAGAATTCCAGTTGACGAAGGAGACAGTTACTTAGGTTCAAACCAGAAAGATATTTTTTCTTTAATACCAAATGCTTGCTTCTCTTCATAGGGTAGTAAGTAAGTAAGTAAGTATTTATTCGCCACTAAAAAAATACAAATGTACAAAGGTAAAAGCTAAAAACCTAGTACATCATGTCATCAGAAATCGTTAAAAAATAAGAGTAAACAGAAAGAAAAAAGAACAGAACATACAGACGGGACGGTATTCTAAAGAAACGCTGGCAGGGGTAGCATAATACAGATCATGAAGACCTTATTTTCATTATGGCCCCTTGTAACGGAAATGGACATGTAACATATAACAGGAAACAGACATTGAGCCGCACTACATCTATAACAATATACAATTACCCAATGGAAGCAATATCAATAGCCATGCTGTAAAGAAAACAGAATTTTCAGAAATACACGCAGATATCGTCCTCTTTCTTCTGGAGTTTTTCAAAGAAAACTTTTTTGTTGTGCTTAAAAGAGTTAGTATTTGTACTTAATTTAATGTACGATGGTAACCTATTCCATAGTTTGGGACCTAGATATGATAGAGCTTTTTGGCCATCGTTACTGCTTCGGTATGGTATTTGAAGTTTGCAGCTAGAGTTTCGCGTGTAGTGGGTATGGTTGAATTGGCTGTAAATTTCTGATGTGTAAGATAATGACATTTTTTGCAAAAATTTAAAAATATTTGGGGCAATATTTCTCAGGGGAAAAAAGCCCATACACCTAAAAATAGAAAGAAAAAAATTTAAAAAAACAAACAAGTTTAGAGATGAATCAGCTGCAATACATCATATCCAGAAACTTACCATTGCATAATACACAACTTTTTCAGTTCACAGGAGGTCATAACAAACAATTTCATACAAGATCTTTCATTGATAAAACCCCTGCTAAACAGTGAGCTCATTTTTGTCTTTCACAGATTCTTATCTATGAAGGACTCGAAGGGAAACAACAGATCAAGAAAAAGTGGGACAGAAAGCACTCCAGACAACATAAAACGCAAGACATATGGATCGTCCCTCCCGGACCCTCCGTGGGAAGGCCCTTTCTCTTGGATTGGCCTTCAGTCGAGGCTCAACCATCACGAGACCTCCTGCATGGTTGGGCCCTATAGCCGAAGCCTCGACCAAGGACAGACCAGAGCTCTACACTTGATCTTAGCCAAAAGGCCAAGAAGCGGACAACTTTCATGCAACGAAAGCTCCTGCAAAACAAGGTAAACACTATTTTCTTCTTTTTATTTTTTTATTTTTATTTTTAACGTCATTTTTCCGCAGCAATTGAGGCTCAGACGGTGCCCTTCAGAGGGACTTTGATTTGGCAGTGAGGAATTTCTTGCCCGGATGCCCTGACGCAACCAATGATTTTTTTCTTTTGTAAAGTTCCGAATTCTCCTCCCCCGCTCGGGCAATCGAATCCGGAACCCCTTGGTTACTGTGCAACTGCACTAACCGTTAAGCCACGGCTCCTCAAAGTAAACACTATAATCTCCCAGAAAAATTCCTAGAATAGAAAGCTTCCATTATACTCCTGAAACATATGCAGCAAAGTTTTCAAAATTCCGCACTATTGTACAAAATTTTTTGAACATGAGAAATTAAGTACTTTTTAAAGTGCTAACTACATCTTTGAGGTTTGATGAATAACAGAAGACCCAATATCATAGGACTTAATGAGCATTTGGTGTATTCACTTGCACAGTTAAACAAAGTCAGTTTTAAGTCCTTTTGACTAATTTCTTTCACCCATTTTGAGACCTATAAGCGTTTCTTTTCTTTTGTCGGCAGTACTGAATTTCAAATTGAAATGACATAAAATTAGGAAAACAGAAGATCAAAGAGGATAGACAAATTATGTGAAAGTTAAAGAATAACTGCAAATTCTTGTCTCAAATATTGGCAAATTTCTTTATTTGGGATTTCTTTATTCAGGATCACAGTGGTGCGTCATATTTCAAAGAAATACTAATCTTAGTAATGCAGGATAGTTATCATACAGTGGCAACATAATCAGAAGAAAGCTCGTTTTCCTCTTCTCATTGTATGAAGCCATAGGATATTGAAAGGAAATTTCAAACCAAGTGTTTCAAACTACTAAAGAGATCAGTTCACACTTAAAACAGTGGAAGGCCCATTGTAAACGACATCCGAAAATCAGGACCGATAGGAAAGCTGCTGAGGGGGTTATATCTTATTTGTGTATCTAAGTGATAAACAGAAAACAGAAAAAAAACCTAACCACCCAGAGAAACCTGGAAGTTGTGATTAAAAAATGATGAAATTGCTGTAAATCATTGTGTTTAGCAAGACCATGATAATAATTAGTTGATGAGTATCATGATGTCAATAAATACTTAGTGTAGAGTAAGCAAAATGTATTGATTGCAAATATGGTTGAGTAGCATAACTTAAAAAAGAAAATGAAAAAAGGTAACAATAAAACTATTAACCTTAGCGTAAAAATATTTGACAACAGCGTGATATATAAATATATATACATACACATTATATATGTATATATATATATACATATATATATATATATATAATAAATATATACATATTATATATGTATATATATACATATATATATAATAAATATATACATATTATATATGTATATATACATATATATATAATAAATATATACATATATATATAATAAATATATACATATATATAATATATATATTATATATATTGTCAAAATAGAAGCCTTAACATCTGGCTGTTTGGAGTTTACTCCTAATACTGTATATTGATGTATCTGGAATTGACGTGTGAGGTTTCTCCTGCTCTTCTTGATATTAACATGACGCCAAAGGTGTCTTAGTTCTCTCCTTTTACAACAATAAGATCTAAATTTCTGAAGCACTTTTTCCATGGCTTTGTTTATGTATTGGGTCTCGAGTCGTGTAAACGTGTAAAATTTGTTTGTGATGTATAAGTTGTTTGTTTGTTGTTTTTTTTTGTTTTTTGGGGGTTTTTTTTGTTTGGTTTTTTATGTTATTATTTTGTCAAAATAGAAGCCTTAACATCTGGCTGTTTGGAGTTTACTCCTAATACTNTATATGTATATATACATATATATATAATAAATATATACATATATATAATATATACTGTATATACATATATATATAATAAATATATACATATATATAATATATATATATTATATATATTGTCAAAATAGAAGCCTTAACATCTGGCTGTTTGGAGTTTACTCCTAATACTGTATATTGATGTATCTGGAATTGACGTGTGAGGTTTCTCCTGCTCTTCTTGATATTAACATGACGCCAAAGGTGTCTTAGTTCTCTCCTTTTACAACAATAAGATCTAAATTTCTGAAGCACTTTTTCCATGGCTTTGTTTATGTATTGGGTCTCGAGTCGTGTAAACGTGTAAAATTTGTTTGTGATGTATAAGTTGTTTGTTTGTTGTTGTTTTTTTTGTTTTTTGGGGGGTTTTTTTTGTTTGGTTTTTTATGTTATTATTTTGTCAAAATAGAAGCCTTAACATCTGGCTGTTTGGAGTTTACTCCTAATACTACATATATATACATATATGGTGACGACAAAAAGCAGCAAAACTTAGTTTATGACTGTCAGTTTTATGTTTGCCAGTCGTCAGCTAAAACAAAATGACGGTTCATTTTGTTTAGCTGACGATGATAGCTCTAATATTCTTATATTATTGAGCACTGTCGATTGCTAATAAGTATTCGATACTGGTATTTATATATTTATATATATATATATATATATATATATAGTATAAGTAGCATTTGCTAACAATTTTGTACAGGATGATATATAGCTGGTAAGTATATCGACCGACTCTTCCAATTAAAAGTATTTTTATTTGATTTTATAGGTTTTATTGAATTGACAAGTCCGTATGACAAATAAGACATCAACTTGCAACGCTAACGAACATCAAACAGTAACGAAGGGTGGTGGGAGTTTCAAAGAATTTCTTACTGGGCCATTATATTTATGATGAAGGCAACTGTTACTTAAATTATGACAAACAGCTGAACACTTACATCAGGTCTCTGACAAGCAATAGAAAAATGTCTGCTGAGATCAGACATATATATATATAATAATATATATATAATATATATATATATTCAAAAGAATTGAGAAAAAACTTGAACTTGTCGAAAGTTTCAACTTTCCTCTTAGTTATCTGACATAGATGAACGTTGAAATGTTAAAGAAGTTGAATTATTTTATAGTTGCAGTAAATTATTTTCAAACTTTAAATGTGATTGTTTGTTATTAATATTTAAAGATGGATCACTTATTAGGAGATGAATTGCTACACTTCCAGATAAGTGATCCATATTACGCAACAGGCTTCTCCAGATGCAATTTGTAGTCTGTTGACTCTTGTTATCCTATTTCTAAGATAGAAATGGAGAAATAGTATAGAGGCATGGTACAACTTCAACTTAAGTGTATGCAGCCACATGAATGTGGTATGATACAACTTCAAGTTTAGTAAATGCAGCCAGACGAGTGTTTGGTATAATACAACTTCAACTTTAGTGTATGCAGCCACATGAATGTGGTATGATACAACTTCAAATTTAGTAAATCCATCCAGATGNGAAGTTGAATTATTTTATAGTTGCAGTAAATTATTTTCAAACTTTAAATTTGATTGTTTGTTATTAATATTTAAAGATGGATCACTTATTAGGAGATGAATTGCTACACTTCCAGATAAGTGATCCATATTACGCAACAGGCTTCTCCAGATGCAATTTGTAGTCTGTTGACTCTTGTTATCCTATTTCTAAGATAGAAATGGAGAAATAGTATAGAGGCATGGTACAACTTCAACTTAAGTGTATGCAGCCACATGAATGTGGTATAATACAACTTCAAATTTAGTGTATGCAGCCAGACGAGTGTTTGGTATAATACAACTTTAACTTTAGTGTATGCAGCCACATGAATGTGGTATAATACAACTTCAGCTTTAGTAAATGCAGCCAGACGAGTGTTTGGTATAATACAACTTCAACTTTAGTGTATGCAGCCACATGAATGTGGTATGATACAACTTCAAATTTAGTAAATCCATCCAGATGAGTGTTTTCACTCACTTGGTAGCATACAAATTTAATTGAGTAATTACTTTATATACATTTCCCCATTGCAATAAGAAGATTAGAAAATAAACAAGGAGCAGTTGCAAGCGAGGTTGCTATTTCAAGTTAAGTATTAAAAAGAGGTTTTCGGCATTTTGATATCAGGTTGGGTTTTTGTTAAGTGGTCCCGGTGGGTTGTCTCTTATCACAAATGCTTTTACTTTTAAGCTTTTTGTACATTTGTGTGAGCAGGGTTTTTTTAATATTGACCTCTGGGTGCTATATTCCAATTGATTTTGTAATCAATTGTGGTGTCTTTTAAGGTCCAAAAACATTTGTATACTTCTCTTTTCTCTTGGTACGGTTGATTTTTTGAATATTTTGCATAGCTTTGATGCCAAGTCCTAAATTACTTTCCGCACAGTCCGAAGTTGGCGCGTGACTGACCATTCGCTGTTGACGCGAGTGATTTGTAAACATGACATTTTCTTGAACATGCCACCCTTCGTAATTTCAGCATTTCTATTATAAGCAAGCCGTTATCCTGTGGAATCCAAGTGTTTTTCCCTTATTTATTTATTTTATTCATTTTTTATTTGTTTATTTTCTTTATTTATTTATTTATTTATTTATTTAGTCAGGTTGACAATTTCAGCAAAATACAATTTCTGTTATCAACATAGGACCTGAATAACAAATAAAAATTACAAAATAAGAATAGATAAGACAAACAGGACCTAAATTCCAAATTAAGGAAAAAGGCATTAGATACTTGGCATGAAAAAGGCATAAGGCACTTGGCACACAATTAATTCAAAACAACTGAAATGTAAGGTATCAAAGTCTCAAAACGTAGAATGTAAACAATAAAGAAATTTTAATCAATCATCATGAAATGAAAAATTTTAAAAATAGAAAAACCGTTAGAAATTAAAATTATTAACAATTTTTTTAAAATTGAGAATAGACTCTCGACACCGTGCGTTCGCTGGAAGTTGGTTGACCACGACAGCACTTTGATAAGCAGTTGACTTTTTCATAGCTTCGGTGTTACATTTTGGGTTACATCTTGGACCCAGAAAGTTTATTGAGAATATAAAGATCAACGAGTTCGAAAACTTTTGCACCGTCGTATCCGCGCATAGTTAGATAGAACAGACGGTTTATATCAAGGGAATGTTGGAAGTGTTTCAATCTATATTACTTATTTTAAAAATGCTTTTGGTTATTTTTTTATGAAACCTGTAACGCTTTTTAATGACAAAATTTTGACAAATGCAGTCAGTGACAATCACTTCGTGGCCTTTCTCCAAATATGTTCATTTTAGCACGTATCAAAACATTTCAATAAATCTATTAGCTTATGCATTCAGTGATCAATTGCCATTATGAGCAACGGTATTCTCCAGTGAACAATTAAAATTTCGGCTCCATACAGGCGTTAAAAAAATTCCTTTTTTGTACTTTCTGTGACACTTATTGTGCAAATTGGACCATTGAACAATGAATGTCTCTTGGTATTTCGACAGAGTGGACTTGCAATATCGTTAAGTTACGTAAGGAATGCAACATTTTTATATTTTCTCGATTGGTCTGTAACATCAACTCCGGTTTAGTAAATCTTTACTTACCCAATAAATACATATTTTCTGTACAGCCTTGGTACTTTCGCTTTTTTGTTCTCGTCATCGGACGGAAAACGTTTCGAAAGCTTTGAGGTGTGGTGCTACTACCGAATTCTGCAAATCAGTTGAATGTAGAAGAAAACGAATGAGTATGTTTTGCAAAAGGTTAGAAGCGAAAGTCGATTGCTAAACACAAAAAATTGCTCATCGCCTATCCTTTATTGGCCATGTGCTGATCTTCTTGGTATGGTTATTGGTAAAAGAGATAGGGGCAGACCAAAGAATTTGCTGAGAGATTAAATCAAAGGCACGTTGGGATTAGCTATGGCTGAAGTGGCAATAACTACTGAAGATTGTCGCAGTTGGAGAAGGCTGGTGCCAAGGGGCACGTCTGCTCAGTCTAGCTATCCATTCTTGAGGATAATGGTCTAGATAACATTTTATGCATTATGTGATGTAACTGTGTGTAGTACTTGAAGAATACGGATTGTATTCTATCAAATTGTATCTAACAATCATGTACATATTGTCTTTTGATAAAACTATTCCAAACAAATCCTCAAGTAAAGGGTACAGAAAATTAGAAAAAAAACTTAATCTGAATAATAATTTTTTTAAACGTCCTCTTTTCATTTAGTCAGCAAAATAAATACGAAATTACATGATAAAAAGACTAACACCCAGTTAAGTTTATCCATTCACCTCTTAATTGGTGTATCAATAATCTGACCTAATAGAAAGTTGCTGAAAAGAAGAGGTCTTGCATGAGAACATGAATTCACAACAAAACTTAAACAATCGATTACCTTTTTCTAAAATATCTAGTTCCTACTGTTTTAAATCTGTTATTTTCATTACCAAGAATTTTTTCTTTTTGTGACTTCTTAATAACACATAGGGGAAACACTTTTATTTTAATATTTGCCAAGGTAAAATTTTAACTCTGTTCTATCTAAACTAAACTATCACTGACCTATAATCTGAAATTCTTGACTTAAAACATAATATGCCTGTGACTGTAAGAGCTTTATCATGTCATGAGTCGTAAGCTATTTCCGAGCTACGTTTCGAGAGATACTTCTCCCATCGTCAGTAACCTGACGATGGGAGAAGTATCTCTCGAAACGTAGTAGCCTGACGATGAAAGAAGTGTCTCTCAAAACGTAGCTTGGAAAAAGCTTACGACTCATGACATGATAAAGCTCTAACATCTATGGCTTCCTCTGAGCCTATAAAGTTCAGAATTTTAAAGTTTATTAGGGAAACATATGCCTGTCACTGATGTTTTTCTCTATATATCAATCGCAATATCTTCTTCTTGAACCCAACCACGACGAAGTAATAAAATTCTTAATAAACCTTACTTAGTTTCTTTGCCCTCTGTTTCTAATAATATTTCTCATAGAATTTTTTCTACCTAGAAAGAACACCAAAGACAAATATGATACCTCTCATATCAAATTTTATTTAATTTAATCTTGTTGAGGCAAGCAGATATGAAACTTGCCTGAGGTATCAATATGACGTTCAAACTACGGATCAATGCTGGTAACATTAAAATGCCGTTAAAATACCGAAGTTTGCATTGTAAATATTAATATTTTTCTTTGTAAATTATAAAGAAAATTCACTTTAAAATTTATTCAAAACTTCACCTAAAGGTTCGTCCAAAGGTGGAGAACGGATAAGGACAAGAAAATCTCTGTGCTATCTAATGATTAGAAAACAATTTGGTACGAATAAATAGGTCAACGACAGCTTTAATTTCAAGTAAGTGAAACTCTAGAAGGCCACAAATGAAAAAATTAGTTTAAAAAATTTTTGTTTGAAGATTACTTAAAAAACTTTTGAACAACAATAAAAGAATGTTGATGTTTTCAGCTTTGTATATGAAAATGGTGCTTCAGTCAGATTACAAAACAAATTCAGAGGAACAAATTCCAAAACCAGGGAGTCCACTCAAAGGGTTGACTCAAAATCTGATCATTAGAACAGTTGTTCAGCTAGCCAAGAAAATGCAACCGTATATTTAATTCTTTACTGCAATCAGTTATTAATCCAACCCAGACTTCTGAACGACTGACAAAAAAATGGCGCTCAGTTGACTACTCAGTAAAACGAGACAATGCCAATTCATACACTTTTACTATATTCTCTGCAAGCCTTCCATGCAAATTACCAAGATGATATTGGAGTGGCAGTCAGGACTGTAGTCGGAGCATGCCGGGTTTGGTATTCGTATAAGTGTATTGATTGTTTCCAGTTCTGTGGTTAAGCACCCATAAGACTTACAGAGTTGCAATGAGTAAATTATAATGAAACCTTTTCCTAAACATATTCCTTGTATGTATTGATGATGTAGAAAATACTGTACAAAATTCTGTCTTGTGTTTGTAAATTGATAAGGGATATACTCGAAATATCTTTAAAGAGCATAAAGGGAAAGTATAAGCCAGGTTAACTCTATGGTGTAATTAAAACCCTTAGCACAGCAAACAGCTGGCTTATACTCTAACCAACATTTAATGACACTGGTGGACCAGTTTCAGAAGCCAAAGGATGTACTTTTATATACAAAAATTACTTACTGTTAAGAATCGGTTTAGCAGGGTTCTTTCTAATGATGAGTTGAGGGTTTTTTTGTACCAATTAAATAGACATATGGCTGTCTCTTTTTTAATGACACTGTTATGAGCATTGCACTAAGATTTTTTTACAATTTCAGAGTTTTATGAACAAACTCACCTGCTTCATTTAAACTCTCTACTCTCTATTTTAATAAAAAGCTTTTTTTGAAACCTAAGATTTTATTGAGCTTTTTATCTTAATATCTAAAATTTGGAATAACATCTCCTCTACTATCTCCTGTGACAATATAAACTTTGAAAAAGAATTCAGTATAACCTTTCTTAGGTCCAATGTAAAAAAGTATAGTTTTAACTGGATTCACATTGATTACAGAAATTTTACTTTTGAAATGTTACTCTTGTATAGACATTCGTTGCAAAAAACAAATAAACAAACAAATAAATAAATCTGCCAAAAGGTAGGACAAAGGAAGTGCGTATACGTGGCTGGGATTATCTGTGAGGTTTTGGCCAAGACGATTAATCAAAATATTTATTGAAAAGCAAATGCTACGTAACAGGGACATTTATTTATTTCCTATTTTTTGTTGTAACAGAATAGTATTTGTTGTACAAAAAAAAAGAAGAACAGAAGATTAATGTTTTCCAGAGGGGGCTACTTAGAATTCTCGTAAACATAAAATGGCCCAAGACTATCAACAACAAAGATATCCATGAACTCACAGGCACAAATGAATGGAGTACTCAAATCAGAAGGAGATTATGATGGTTTGGCCACTTAATACGTATGCCAGAAAAAACACCAGCCAAGCTTGCACTCATGGAATTCTTGCGACCACTCAAAAAAATTACCAGGCAGAACCAAAAGCACCTGGTTCAATACTATATGACATGACCTTGCAGATATAGGAATTAACTTCAATGAGGCAGAAAAGGCAGCTCAGGAGAGAGACTACTGGCGAGAGAGACTCACAGTTATAGAGAGGCCTGCTCACTATAACTGTGAGAAGTGCAGAATCACAATAAGTGATGTAAAGCACAACAGAGAGAGAGAGAGAGAGAGAGAGAGAGAGAGAGAGAGAGATCGATACCATCTTCAATCCGATAGTAAATGTTTGGCCGTTTTTGCAGATGCACCGAATGAACAACACCCTCCTTTAATTTTGTGACTTGTGAATAGTAAAACAATAACGGAGTAAATACTAGCGGATATAGGGACCACTAATTTTCTATGTCAAAAACTAAGCCGTCTGGTTTTGGGTTCAGTTTTCTGGCCTCTACATACTTATTAAAATGTTATGAGTTTTCCAAGCATTCATCGGATTATTTTTGTACGAGATTACAGTGAAAAAATCTACAAAGTTGTTGAAGACGTAACTGACATGGGTTCCGTCCTGAGGCATCCAAACAGTCTACTTAGCTTTGTAAACACGAAATTCAAAATTAAAACTGGTTACAAGTAAAATGCCTTGCAAACAACAAATCTTTGTAGTATGTTTGAAAAAGGAACCTTAACCAGCCTTCCCTTAGTGGAACTTTTCTCTATTAGGTAATCAGCAGAGCCAAGCCTTTGGTATTTTTAGTACCTTTTCCTGCTAAATATTCCCGGTGAGAAAGGTGTAAATCCGAGGTTTTAGCTCCATTTTACCTACTACCGGAATTGTCAGTGGAATTTCAGTCCACTACTACAAGAGTGGACTGAAATACATTGTAAGTCATGTGTGACGATCGTAAAATACGATTAAAGACCAAATTTTTAAACCTTGATGATCCACCGCTCTAACTCCAGCCCGGACGCCAACTGCCTTGCACGCGTAGCCTCTCTAACAGAAACAGTTTTAATGCATGCATTGCAGGACTATGTGGAAAATTGGTAGTCATAGTTTGTAATATTGAATGTGTTTGTAACGCGGTACCTGTCATACATAAATTGAATAAGTGGAAATACACCAGGGGTAATTTACGTTTCTCACAATGGTACATTAAATCGTGTCGAAAGCTAAGGTAAGTGAGTAAATCTTAGGCTTACGCCTGGTGGCGGTGACTTTATTTGATGGTAATCGTAAGTCAAACCGAACCAGAAACGTGTCCTGGTCTTTTCATAATTCCTTCGCTTTTAAGTAGCGCACCGTTTCTGGGAAATTGCCGTGATTCAACTGTGCCGATATGGACTCCCGATCATGCAAAATGCCAACTGAGCCAGAGTTAGCCGCAAGTGGAATACCTTTATTGAGGCACATCATTATCCTTCTCTCTGCAAAAGCGCGAAAAAGGCCAGATGTATTAACAAGGAATATCTGACTCTCCTACTAATACTTTTCCATAAGTGTTCATCAGGTATTAGCAGAAGGGTAGTTTTCCTGCTGGCTCGCTTGCAGGGCCTGATACTGGGACTGATATATTACTTCCAGTTACCCATGATGAAATGGGCCTTCAGCTGAGTTATGAATGTGACCAGATTGGTTATCAAAATTGAGTCCAAGCTGAAACTTGGTATGGCAGTATCTGACCCACCTCCTTCCACAATTCAATTACTATCATCTTTTTCTAAATATTTAGTAGCACTCTTTTGGAATTGTGATACTGCTCTCAACCAGCAAGTAGTGTAAAACCCCTTACTTCGAATCTGACCCTCCTCCTCCCACATTCCCAATGGTTATTTGTTTCACAGTTCAACAAACTGATGTTGGAAATGTGATACTTGTGCTGTCTTTACTGAAGTTCCAAGTAAAACATTTAAATGCGCAGGGTAATTTCTACTAATCATATTTCAAGAAGAATTTCACTTTGTCACTCAAATAACAAAGTTTTGTTTCATAAGCAACATATAACTACTTAATTACTCAATAGTAAATTGAGCTGCCTGGGCATATAATTAATAAAAAAGTTGCGTATTTGGCCAATACATATCCATAGCAAGTTTGTTGCGATAGCTCTGAAAACCAGGCCGTGCGCTAAAAATATTAGGCTGAATGAACACCCACCACCTGGTACAGGATAGAACATAAATTTTGGTGGGAAAACTGTGCCAGAGTATAGGCCTGCTGGCGAAGGAATCAAGCCAGCGGGACAAATAAACAATCATCTTTGCATAAGACAAGTTCTATACCACACACACTATTCCTATTCTTATCTATGCATGGACATTCAGTAGACTAGTTTTTATCTGGTATAATGATTTTAATGAAAAAGTATACTTACATCATATCCACCCTCTCCCACCCTCCAGACATGGCAAGATCTTATGAATCGCCAGATTACCATCTACACCATCCATATAATGATTGGAACGTTGACAGTGTATCAAACGATTTTTTTCTGATATTAAATGATACACCTCATTAATGCCTAATGCAGGAACTATACAATAACAGTTTTATCTTGAACTGTTGCATGTCACAAGCCTTACCAAATTCCTTTACAACTCTGGGAAGAAGGTTTTTAACTCCTTACCCCTGATAGACATCCTGGTCGAAATTGTCAGGCAGAACCGTTCGCAACAACGTTCACAAGAAGCTCTTTGTAGAAATTGGTCCTCCTCTCCCCTCTCCTGAGCTCTTTATCACGCACTAGACAAATTGGCTAAAAGCTGTGTTCTACTATATGATCAGCCTACCAGCAGTAAAGTAGATAGTTTACGCTATTATTGAAGACGGGCTGCTGGTAACTCGGGCGAAGGCTACTGTACGAAAACCAAACCTACCATCAGATCTTTAGGTGCGCCGGCCCTCTCCAGATCTTGTGAACCTCACAACAGATGTCATTGCTACTGTATATCGCTAGCTAGAGCAGTTTTGGTCTGAGCAAAACTCCTGCAAGATGGGAAATAATTTGGACAGGTCAATCCAAGTTTTTTGGATTTTATCGGACCCAAGCGCACTGACCCTTTTCCTGACACTGCAAGAGCACTTGCAACTGTGGCAGCCAACATTGATAATTATGGAGCGAAGCTTTTCCAATTTAAAGAAAAGTGTTGAGCAAAGACAAAAACTTCAAATATCACAACACTGAGAACTGCTTTATCCTTCTTTTTTTTTAATTTACAAAAGGAAAATGCTTGAACCGTGTCTCTTGTCTGTTATCGTGATGTTTTGACTGAGAGTCCATGTACTTGTAACATTTTTTCAATGTTTTTGCATACTGTGTTCTGTGTGTGAAATGTAAAAAAAGTTTCTTTTCCTTTAACGTACTGTACTTTCTTACAATTTCCGACTAATAGCTCTTAGTTGTGCTATGTCTGGTCAGGTGCCAAACCTAATAAAGGCAGCAGCAATCATGCGACTCCAACCATCCTATCACTGCAGCCATGGATGAGTTCATTACAGCTCAGACTGTTGGACATAGCTAGGAATTGGGGAAATCTTAGACATATTTGTGTTGGTGTAACATTGTTATGTAAGATTCTTTTAGCGTTCTCCAAGAGGGTATGTAGCCTGACAAATAGAAAGTTGTCTTTTGGTCTCCATTCCTTTTTAATCCATCAAAAGTAGAGTAAAAAAGCAATTGCTTTCTTCGTTCTTACACCAAAAAACATACGTCTAAGATTTCACCAATTCCTAACTTTGTCCTTCTTCATGAGAAGTAATGAGCCATTGTTGCTGGTCTTAAAAAAAGACAACATATTAATTTTTTTATATAACTTAAGTTGTATTTTATTATATTTTGTAGATAAATGTCGGATGATGTCTGTAAAGACGAAAATGTTCACAAAATGATTCGTTGACTTCTATTTAGATCAATATTAATTTTTTGTTTTAGAAATTATGGAACACACTGCAGTTTCAAGTAGGCCTTGACAAGCGCCAGGCGCCGATAGCCCAATACACTGGGCACCACAACTCCGTTGCGTCGATGCCAGATTCCTGGATATAGCAACGTATACGATAGAACCACCAGAATTGTTAATACAATCCTTTGATTACTAAGTGTGAATAGTTTTTTGAAAGTGTGCCGATTCGATGGTTTCTGATTTCTCAAGCATAACATTTTTACCTGCTTTGGAGCACGTGTTTTTGTTTACAAATTTAAAATTCCCGCTTGTCAGCTTATCCGACGCATTGTCGGTGAAATGTTGTTCTCTGGTTGGTTTCAGTGAATTGTCCCTGTTTTGATTCGTTTACGCTTCCCGCTTCCTCAGACGAGCATCCCTTGCGATGTGTGAAAGCGAAGTAGACCATCCAACAATGATTTATACCGCCAAAAGTGGTGAAGGAGTTGGTTGTATTTTGAGAGACAGGAAAACAAGAATCAAAGCGCACTTCTTAATTTTTTTATTTTGATAAAAATTTTTCATCGAGCTGCTTCTAGCCACATTTTAAGAGCAGCCATTTTAATGGTTGTTTCAAATGGAAGTGGGTGCAGCATGTCGTCGGTAAGTGCTTCAGAAATATTAGTTGTTTTTTTGAGAATTGCTTTTAGCGACATAACTAATGGGTATTGTGACATAGCATTTGAGAAAATACGGGATTTTAAAGGTTATTTATATGATCTCCAAACGCGAACAACGTATGAATGACAATATTTCAACGTAAATGGAAACAGGTGAGCTAAAGTGGCCATTTCAAATGCTGAGCTTCCCAGCTCACGGAGACGTTGAGCGACATGAATTTTTACTGAAGGATATGATTTTATTATGAATTCTATGTCAAGTTGCGTCCTTTGACTTTTTCTATTTATTGCAGACCAAACCTTAGAGCAAGGAAAACATGTTCCTCAAAGGAAACGTTAGAAAAATGCGAAAAGAGGAAGAGGAAAGGACGGTCGTTCTCTCCGGTAAGTATCTGATTTTTTTTCTCCTCTCTCTCGCACTCTTTCCCGAAAAGTCGTTAACGTTTGTCGAATGAAGTGGATATGATAGCTTATCAATAAGTTTATGATCTCCTTTTTTTGTAGGTATTACAAGATGGCAAGGCAGCAAAGAGAGGAGCTTTAAAGCAAACCCAGCTAGACCAGGTACGAGCTCAAGCAGTGACCCACCTGATGTGGTAATCAACTGTTAAATTATGTTCTGTGTGAATCATGAAACAATCAGCTCCCTTCATATTTTTTTCTCCTGGTGTTTTCAGCTATGCTAATGTTAAGTATTGTAAACTGGTCTCTGACGTGGAAACAGGAGTCATTTTTCAGCAAACAGGATGAAATAATGAAAGTGTATGATCGGTATTGGACACCCAAGATAAAAAAATCTTCAGAACTTGATTATCACGCCTTTTAGACATGCAAGGTGAA
The DNA here is from genome assembly GCA_003991215.1 of Morbakka virulenta. Taxonomy (NCBI): domain Eukaryota; kingdom Metazoa; phylum Cnidaria; class Cubozoa; order Carybdeida; family Carukiidae; genus Morbakka; species Morbakka virulenta. Next base: position 320,852 of record RDPX01000422.1, read on the forward strand.
TAAATTGATACTGGTTTAATCCATCACGTTAAAAGTTTGCCATTTTCACACGCTTATGGCATCTAATTATTGGAAAACTGACAAAAAAGCCTTCAGCGATGCCTTCGTCCATTGTGTTTAAGGAATCTGGTTAATTTGAGATCGCGAATTCATTTGTCAAGAGGCTCAAGTTTTGAATTGTTATACTCATGCCGTGACCTTGAATAATTAATAAGACATGATTCGTTTTTCGTTATATATTATGGAATGTTATAAAGTACGACTAACATTTTATATGCCATTCCTTTTGATTGCATTCTTTCGTAAAGAAATTACTAATTTAGCTTGTTGCATTTCCCACCTTTACTTTTTTACCTGGGGTGGTTTATTTGGTGCCACGAAGCACAATTTAAAAAGGGGTACACCAGTGCAGGGTTACTCCACAGTTTTTCAATTTTGTTATAAGGGAAAGAGGGTTGATTTCCGTTTATATTATTGCTGGATGAAAACTTATAGGATTTTTCAATTTTTGCCTTGTTTTTTATGGTTTCTGGCCTTGGCTATGCATCAGTGGGCAAATTATGATCTCGGTGGATGTCGGCCACTTCCGTTCAATATTATTTTTCCCTAATGTATTTTTCCATGTTATTATTTCCCATCTGGTCATCCAGAAATGGTGATACATAGCTCCAGTCAGCAGCAGCCGATCCCTCTAATTTTGTAACAAATTTGGAAATTTGAGTGTTTTTATTGTTGACCCACTGCAGAGCACACAAGGACATCTGAAACTAGTTAATCCGTGATTTTTTGTTAGTTTAAGCTTTGTCGAACAATTAATTTTATTCGCCAATGCTCCAGATTGTCATACAGAGCTTTTCAAGGCTAATGTTTACTTTAATTTATATTTTTTTCTCAAATAGCCGCATAATTCTGGTTGATTTTTATTTGTAGTTATCACAATTATCCCTTGAAGCCAAGGAAACTTCATCTCTTACATTAAAACCACTCAACAGACATATAAATACTACATGTGGTCCAGGAACACCTACAGAATTGATCTTAAAAGGAATGACTTCAGTTACATTTTCAAATTATTTTACACCGATATCTCATGATTCATCACCATTGCCAAAACTCTCTTGGGCAGATTCTAAAGAGGTGTGGGAAGCAATGCTTGAAAAAGATAGAAAATATCGAAGAGATGCACTCTACCTGAGACGTCACCCAGCTCTAAAACCAAGAATGCGATCAATACTGTTGGACTGGCTTATAGAGGTAATATATTTTGATCAAAGTTATGATCACAACACCTAACTAGATTCTTGTTTACACACCCAGTACAACTCAAAGTGATGTAGGGTGGTTTGTTATAAACCTGATGATTATACACGAGTATGTTTAAGAGATGCTTATCTCATTTTTTTGGTTGATGATGGAAAAAAAGTCACTTAAAATGTACCCTTGCATAAATCAACAGGGTTATACCTAACCATATCCTGAAATATGCTTGAGGTTAGCTATAGGAAGATTCTTTTCAGACATGTAAAGATGCATTACCTGTTTTTGTTCAGCTCCTAGAATGCGATGAGATGTTAGGCCCAATATTTATAATCTTTATATTATTGATAGCACTATATTGCAAACATGGTTTTACTGGGTACATTATTTATGTAATGTAAACTTCAAAATTGCTCTTTTGTAATTCTACTTGTACCTGATTATATTTTTACTGCTTGACAGGTCATGCATTTTCAGCAGTAAATATATATTCCAATGTGGTCTAAATGTGAAATGAGACAAGTCAAAAAATTAGGTTTTTATCAATTAACAAGACTTCTGCCCCACCCATCAAGAATGTTAAAAAGTCAGACAAGACAATTTTTCTTTCATCCACCACTTCGGTTATAGTTTATTACAGCTTTGATTATGTTGAATGGGTTTCTTTCCTGTAAACTTTAACAGTGTTCTGAAATTGTAAAAAATAGTTGTACAAAAAACTTGCCAAATTTGTGCAGTGCTTAAGTTTTCAATATAAGATTTGTTTTTTAGACGTTTGTTGAGTAGAGGGTACACTCAAAAACTTGTTTTCGGAACCATTGCATATTGTGGTCACCTGTCAACAGTGATTATTTTGGGGGAGTCTACCAAAATTAATAGTTACTACTTTATATGTTAATCCCCTGCTGTCTGTTATGAGAAACCAGTAAATATAATTCTTAAAGCCAACCTGCACTTTGGCATTTTTATATAACAACAATTGTTGAATAAAAGCTGATTATATTGGCTTGCCAGTGATTACTTGAAAACCATTGGAAAATTTTACAAAAGGATCATGGACAAAATTTAATAGGATAAAACATTGCCAATTCTGGCTGTGCCTGGTATGTTGGTATTTTGCATTTTTGAGTTAAGAATTGAGGTGAAATTTCTCTCTTAGTATATAAGGCTTGAAAAAAGAGTTTTAAACTTATGCCTTTGTGTAAGAAATGTGAAACATAACACCTAAAAGTGCTTTAAAGTCCTACTGAAAGATCAAATTGTCAGTGAAGTTTTCAGATTAGTATATATGTGTGTAAAAAATTCCAAGAACTGCTATCAGAAACCATTAAAATCTGTTGATATGCTAAAAAGGCACAAGATTGCCTGACAGTTTTAAAACCCCCCAGTGATGAATCAATTGCATAAGTAGAAAGATTACCATAAAATGCTTTTTAAAAGTAGCTGATAACAGAAAGACACAACAATGTTTGTTTTCAGAGACATATTTTGTGTTTTAGTAAATGTTATTTTAGCTAAAAGTATTCAGCCACTTAATGAAAATTAGGTGCAATTAGACTATTAAGTACACCAGCAAATATTACCAAGCTGTGTAAATTTCTAGAAATAGTTTAACAGCTATCAAAATTATGATTTCCAAGCCATTAAGAGACTTACTTAGCATTAAGAATGACTGAAAATAATCAGTAATCACTAATTTTAACACACTATGATTTGACATGACCAACATAACCTTGTAGTGATTGAATTTCATTAAAAGCCATTCAAGCAATTGTACACTAAAAGCCAGTTGTCTATTCCCCCTCTCTATTGCTATCAGAAAAAGAATTAATATCATGCAGTACTGGATTATGTTTGCTGTGACATGGAGTTGTTTGAGGATATCAGGATACCTGGAGAGAAATCATAAGCCTTTAGTATCATTACTGAACTATAGACCCATAAGTGAGATGCTGTCTAGCATAAAATATATTGGTGTAAAATTGATGCATTACTGTTTTAATGCTGTTAATGTTCCATGTAAATGTAGTGCCATTGATAAACTTTCTAGATGCCTGGTTGAACAACTAATATAAAAGGATAGAAGTATTTAACAAGAAGTGACTATGGCGTAACACTGAGGAAATTTCATTGGAAACTGTACAAGCCTTACTTTAACAACCATGATAGAAACCAGTTTAGATGGCTAGAAAATTGGGATGAGTGCTCAAAAGCTTTATTGTTATATTGGAATAACTCCAATAGCATAACCATTATTTGGGTAATAGTTCTGTACCAGGACCATATAGTTATTCTCAAGATATGGTGAAACATATTACAGCATCTTCATAATTGTCATTTGGGGATTGGAAGTGCAAATGTTGTGTCCAACAGTGTGTCTTGGGCAGTAATATCAAATCAGATTTAACAAATTGTGCAGCATTGTGAGCTATATGGCACATTACCATTAACAAAAGAATCATTACTTCCACATGAGTTGTGTACCAGAGTATGGGGAAAAGTTGGCATCCATTTGTTTCAGCATAGACAAGAATTTCACATATAGTTAACAGTTGTTTTTTTTTTAATCGTTTACTGGTCCCAAATATCATTACTTCAGTTTTGCCTTTTTTCTTGTTTATAACTAGTTCATTTTGTTCAAGCCAGTTTGACAAAGCAAAGTCATTGTTAAGAACTTTTTCAACTTCTTGATGTCCTTATGAGAGTAGTAAATCACAGTGTCATCAGTGTACTTCACGGTTTTGCACCCACTCTATCAAAATGCAAAATTGTGAAGTATGCTGATGACACTGTGATTTACTACTCTCATAAGGACATCAAGAAGTTGAAAAAGTTCTTAACAATGACTTTGCTTCATTGTCAAACTGGCTTGAACAAAATGAACTAGTTGTAACCCTTTTCCCTGGTCTCCCTCTGCCTCTTACCAGGGACTTCAAAACTTAGTGCCCTCCTTCATACATAATCTGTATCTCACCTTGCAATGTGCCCATACTAGTGAAGTCTTGACTCTCTCATCTTGCCTTGCAGTCTCCTCTGATATGGAATGTTTCTAGTACATTGTTAGGAGTTCCGTCTAGGCATGTCATGCCTAGCAACCACCTCACCATGTGCTTTTCAACCACTGCTACCTTTTCTTCTTGTCACAAGGTGGTAGCAACAGTTTCCAGACTATATAATAGAGCTGGGTACACTCCCATCTTGTGAACTTTTCCTTTTTCTTCCTCACTCTTTTCCCTCTATTTTCATCCCCTTTCTTACAGTAGCAGTCAGTTTTCCTTATCTAACTTTCTGTTCTGGTATGTTCATTTATATTACCATTGTTAACATTGAACCATATTTTAAAAACCCATTTTATTCTTCCCTTTCTAGGTTTGTGAAGTTTACAGGTTGCACAGGGAGACATTACATTTAGCAGTTGATTATGTAGATAGATATTTATCTGCCTGTAGCCCAAACATGCCAAAATACAGACTACAGTTGATTGGAATCACATCACTCTTTGTGGCTGCAAAAATGGAGGTATGTTTCTTTTTGTCTTTATTTATTGTTTTATCAACTAACTGCCAAAGTGCTTCAATTGTCTTTCCTTAATAGGAAATTACCACTGAATTTTTAAATGACTAATACAAAACACTGATGAGTGTTAGAGGTGAACCATGGTCCACCTCTTACTCAACTGAAGTCAGGACATAGCTTCCTGTCTATACCAGATGAAAATATCTTATCTTCTCAATCTCAAAGAGAAACCATGTGAAAGGCACTATGGGATGAAACACAAAACTCGACAGCTTTTGAGAGCAAAGGTGTTGTTCCCAAAGAACAGCTTGCTACTGGCCATGATCTTGGCTGGACAATGTGGGGCAGTCTAAACCAGCTACATACTGGTTCTGGTAGATGCAAATCTGTCATGAAAAGAATTGGGTTATCAATATCTGACACCTGCAGCTGTTATGCCACACAGACTATGGACCACCTCCTGTAATGTCCAGATGCCCCAAATTGTAACTTTGCAGACTTAGAGGAGCCCACACCACAAACACACGACAAAAAAATTGAACTAACCACTGAATAACATCAAAAACAAGTCAAAAGATAAAAAATTTTACTTCAGGTGTCAAAAAGCAACTTCTTTATACTTAACAGTAAACAAAAAGAGGATTACACACCCAACTTCTTGATCTGCTGTTTATGGAAATATTTAACCATAATTGTCTTGAGTGAAAAATAAGATAATGTTCTACTAAGTACTGAAACAGTACACTTTTTCAAATTTTATATATAATTTAATGTGAGATTCTCTGCTCTACCTAAATCAGATTGTACCATTTGGTGANTTTACTTCAGGTGTCAAAAAGCAACTTCTTTATACTTAACAGTAAACAAAAAGAGGATTACACACCCAACTTCTTGATCTGCTGTTTATGGAAATATTTAACCATAATTGTCTTGAGTGAAAAATAAGATAATGTTCTACTAAGTACTGAAACAGTACACTTTTTCAAATTTTATATATAATTTAATGTGAGATTCTCTGCTCTACCTAAATCAGATTGTACCATTTGGTGAATGCTTACTGCATTGTTATTTTAGATAAACATAACATTTTTTGTCTGTAAATGCTAGACACAAGCTGTATCAATCACTCCTACATTATACCGCCTATGTAGTTACTAAACAAAACTTGGACTTATATACTGATGAACTAACCCAATGTTATGTATATAGGACACTTAGAAAATTACCATCATCATCAACTACCCCTAAAGAATTATTTTAACAGTGTGTTTTTAATATTTGGTAGACTCTATGATCATTTGTAAGCCTTTAAGAGCCTTACAATATAGATCAAAACACAAATGTTACAAGGATGACCAAAGAGTGACCATGTTATTTATCTGAATAATTTTAATTTGATACATCAAAAACAAGAGGAGGTACACAATCCTAAGAACAACATTGTAAATAATGAAAATGTCAAGGGAAGTGATAAGGATGGTGGCAATATACTGTAACAGAGAGACATTCCAGAACCTACTAGCAAAATAATAACGATGTAAACTTAAGCATGGCGATTATTTGCTATCATCCCCATTAATACATCCACTTGATTTGTAATGATAGGCACATTACTTGCATGATTAGATTAGCCTTTAGCTAGGACAAAAATATCTTCTTTTTGTATGTATTTAGCCCTAAAATACAAATATATTTACAACTTCACTGGAGATCAGTGGTTACCTAAGTGAACAACACTGGACATGTTCTTGTAGTTATGTTTAGTCTACATAGCATTTATGCTGACATGTCACAGTATTAAAATTTGCCAACATTTTTCAAGTATTTTACAATTACAAACTAAAAAGATTACATGCTGACATTAAAATAGCAATTTTGTTGATTCCTGTATCAATATAGTAATCTAGATAAGTAGTGGAACATTACATGGGTGTAAACATACCCCCGTTATTTTGAATAATCATTTTTCCCTTGGTTTTTACAAGTTAAAGTAAAACAGCTTTAAACTGTTTAAGTTTGAGCCAAAACCAGAATGAGAAGAATTTTAAATATTTTCTTGGCATCCAAAAATTGGCAAGGCTCCAGACAAGGCTTTTCACAGCTGCAGTACTCATAGAATTTTAAATATTTTTTCTTGCACTAAAATGCTCAACAGAACACTTTTCCCCTCTTGATGTGCATATTGTAAAGATAAAGATATATATAAAATTATTACCATATGATAGCTTGAATATTCTTATATTATTGAGCACTGTCAATAGCTAATAATAACTTTGATACTGGTATATATATATATATATATATAATGTTTACTGTTTGGTGAGGACAGAGATCCAGGTAAGCCTCTTATTGGCAGTTTTAGTGTTTATGTCATTGCCAAAGCTGAATGACTCTTTTACCTGGCTATTTTGAGCAGGAACTGGTAACACCTGTAGTTGTCAGTTTCCATTCTGTGTGTTTATCTATTCCACTGAACCAGTGAAATAGAATTATCCCAGTGAATGTATTTTAATGTAATGTATTTTACCATGTTTTATTTAAAAGGAAATATACCCACCAAAACTGACAGAATTTGCTTATGTTACTGATGGTGCTTGTACTGAAGACGAGATAGTGAAACAAGAAATTTTGCTCCTTCAGGTAAATGTTATCTTTGATTCTTTTGACATAATGTGGTCAAATTGTAGAAGATATAATTGACTAAGAGGTATTGTTCTGCCCACCCTTTTTTGGTTTTTGCATTGACGAGTTAACCAGGATGTATATTTAATGGGACCCCCTCTTTTTGAAACTTCAGGGGAAAAATCTGGCTTAATTACCTAGTTTAACCAACATATGTGAGTGATCCCAACTCTGTTGTAATTTTAATAAGATGCATGGTGCTCTACATGTATTTTGGTTACTCTTAGATTAGATTTATTTTTCTCTTTAAGTATTATTTAGTATTTATTTAGAGGAGCCATGGCTTAATGGTTAGTGCAACTGCACAGTAACCAAGAGTTCTGGGTTTGATTCCCCGAACTGTCGAGGAGAATTTGGAAATTTGCAAAGAAAAAAAAAAGCCAAATTCCTCACTGCCAAATCAAAGTCTCTCCGAAGGGCACCGTCTGAGCCCCAATTGCTGGGGGGAAATGACGTGAAAACTGAAAAAAAAAATAGAGTACTTTAATGATGAAGTTTCTACTTTATGCCTTTGTAAAATTTCTGTTTTTGGATCACTTTGATCTTATTTTGGGATTCCACCAGGACTTAAGGAGCCATGGAGGCCCTTTGCAGTCTAGTAATCATGTTCTTATATCTTTTCCAAACAGTAATTCAGCTGGTTCTTTTCTCATTGTTGGGTTAGTTTGGAACAATGTGTTTGTGGAGTTAAGCTGCAAGTTTTTGTGTTAAGTAGTGTTGTTTAAAAAGTATGGCATAACATTTAATGACATCTTGAGCTTGGTTAGGAATTTATTCCAATTGTTTTTTTTGTATAATTATATGTAATGGACTAATAAAGTTATAGTCCCAATTCCTGTACTTCGTCTTCTTTATTAAATAAGATGCCAAGCTTTGTCGGTTTCACTTGAGAATGATGATTGTCTCTGGGGTATAATACACAAAGCTAATACAACTTCACTTTATGTTTTCACTAAAAAGTGTTGCTGAAATCACTTTAAGCTTATTCGCAAATTCACATTGTAAATTTTATAACCTTGGCCAATTAACAACCATTACATGCAAGTATGTTTCTCACAAATGTCAAAGAAAATTTGTGTCTAAGACTGGCATTTTAGCCTTTATTACACCAGTAATGAAAAGTCTGATGACATCCATTTGTACGTCCACTTAAGTTGGTACTTACGTCACAACATTTTTCAATGCCTGTGTGTCACAACATCTATGACCTTGTGTCACTTATTTGCAAGATGTTTTCTGATCCTTTCGCTAATCGATTGCCTTTCAGGTTTTTAACCAATGAAAACACCTTGTTGAAAGAATAAAATGAAATGGGCTATCTTGGGCTTTAAGGAATGACTTAGGACAGGTGGTGGTAAAGGTTCTTCATTTATGCCCTTTGCATTCCCCAGGGTGTAGGTTATTGTGTGGGTAATGGTGACGATGAGATTTGTATCATGCAGTTGCATTATTTGCTAACTCGTGTTGGCTGATTTACTAAAATTTGTTCTTGCAGTCTGTTTTTCTACACAGCTCGCAATCACTAAAGCTGAATGTTTGAAAAAACACCTATCAGAGAGTGTCTTATTAAACTTGAAATGCAAAAATAACAGATCATTTTCCAATTTCCTGTTACTACTTTCAGGTGATATTCATCCCCACCCTGGCCCTTCCTATTTTCCATGTTACCTGTGCAATAAATCAGTAAGAAAAGGGCTACCCTGCACCCAATGTCATTTCTGGGTGCACAAAAGATGTGATAAAATCTCAGATGCAGTTTATGAGAAATTCTCCAAGAATCCTAAGAATGAAATGAAATATATTTGTGTATCCTGTAAATGTAAATCAAGAGAAAACCACCTGTTACAATTGCCATATGCTGACTTCTCATTTACACAATCACCCACAGAAAAGTTATATACATCATACACCAATACTAAGGAGCATTTAATGGACCAAAATATATGGGAAAACTTTAATAAAAAAGGTTTGCATTTCCTCCATCTGAATATAAATAGTCTTTCATCAAAAATAGATGAACTTCGTCAAATAGCAATTAGAACCAATGCTGCAGTTATTGGAGTCTCAGAAACTAAGCTAGATGAAACTGTACTAGATGATGAAGTAGGCATTAATGGGTATGAAATAACAAGATCTGATAGGAACAGATATGGTGGAGGAGTAGCTTGCTACACAAGAAAAGATTTGGTGTTCAATGTAAGAAAAGACTTTTCTCCAGACATTGAAAATGTATTTTTTGATATACAACTGCCCAAATCAAAACCAATTCTTGTTGGAATTCTTTACAGGCCTCCAACAGCATCTGGTTTTTTAGATAAACTAACTCTCGCAATCTCCAAAACAGCAAATTTTGATAGCCAAGAGGTCTACATCCTTGGAGATTTAAACATTAATTTGATCAATGAAAGTAAAAAAACATCTAATGGAATTAAAAGGTATAAAGAATTCTGCTCCCACCATGGATTAAAGCAATTAATTACATTACCAACACGTATCACTAATAACTCAACTTCCCTTCTTGACCATATTCTTACCAACTCCTGTCAAAAAGTCTCTCAACATGGGGTTATAGAATTGGGATTATCTGATCACCAACTGATTTATTGCACTAGAAAGACTAAGCACACCAAGATACATAAACATACCTTTATCAAGATCCGTACTTTCAAGAATTACACAAAGCAACTTTTCCTAGACAAACTAAGTGAAATCAAGTTCCCCAACTACTTAGAATTCAATAATGTTAATACAGCCTATTCACAATTTATAGAGCTTATTACAAACACTATAAATGAGCTAGCCCCTGAGAAAGAAATTCGGATAAAAAAGGACTCGCGGGAGTGGATGGACCAAGAAGTTCTTGAGGGAATTAGAACTCGTGATAGGCTTCTAACTAAATTTAGGATATCCAAAATGCACTCTGATTACACAAACTTCAAGAAAGCCCGAAACCTTGTGCAAAGTTTAATAAAAAAAAAGAAAAAGTCCTTTATCATTGAAAAACTTAATGAGAATATAGGAAAACCTAAAAAATTATGGAATTGTTTAAAATCTCTGGGACTCCCAACAGGAAAAGGATCATCTTCTAAAATTTGTCTGAGCAACAAAGGTAAGGCATGCTTTGACGATAAAACCAATGCTGAAATTTTTAGAGATTTCTTTACAAATGTAGCCCCCGATCTCACTAAAAAACTGCCATCGATGCCTCATAACCTAGACAATGTGCGAATGTACTACAGACACCTTAACCTTCCTAAACCATTCTCACTTGAACTGACCTCTTCTGAAAATGTTTTAAAGCTCTTAGAGAAGATTAACCCTAAAAAAGCAAGAGGACTAGATAATATTGATGGAAAATTTCTCAGAGATGGTGCAACTGCTTTAGCAAAGCCAATAACCCAACTATGCAATCTCTCAATCCTGCTATCCACATTTCCTGATGCCTGTAAACATGCAAAACTAACACCAATTTTTAAAAAAGGATCAAAAAGTGATCCCAAAAATTATAGGCCTATTTCTCTGCTTCCACAGCTCTCTAAAATTGTTGAAAAGATTATTCATGGCCAAGTACAAAAGTACCTTGATGATAACAATATATTATATAAATACCAATCTGGCTTTCGTCCATACCACTCAACAGACACTTGCTTATCCTATCTGAGTGATAGGATTCAACAGGGATTTGAAAATGATATGCTTACAGGCATGGTTCTGATTGACCTCCAAAAAGCATTTGACACCATTGACCATAAAATCTTACTGGATAAAATGGCATGCCTTGGCTTTAGTGGCTCTACAATTTTGTGGTTTAAATCTTACCTTCAGGACCGATTATTCACAGTCAACATTGGGAAGGAATTTTCAAACCCCAGTAATGTTATATATGGGGTACCTCAAGGGTCAATTCTTGGTCCACTACTATTCCTACTATATGTAAATGACATGGCTCAGGCTATTGACTGCGAACTACTTCTTTATGCAGATGACTCCTGCTTAATTGTCAGACACCACAATATTGACCACATAGAGTCAAACTTAAATAAAAACTTGGAATCACTGTGCAATTGGTTTGTGGAAAACAAATTAAATATTCATTTTGGTGAGGATAAAACCAAATCCATTCTTTTCAGACGAAAAAAATCCAAAAATATTAAAAGTCTTAGCATTAGGAGGGGTGATATAGAAATTAAACAACACTCAGAAGTCACATACCTTGGATGTGTTCTAGATGAAAATCTTTCTGGGGAATCAATGGGAACTAAAATACTTGGAAAAATAAATAATAGACTGAAATTTCTGTATAGAAAACAAAGCTTTCTAGATAACTTCCTTCGCAGATTGCTCCTCAATGCCCTCATTCAGCCACTTTTTGATTATGCATGCTCCTCATGGTACCCCATGTTGAATAAGAGACTGATAAAAAAAATGCAGTCTGCACAAAACAAATGCATTCGCTTTTATCTGAATTTAAAAAACACAGCCCATGTTGGTGCTACTGAATTTAAAGAGATAAATTGGCTCCCCACAAAGCACAGAGTAAATCAAAATATTAGTGTAAAGATATTGAAATTTTTTAAAGGAACTGCTCCAGTTTATTATGATAAAATATTCCACCCAGTCAACCAGAGTTGTGTTACACGAAGGTCAAAGTTTAAATTACATATCCCATCTCATAAAAGCAACACAGGCCAAAAATGCCTATCTTACCTAGGGCCAAAAATATGGAATAACCTATCATCTGAATTAAAATCTACTAACAATGTCAACACTTTTAAACACCAGACCAAAGAATACTATTTTCAAAATATACAGAAAGAAGAAGACAGTATATATATCTACTACTGACAACTCATGTTTTCACTCTCATAAAGAGCCAGGTATTCTAAAAGGACATCTCATTTTAAAACATTTATATTTTAAAATTTTATCTCCCTTTTTTTTCAATTAAAAAAATCACCTCTTAAGGGACCATTATGGAAATAAGGTCGGTTTGACCTTTTAATGTTATCCCTGCCACTTCAATTAGGGGTGACCTGTAATTATTTTTATTTTAACTCAAATTGTAATATTTTTATGCAACATTCTTTTTAGTATTAATTTATACAAAAGTTTGTAAATTAACTTTAAATTGTAATTTATTGACTTTCTAGGCCTTTCTTTTTTCTTTTTTTTTTAAACATTTGTAAACATTTTTCATTTTATGTTTGTGGCAAATAAAAACTTACTTACTTACTTACTTACACATTAACAGTAACATTACAAATACCTAACAATTATTTTGACATTTAAGAGTATTTTCCTTTTTTCTAGGCATTAAAATGGGAGCTTACTCCAGTAACTCCAAACACTTGGTTAATAGCTTATTTGCAAATTGCCCAAAGGAATAACTCAAAAACTAGAACAGGGTGTATGGAATTTAATTTCCCACAGTTTAATGTGGATAATTTACTTCAAGTTGCACAGGTAAGTGGAACATTCAAACAACAATGAAAAAAATTTACGCATTTTTGTGCAGTTCTTAGCCATTTAGAAATGTATATAGTGGGGTTATGGCCAAAAGTATAACCAGGAAATCAATATTCTTGCTACCCTTGCAAGTTTGCCTTTACTTTTGCCTTCCATTTTTTGTGTTTGAGGATATTGGATGTTATACCTTAGCGTCACCTAGAGACCATCGTAAAAGTGTTTGCTACTTTAGACTGGATTCGCTGGTCATTTAAAGGTGTCAGGATGGCCTAGCGGTTTGAGCCCCCACGGTCGAGGTTGTTAGACCTTTCTCTTGAGGTTTTTGAAGAGCCGTGGCATAATGATTAGTGCAATTGCACCGTAACCAAGAGGTTCCTGGTTCGATTCATCGAGCGATCGAAAAAATAATTGGAACTTTACAAAAGAAAAAGCCATTGGTTGGCGTCTGGAAGGGCATCCCGCCAAGAAATTCCTCACTCCCAAAACAAAAGCACTTCGAAGATCACCGTCGGAGCCTCAATTACTGGGGGGAAATGAAGTTAAAAAAAAACAAAAAAATACACTGGTCTTTCAAAGGATGTTCCATTTCAGCCAGTACAGACAGGTGGCCAGACTGTAAAGGTTGTGTTTACTGTACATTTTCTTCAAGACATGTACTCCATTCTTATATGATAAGCGGGCCATCTGTCTTCTTTCTTATATACGACTTTTGTCTTTGTTAGCCCAGAACACTTTAAAGTATTCCGCCCACTTTTTCGTTATTTTTTTTCCTTTATAAGAACATTTTTACCTTTGGCCTTCCATTGCTAGGACATATTAGCTTTTGCTTTTTTTTAATTTTATTTCTTTTCACTGATAATTCGACATGTTAAACCTCGTTTCATTTATCTCTAGCTTCTGTTCGAAGATTTTTACCGTTCTTTATTACGAGGCTTTCTGCGCTCTTTTATTAACATAATAATGTCTGGGGTAATCCATTTCTTTTTGCACCCTTTTAGAATAACTTTAATATTTCCCCGACAGATATACCCTTTATGGCTTTCCATTACGCTTTGATCTTGCTTGTTTATTCCTAGTGTTCATATATTTCTTGTACTTTGCATTTGGATTTTGGTTACTGTCCCAGGCGTGTGAACTTTAAGATGATATCACTTATCACAAAACACGCTAATGTCATAGGAGAAGTAGAAAGTGTGAAAAAGAAATAATTGCAATGACGTAAAGAAGCAGTTGTGCATAGAAGCACGTCACAATTGTAAGAGATTTGTAGTGGCCCTTACCTGACCTACATTCTAACAATGGTGTGATTTTCATTTTGTGCGTAGCCTCCAATTGGCTAATGATATCTTAAACTTGCTTAATGAAATCTTTCTTGTTGTTTCAGTTAATAGACTTGGCTCTTCTCGATGACAAATGCTTGCAATTCTCACACAGCATTTTAGCAGCATCAAGTTTGTATCATATGGTGCCATGCAAAGTAACAGAAATCACCGGTATGTTTAGTTCCTTCCATTTTTTCCCGTCATTTTTTCAATGTATTTTTTGTGTGGGTTGCATGGGTTCTTGCAACAACTGACGGATTGGGGGTATCGCTTTGTAACAGGTAGGTAATGACAGTAGTTTGATGTATCAGGGACATAGATAATTGTATTTTATTTAGATTTTTATCGGTTTATCAATACAATGAAAAAAAGGTTGAAATAAATGTTTTTTCCACGTTATTTTGTACGATATGTATCCAATTTTACCGTTACCTCGATCCAGATTTTTAGAATATTTTTTCGGCATTTTTAGAGTACCCCATCCAGATTTTTAACCGAAAGCGGTTAAGCTAAACGATTATAAGCTAATATTGTAAAGCTGTGCAAGTAAAATACTGCAGGCCTCATTTTATAGTTTTCTTTTACCTAAATCTCATTCCGTCGACCTTCCCCAACAGGAAGTTTTTCGCTAGGTTATCATGACACGTTATGTCTTAACCGCAGCGCAGTTCCCTATTTTGTACTACACTGACCAATTATCTCTTTAGAACTTCCCTTCAACTTTAAACAACAGGGCAAACTTGCATTACATGTGCGCACAGTCAAGCATATATGTATCATTTTGCTAACTGGCCACATTTCAAAAAACCAGAACTTATACCATCTTACCAAGAGGTTCAATTCTTATCAACGACATATGCCATGGTCTAACCTTCCTATAACTACTTAGTAATTAGTGTTCCAAATATGTTAATCAAAAATCATTTCAGGATATGTAAATACCCTGTGGCAGTAAAGTGCATATTGAAATCATTGTTGTTAAAACTCATTGGAAACAAAGTCCCCGAAAAGTTGAATGCGAAAGGTGCTAATTTTTATCGACGTGTTAAACAGTTTTGCTGGCAGAATGTTGGTACCACCAATAGAATATCGACTAGATTATATACAGCAAATTCGCTTTCCAAAAAAAACCTTTTCTTATTTCGAATTTGTTGTTGTCATTTGGACACACTAATATAGGGCAAGGTATGAGACTATACACTGGGCCTTTTTTTTTCTCATTTTAGGTTTAAGTCTGATAATGGGCTGGCGCAAAAATTTTAATTTTACAACAGTTTAACCCTTTTCTTTATCAAATGTAAAAGCGAGTACACTTTGTCTCTTAAAGAGAAGTGGAAAATTGCTACGTCACAGTCGTCATTTAAAGCTACTGCTCCAAGTGATGTTAGTACAGAAAGAAAAATAACAACAATACACTTGAATGTTTGGCGTGATTCACTGTTTATCCGTGTAATGAATCATACCGAAGAACCGTGTTTACCATATATTTTTTATTGCATGTATTAAAGTGTAAAAGTGAAACTTGAAATCAGGTTTAATTAGGTAAACGGTAAATAATTGAGTTGCTTTACTGATTTTGCCAGCTTTCTTATTCTTATTCTTTTTCTTCTTCCTCTTCTTCTTCCTCTTCCACTTCTTCCTTTTCTTCCTCTGCATTGTCGGATTTTCCCTGCAAATTGTTGTGAATATAGATGAATATACCCAACCGATCTCAGATGAAAGTGAAGTAAGAAAACGTGGGGGTTAGCAGCTTACTGAAAAAGATCAAGCCAATTTGGTTTTTGTCTAAACACTTAAACAATTTTGCTAATGCTTACTGATAGTGCTGAAGCGGAAAAAAAGGTTCTTCTCCCCAAGAGGCTTCATCAGTTTCTGACTGGAATTTAATGGTTTCAGGCTGGGATAATCGGACAAGTTTTCATAATCAATGTTTTTATTTTATTTTTCAAAATCACTTCTTGGGGTTATTCAGTTGTTTAGGGATTTTGAATTTTGTATTTTAAGTAAAATATTTCCGGTTTATCCACACTTTACTATGTTGTTGAATAGCAGTGAGTATTATATTTTTAAACCTCTTGCCTTTAGGACACACTTGGGACCATCTTTATCCATGTATTCAATGGTTAGCACCATTCGCACAAGTTGTAAAAGAGCAGAAAGTACCACAACTTAAAAAATTCGATAAGGTAATACTGCTACCTAGTTGCATTTTTTACACCATGTTTTAGTGGTTTAAGTATCTATTTTGTCTGTTTTCTCTCGTATAGCTAAACTGTTACTTTTCACTGTTAGTCTAATTTAGTCCAAGCTAGTCCCACTCAATTCACCTCTTCGTCGAGTACCGGTAAGAAGTTATTGGTTCCATATTTGATATGTTCAATGCTTTTAACAGGTTCATAATCAATAAATATTTTGCACAGGTGTTTTATTCTATTCGTCCAGCTTAAAGACTGACAACTGCTTTAGGTGAATGACCTAAATGTATAATAATATATAATATATGAGGAGCCGTGGCTTGATGATTAGTGCAGTTGCACCATAACCAATGAGTTCCGGGTTCGATTCCCGAGCGGGAGAGTAGAATTTGGAACTTTACAAAAGAAAAAGCTATTGGTTGGCATCAGGAAGGGCATACGGCGAAGAAATTCCTTACTGCCAAAACAAAGCCCCTCTGAAGGGCGCCGTCTGAGCCCCAATTGTTTGGGGAATACGACGTTAAAACTATATATATTAGTATTATTGGAAGTTTAGCAGGAGGCTCATGATTATACGACTTGGTAAGATGTCACTGACCGACTGTACATTAAGTTCCTGAACAGCTTAGGTTGTAACAGTATGACAGCATTGGAACTCGACCTAAAAAAGATACATCGTTTTTGTTTGGGAGCCTTTTCAAAAGGATTGTGAGAACTAAATCATTAATTCACGTAAGCTTTGTCACTTTTATTTAATTTTGTAGCTTCTTGCGTTTTCAATGTTTTTAAATGCTTTCATTTATTTACCAGGTGTCACCTGAAGATTTACATAATATTCAAGTTCATTCGAATGGATTAGCCCTCCTTGATGAAGTTAGTAAACGTTTTAGTAATATGGGACCAGTTATCAATACTTCTGTACTCAACCGCAGTAGCCCTGTGCAATGTCAAGGACTATTAACACCACCAAGCAGTACGAAGAAAGACGATGGCTAATCAATAGAGAAAGCATGTTCAAACTCAACATCTAGGATACGAATTACCATTCTGCGGCGCCGATGTCTAGAAAATTTTAACTCACGAATGATTAGTAGACCCTTTTCTATCATATGATTAATTTCTAACAAAGTTCGACTGTAAATTTCCTTTTTGAAAATTCTATCACTGGTTTTTTGGTAACTTTCACTTCCAATGTAACGGTCTTGGAATATATAGTGTTGTATTTCCTCGTTTGAACTGCTTTGAGTTTGCAGTCACTACGATGGGTAAATAGTTAGGGTCTGCATCACACGCTACCTCATTGACGTTTCTTTCCCCCAAGGTGAATCTTGGCAGAGAAGAGTTTTTAATAGTGTGAAGAATTACATCATAGCACCAATAATTTACGCCATGTTCCATGATGTTATATTCACAATTCAACTTTAAAATTTCTACACCTTTAGTTATATAGCTATCCAGCACTTTTGTACAGGTTAAGTTTATTGTAAAATCATACATTGTATACAATTAGGTTATAAGATATGAAATTTAGAAAATGAAATGAGACCTCCTGTATTGTTTAGTTTCTTCTCGCCCCCACATATTTGAATTCCGTTTAAAGAATATTGTGAAACTAATTTTCTTCTACGTGCTTTTATCCACCATATGATAGGAATGTATTTAAGTCAAGGGCAGCTTTTATATCTTGTGTTAATTTTTTTTTCTAATTTCCTACACTCTGGGCCAATGTATGGGTAGTATGGGTATTTAAAAAGTGGTTAATACCAAACCACGGAAAGAAAGCCTTTGACAAATGTATTTTATATGTAAATCTGTGTGTAATGTCCACCTTTGTCAATTCGAATGCGCAATGCTTCACTGTAATATTCTTCGTTTTCGTCATTGACCAAACTTAAATGCCTCGGCTTCTATCTGTGCACATTATATATAGTCACGAGCTTAGCTTTGACTATTCATAACATGTCACTTAAACTAACATTGCCAGTTTGTGATTACTTTTATTAAAGAGCTTTTCTTTTCAAATATTTGGGAGTCAACGTAGTAACTTGCTCTTTGGGGGGGTTCACTTCATTGAATTTTAAAGTGATTCACTGTTTTATCTAATTTCCACCTTTACCATTTTGCGACACCATTCACTACAGTGACTTAGAAAGAACTAAAGCACGCAGTTGGATATTATTATTATTATTATTATTATTATTATTATTATTATTATTATTATTATTATAGAATTATCGCACACTGATAAGATGTCATTTCATTCAGCGGTAATGTCTCCTTGATATTGGTGACAGCAAGTCTCCTCAATTTTCAAGGACTTTTCTCAGGATTCGTGCGGATTGCAAGATTACAATCTTCTGCATCTCTTTAATTCTGGTCTCAATTACCAGCTCTTCTACTCTTCTTTT
>RDPX01000422.1:371366-394123 GCA_003991215.1 Morbakka virulenta
GTCATCGTACTGATTTCTTCTCTGCATCATTTTGATTATCTCACAATTTGTTTAAGATATGATGGTTTTGTCTTTAAAGAAGCAGACGTTGTAAACTGTTTCTAGTTCTTCTCTTTGTTCTTGTATGAACAACGATACGATTACATGGAAAAAGCAACATTTTAGTGTGTTCTTGGATTTGAACTTCAAGTATTAAATAAACTAATTTAGGGAACAACGTTATGGAGCATTTATTTACTACGAGTTGTCTTAGCCGTCGTTCAAACATAGTTGCTTGTACAATATTGTTTGAAACTCCATGTATTCGTTGGGAGAAAATCGAAGTTTACAAATAAGCTAGTATCATGGCTTTTAACTCAGACTGTTACAACAGAAATGTTCTCTTTGCTTTCAAAAAAATCTTCTTGTACAATGTGTCTGAGTAGTGGAAGGTATTTCATCAGGCCAGCACGCACTTGCTCATCTCCGAGCAACACAATCACAATCTATCTTTGGGATGCAAGCCAGCTCGTTTCAAAGTAATTAGTACTTAGACCGTCCTTAGTTAAAATATTCGATCAAAAATATGCATGTTTCTGCTTTCCTTTTCGCACTTGTTGGAATTCAGCGTATAGAAGAGTTTTACTCGTTGTAGTAAAGGTTTTGCAAAACACAATGGATCCAAGACCCTTATTCTGGACTTTGCAAGGTAGACAGATCGTTATAAATTTGAGGTAGACGGTGGGGCAATTGAGTCTGTGTATTTAGAACAAATTAAACAAATCAATACTATCTCGCAGGGCAGTTTGAAATCATAAATTTTCTCACAAATAAGCTGGCTTTTAGAGGTACTGATACGATGATAGTCACCTTGCAGTCAGATCTATTTTTAACCTTGGTAGAGTATACTTTGGGTACAGACAAAAAGTATGATTGGATTAGCAAGACAATGCCAGATAAGGCACAATACGCATCGTCTTAATTTGAAAATGAAGTTAATAGCATGATGCCACAAATAGTAAAGGCAAAGAACCTGCAACAGGTAGATTCTAACACTGGACTCTTCATTATTAAGTGTGACGAGAGCAGAGACGCAACTAAAATTGAGTTCCTTTCTGGTGTTATACTATTTGTTGACAAGAAAGATATACCTACCGAAAATCGTCTGCTGCTCTATGAGTTTGAAAAGTTTAATGCACAATTCATTTCTGGCAAAATTATAATGGTGATGCAGGATTTAAATTTAAGATTGAAGTTAGCATAGTGCTATGATGGAGCGTCAGTTATGTCTGGCAAGCACTTTGGGGTCCAGAAAAGAATTGCGGATGCAATGAAAAGAGCCGTACCCCTAGATCCATTATTTTAACGACCAGCTCCACCTTGTAGTTGTAAAAATGGACGGTGGGGTCCACGAACAATTGAAGATTTTGCAAACCGTTTATGTTCAAATGATTGAAAAAGGATTCTATGAATACTTTGCGGAAGTTTTACCAACTGACTGAGCTGAACACGTTTAGGGACGAACAAGGAATGCATCAGCTGTTTGAAAACTTCCATCTGGGTCCACGTTTTTGAAAAAACTCTTCTTGAAGGCAGCACTCTGTATTTCTTGATAAATTGAATGAAAAAGGACACGTGAATGATGAGAAGAGGCACATTGCACACTACCCCATGCAAAAAATAATGAAGATGTCCAAATCTTTAAGCGAGGTCTATTTTCATATAACAAAAGGTGAGTACAGCTTTAAACAAATAATGGAAGACTTACTTACCTTACCAGATCGGGCGGGTAGCCCGGGACTATAGTCCTTTCGATAGCTGATTAAACAGATGTGCACGCCAACATTACATCTGTGCCCGTAACTTCCATAAAAGCTCCTTTTGCCTCAACCATTGACGATAATTCGTTCTTCTGCTTGACGCACTGCAGCTGTCAAAACATCGGTTTGTAGACGATTGCCAGTTGCATATACGATTTCCTGCTGCCAAAATCTTTGCCGTTATCCAGGGCAGGGCAGCTTTCAGGTACTATGCCTTGCTGAAGGGCAACCTGGGATTTTGTGCGGGACTGCTAATTTCTATAGTCGCAGCTAATCTTCATATCTGAAGGCCGTTCCACAAACGTAGCACAAAGCAATGTATGCACCTTCGGAAAAGGCTTTTTACATTCCCTTCCTTGGAACCATTCAAGAAATTCGTCAATATTGCTTCGTCTCTTGTCACAACCAAGGTGCTTTTCCACTAAACCCCTAGTATCTCTATTTCGTGACGTAGAAGTCATTGGTCAAAATTTGCCTATTCGTGCAAGCAGTTTATCATTTTTTAAAATTATTCAGGGTTTTATTGGCCTCACTCACACAGAGAACCAGTCACAATGAACTTGACTTTTGTTGTCTGACTTTAAGACACCAAGAACGTCATATTTAAGAAGACTTACAAAAATAAAGCTGGTTTAAGTTACAGCCTTCTTCAACATCACAGTTGGCATTGGAAGGTGAGAGAATCGACTATTAACGAAGAAATCCAATTTAGCATTGATGTATGTGTAGCTTTCACTAACAGCCTTTACAGCTGCGAAATGGTCACTCCATCTATGCTCCAACAAGGGGACTTTTGCCCCGGAGCTAGATTTGTTGTGTACGACTCGCACCTTTGGTTTGAAAAAATAAAGTCGTTTAATACCTGCCACAAGTAAAAAAAATTCTCTTACAATGTCTACCTTCTCGCAGAGATGAACTAAATGACTTCCAGGTCATCGTTGGTGTAGCGGGTGCTCATGAAAAATTATTTTTTAATTTGAACGACTTATTGACAAAGCGATGTATCAGTCGCATGACCATTTTTCACAAAAAGGCATATTTAAGACTATTGACTTTATAAGAAATTTTCCTCGCAAATTTTTTGTTTCACGAGTACAGTGTTTTGCACGCTTGGACACTACCGGCGTATGTTAATGCTTGTGCGTTTGTACGCACCCCTCATACTACAAAGACTGTGCACTTTTCAAGGATTATGGAAATTAAAAGAATGCTCTCATAATTCAAATAATGAAAAAGGCTTCGTATTAATAACTTTGTGTATTTAGCTTAGCCCCCTTGAATTTTCTATTCTGGCTACGGGGTCGGGTGTATATTCACAACCTTCTAGCTGCCATAGTGAAACTGAATATGAAGTAGAATTGTATGGAAACATCAGCATAAAGATAGCACATTAGCTTTCCTAAAGACAGAAAACTCAGAGAGGAATTCAGACTGACTCTAAACAACACATTTCTACTGCTACAGAAATTGCAAAAAAAAGGGAGGATTCAGACCTGCAGAGAGAGCTACAGACAGTGAAAGAAAAGCTTACATAAATCGGTTTCTTAATTAACCTGCAGAAGGAACTGATGTTATCCGAAACCTTACGGATGGCTGGAGAGAAGACCAAGAAAGGACGCAATGAACAATATCGGACAAGAGCACCCAAACAAAAGCGTAAGAGGAGAAGCGGGGGCTAACAGAGAGGTGAAGAAGAATATCAAGGCAGACAAATCATACTATATTAATCATCATCGTCGTGTCTCAGCAGGACATTAGAACTGGTTATGCCAATAGGTTGCTACAACGATGGCATCATCTGTGGGTTTGGAGAAATCAGGTGGAGAGCACATAGCTGGAGCATCAGGGCAGGACATTTAGTGTGACAATGTCTGTTGTGTTCCGCATGAGCATACATCGTTATCAGTTATCTTCCATCGCTTTCTCAAGCTCTTGCAGCGGCCAACACAAACCTTCAGCCTGTTTAGTAAGCGTCATAGCAACCATTTCTGTCCTTTGCCTTTAGTCATGCATTCTGAGGGAACAATACCTCTTCTTATATTTATCCTTCTGACGAAACTGTGACCAACCACCCTACCGTTCTACCTCTCTATTAGTAGTAGACATGTCTGTAGGATGGATAAAGCTCTTTCGTGATGTTAGCCGATTTCTAGTCTCTACATGGCCATATACAGGATGACGTTCATCGATACTCTGTATAACACGCTCCCTGTCTGTTTCTGCCTTTTTTTCGATAAGGGGGTGC
Organism: Morbakka virulenta; assembly: GCA_003991215.1. NCBI lineage: Eukaryota > Metazoa > Cnidaria > Cubozoa > Carybdeida > Carukiidae > Morbakka > Morbakka virulenta. Next base: position 375,411 of record RDPX01000422.1, read on the forward strand.
TATGCTACTTAGTGCATAGAGATAGGGAACTGGTGTTGGCTTTAAACAGCCCATTATGATTCTTCAAGTTTCATTTAACACTGAGTCAATATTTGTATAATACGAGCGGCCCCATGTGAAACAGACATATTCTGCAACTGAGAAGCATAGGGTAATGGCACTACTTCTGAGAGTTTTGTAATCAGCACCCCATCTGGACGTAGCAAGCTTACGTAGGATGTTATAATGAGTAGCTACTTTGGCCTTCAGGTTTACTGTGTGCTTTTTGAATGTCAGTGTACGGTCTACCGTTGCTTCCAGATACACTGGCTCAAACTGATGTTCCAAATGTGTTCCATTCGAAGTTATGTTAAGGACCCGCTTTGCAGCATGGTTTGTAAATGGAATCTGAAAATCTGTGTACTTGATGGATTTTGTTTCAGGTGGTTTGGTCCATAATAGAATGATAGTTGGATTAGCCCACTGCATAGAGTCTTTCAATTTCTGTGCAGTTGGTTTATTGGGTAACAATACAGACCTCATCAGCTTAAATGAAAAGGCAGCAGCCGCGTGGAATAGGTAGGTCATCAGTATAAATATTGGATAGGAAGGGAGCCAGAACGCTTCCTTGTCGAACTCCATTCATTTAATTTCACCACTTACTGCTGCGCTTGCCGTCTAACTGAACATAAAGCCGTCTGTTGATGAGGAGTGACTGCATGATTTTTGTCAAATCTGGGCTCCTAGAGACATTGAAGAATTTGTGAAAGAGTCTACGATTGTTTATACTATCATAAACCGCAGAAAAAATCCACGAATGCTGTTCCTGTAGAATCCAGAAGATCTGTACCAAGACGGGCAACGTCAGCATCTTCGAGTTCAAAAAGTTTGTTGATTTTTGAAAAATCCTTAAGAGTTCCTTTACGAAACACTAAGTAAACATAATTCTTTGGATCTTGAAACATGCTGGAAAGTTACCGGGCAGTGTAGCAATTCTCCTGACTTGAAACATACCACCAGTGAATCCCATTGATCTATTTTTTTTATGCAAGCATACCTACTCATCTACCTTGCAGCGTTCAGCTGGTGAAGCTTTTCTGGTATCTCGTTAGTGATTGTTTTGTGGAGCTCTCTGTACTCATTGAGTTTTGTGCTGTGCTAGAACCAGTTGTAAGATTCCCTCACCATAAATTCAATATGTACTGGCATGACGTCTGCTGCTTTGCCAGCTGCCAGGTGTAATCTGTGGCACACACACACTTAATCAGTACAACCTCTGGAACCAAGCTTTTAAAATATGTGAATACACTGTGGTGTATATCTACCATCGTGCTACACCCATCAACACCAATACCAAGAAGTTTATCCAGGCTCAATCCAGATTCTTCAAGGGCACTTTTTATAGCAGCTCCTATGACATCTGATGTTGCAGAAGCGCCAAGGTTTATCATCATAAAAATTTTGTCCCTTTGGTACACTGTAATAACGTACACAGTCTACCAGCATCTTTTTCTGACTAACATTGGTGGATTCATCAACAGTCAGGCTAAAGAAGCTATCGCCAATGTCTTCGATCAGTTCTTCGAACAGGCAGGGAGAAATAAGGTTAACAATGAGTCCGGTACACTTAGTGCGGTGCATTCTCAGGTTAGCTGCGATTGTTGAATCTGGGAATATTGTCGGTAAGAGTAGCATAAGGTGATCAACAGAGTTTGAAGCTGTATGTTTTGCAATACAAACTGCCGTCCGGTTTTCCGCAATTTTTCTCGACTCTAGTATTGCGGGCCTGAATGCTTGGTCAATTGGTCTGATCATTGACAATTTTTCGTTTTCTGTCACCTTACTTTTATGCTTTGCAGTAGATGCATGCTTTCGCAAGTCGTTCCTGTGCGTTTTTAGCTCAGTTTTACAAAGCTTGCACGATGCTTTGCTTTTGTCACTTTCAACTGGGACAAGCCACCCTAAGATTAGGAAGGAAACATTTTATCTTACGTTAATTCAATGCAGTCTTGTCATTAATTTTTACCTAATGTACTTTTGCAAGAAAATGAATACTGGAGCTTCTTGATAGTTAAGAAATTCACAGCACTGGCTTGTAGAGACAAAGGCTCGTAGAAGAACACGTCTTTTTTATAAGAAACCTAGCTTAGAGCCTAGTAGTAAAATTTTCTTAATTTTTGGTCAAATATTAGTTCTAAATATTTCTTAAAAGTTTCCTAATTTAGTAACTAAAATTGCAATCAAAAGGAAAGCAAAGAATTAACTGTAGCAAAATAATTTCCACATCGTTATTTTCGGATAATTCTATATTGTCTTTGCTATGGTGCTCAAAAAGATACGGTTTTGATTTAGCTTCAGGTTGTTCCGAGAGAGTGAAAGCTGGCACAGACATTTCTAATGTTTCTTAACTTTCTCCTTGTAGCTCTAAAAGTTTCTTAAATTTTAGGCTGTCTAGTAGTAGGTTTCTTATAAACCGGTTTCTTATAAAAAAACGTGTACCCTGTTTACGTAATACAAAATAACGAACGTTTGAATACTTTATTTCTTCTAGGTTTGGCAACTTAAAATTCCCGAGAAAAATCCCATCAACCTAAAAATATCCCGAGATCTGGCAACCCTGCTTTCCTCCAGCTTGTTGGAATGTGACCTGTGGTCAAGCATTCATTGTAAAGCACTTGGGGCCACATTCTTGTTGCTCGGCCAAGATGTTGCAACATTTCGGTCAGAATATCATCAATTCCAGCAGCCTGTCCCGTTTTCAGTGTAAAGAGAGCAGTTTCAAGCTCGTCTTCAGTGAAAGAACCTATTTGGTCTTCTAAGNCCGGTTTCTTATAAAAAAACGTGTACCCTGTTTACGTTAGTATTGTGTCCCTTTCTGAATACTGAAGCAATTAAATATCCAAATCTATAAGAAAACTTTTTAGCAACTTTGCATTTGAAATTCAGACAAAATAACGAATGTTTGAATACTTTATTTCTTCTAGGTTTGGCAACTTAAAAATCCCGAGAAAAATCCCATCAACCTAAAAATATCCCGAGATCTGGCAACCCTGCTTTCCTCCAGCTTGTTGGAATGTGACCTGTGGTCAAGCATTCATTGTACAGCACTTGGGGCCACATTCTTGTTGCTTGGCCAAGATGTTGCAACATTTCGGTCAGAATATCATCAATTCCAGCAGCCTGTCCCGTTTTCAGTGTAAAGAGAGCAGTTTCAAGCTCGTCTTCAGTGAAAGAACCTATTTGGTCTTCTAAGGAAGGCATTTCAAAGGGAGTTACTAAAGGGAATTCGTCAGTATTGTATCGTCCTTGTTTGCTTTGAGGAGTTGTGCTGTGACTTCATTGGCTGTTACCTTTGGAGGAAATGGAGGGGTTGTGGAATCAGCGCTAAGTTTCTTGATGTTTTACCTTGCTTTCTTACTGTGTGGGTAAAGTCAGTGTTCTCTGCCATCTTCCAAACGTGGTTTCCTAACTCAATGGTTGCATCAGAGAATGGATCTTTTTGGAAGTCAGCTACATATTGAGCTGTTGTTGTGCCAGACATGCCAGGGATGTACTTACAACGACGCCCGCGAGAGATGTTTGTCTTACAACTCTATTTATAGCCTGAATAAAAGCATTGTAGTTCTAATTTGATGCCGGGAGGTCTTTTATAGGAATATCAATTTTTTCTTCCATACTTTCCAAGTCAGCCTTCTTCAGGTTAAACCTTCAACGAAAGGGGTTGCGCTGAGTTCTGAGGTGGGAGTGAAATGACATGATTATTGGGCGATGTTGTGTACGCGGAATATGTTCACACGCGTTATTTTTACATTGGATTGAAATCTGCCGGCTGGCAACTCCGATGTTGGGATTGCAGCCTCGTTTCCACCGACGTCTGTAGAAGCAATGTGCTTGTTTAGCATCGTGTGTTAGGCTAAAGTTCTGATTTTAAGCCTATCATTCAACCAACTTACCATCTTCATTGGTGTTGTTGTATCCTCATGATGCACTGTGGGAGCTGAAGTCCCCAATATTTACTTGATGTTTCTGGCGCACACATTCCAGAAGTGGTTGGCAATGGAAAGGAATCGCTGGGGTTTATACACTGAGGTCACTGTTAGTTCCTGGAATGCAACAGTGACTTGTTTTATATCACTGGTGTTTTCTGTGTGAACAGCATCGATGTTCATGTTTGGTTGGCAAAACAGGGTCCCTATATGTTTTGGATCTCTCGTTACGGCAACTAGTTTTTTACCCTCTTTGTGAAGACGTCGGCCATCAAGACTTCGCTGTGTTTCTTGAATGCGTACTGTACCATAGTCTTTGGTAATATTAGCAAGAATTACTGAGTTGGCATCTGAGTATCCCTCAATGTTGATGGACAGGATGCGAAGACAGCTCATACATGTTCATGCTGAGTGTTTGACATAATCGGTTCACTGTCGAAACAGATTAGCAGGCGACGCCGCGTGCAGGCTTGTGTCTTGTCTTCCATACCGTATTAAAAGTCTGGCGTTTGATGCGGAGCAACCAGTAGTAAGTGGGAACATAAAACAGCTCTAATAGATCACTCATGGCATCACCCAGTCAGCATAGACCTTCCCATTAACTTTAATAAACCCACAAGGAAGGGATTGAGAAAAGAAATTTGGCAACTTAAAATAAAAAAAACAATGGAGCCAAATGGTATTCCAGTAGAACCACTTAAGACTGACCTGCAAAATTTGGTGGACATGCTGTCTCCTTTTTTGAAAAGTTCAGAAATGTAAAGAAGATACTATTAGGACGGGAAGCGGGCTACCGTGTCAAGATCTAAGAAAGGTTAATTTAGCAACTGCTCCAACTACTCCCCATTCCAGGAATGGTGTTCAACAGAATCCTCTTCAATAGAATGGTAGATGCAGTAGACCAATAGCTACAAGATATACAAGCAGGTTTCCATCAGAATAGATCATGTACAAATCGGATTATTAGTCTTTGCATTATATTTACACTATTACTGGAATAAAATCACTACTCTGTGCAAACCCTTCACATTATAAGAAAGAGTTTGATGGTGTGGATCAACTGCACTATGGCATACCAACCACAATGGTCAGCCTGATCAAGTATTCCTAAGAAGAAATGTCCTGTAAAGTCATATATGCCGGCTGGATATTGGCAACCTCTTCGTGGTCCAGCCTGCAAGTACCAATCTAACTTTGGAAAACTAATATCAATACCTGAACAACAGAGACAAACTAGACAATCATGAACCATCTGGTCCAGCTATCCTTCAATTAAATGTAGAAGGCCTTACACGACCAAAATGTGAAGTCATTCAAAAAATCGCTATGGACAATTCAATTTCTGTTATTCTTCTGCACGAAACACATGCCACCAATGACAACAAAATCAAGATACATGGCTTTTCTCTCATTGGTTCAATCAAACACTCTAAGCATGATATTGCCACTCTTATACGTAACGACATTCCTTCTGTTGAAATTGGCCGCAGTAATGTTGATAGTGCAATTGAATGGCTAAACATCTCGATCAATGGAGAAATTACAATAACAAACTACTACAAACCACCTAATTCTCCGTTTGAACCGCCACCCCATTATGATCACCCAGCAATATACCCCGGTGAATTCAACTCTCATCATACAACTTGGGGCTATTCTAGAAATAATCCGGATGGGGATGCTCTTTATGATTGATCCAGCACATTCGATATTAAGTTGCTTTTCGATCATAATCAACCAAAGACGTTTCATTCTGGTGCATGGGACACCTACACGAATCCAGATATTACTTTCTTTACACAGGATGTCAACAGCTCTCTGCCTCATCCTGTACACACTGTTTTGGGTAACTTTCCAAAATCTCAGCATCGACCTACAATCATCCATCACCCAGTTTTGATCGAATACACGCCAACATCGTCACTACCTACATGTAATTTCAACAAAGCCGACTGGGATAGATTTAAGAATGCAACTAGAAATATGTGTGACGATCTTCCATCTTTAGAATCTGATTTAAATTTGTGTTACACAGCATTCCAGAAGAAACTCTTGAAAATAGCTAAAGATACAATTCCAAGAGGTTTTCGAAAGAACTACATTCCTAAATGGGATACCAAATGCAATGAGCTTGCTTTTCAGCATGAAAAAGCTCAGTCTCTTGAGGAAAAGTTGTCTTCAGCTAACCGTCTTATCCATCATCTTAATTCTAAACGGAAAGGACAATGGACTGCCACTGTTGAGGGCATCAATATGAAACGATCCAGTCGAAAAGCATGGTCAACTATTAACAAACTCACTGGCCGAAAAAAAACGTCACCCCAAATCCGAATTTGATTAGTCCAAATGCAATTATTTCATGTCTTTAAGCAAGGAGAAGTACAAAAACCCTAATCGCCAATTTACAATTTGTCATTAAATCACTAAAAGCCGGTAAAGCCCCAGGCGCAGACAACCTACACCCTGAGTTCTTTCTTCATATCCATGAGAACTGCATTCAATGGCTACGATCTTTCTTCAATGTCTGTCTGCATACAACCAAAGTACCCAAAATATGGTAACTTGCAAAAGTGGTTGCCGTGCTTAAACCCAAGAAACCACCAAATGCTGCTAGTAGTTACAGACCAGTAAGTCTGCTTTGTGTTTCCTCTAAGCGTTACCAAAGATTTCTTTACAATCGTACACAACCAATCACTGAAACGATCTTATCCAAGGAACAAGCAGGTTTCTGGCCAGGTCGATCTTCCCAGGACCATGTTGTATTACTTACAGAGGATATTGAATATGCTTTTGACAAGAAACTTAAGGCAGGAGTTGTATTTGTTGACCTTTCTGCAGCCTATGACCCTGTGTGGCACCGTGGGCTTACATTGAAATTGTTGAGAACAATACCATGCAAGGAAATGGTTCGTCTCATTATGACCATGATATCACAGCGACGGTTTCATGTACATGTGGGTGCAAAGAAATCACGCTGCCGAAACCTAACTAATGGTGCACCACAAGGTTCAGTCATTGCTCCACTTCTATTCAACCTGTACACACATGATATACCCACAACTATCAGTACAAAATACATACATGCTGACGATATAGCCCTTAAGACTTGTCTTAAGAAGTTTGATGTAGTTAAAAGAACATTATCATGAGATATGGATATCATCAGCAAATACTACAAAAATTGGAGACTCAAACTGAATATCACCAAAACTGTTTCCAGGATGTTTCATCGTCCTAATCGAAGAGCTGATAATGAACTCAATGTCTCAATATCTGGTATGTGGTTACCTTTTGAGAAAAATCCCAAGTACCTTGGTGTCACACTAGACCGTACTCTCTCTCTCATACAAACATCATTTGATTGAAGTCTCTTCTAAAGTTACCAAGCGATGTAACCTACTAAGGCGTATTGCTGGCAATCAGTGGGGTGCTGATTTCTCGACTTTGAGATCATCTGCTTTGGCCTTGTGTTACTCTGCTGCTGAATATTGTTCTCCTGTTTGGAGCCAAAGCCATCAATGCAATAAAGTTGATGTTGCACTTAATGAATGCTTGAGACTAGTGAGTGGTTGTATAAAATCGACTTCAACTGATGTTCTTCCTATTCTTTGTGGTATTGAGCCTGCCGACTTAAGAAGAGATAAAAATATATTGAATTTATATAATCGTGTGCTATCAGAGGAAAGGCACATTCTTGAAAAATTGGTTGAATATCCACTTACAAACAATAGGTTGAAGAGCAGAGTTCCACTTTCGAATCGCATGCACCTTTTAGCTTCCACCATAAACGATACAGCATCTGTCAAATCTTGGGCTGCTAATGTGTGGAAACAGCGATGGAGTAATACAGACAACCAGCTTTCCCAATTTATTCCTGAACCTACGGTGAAACCTCCAGGACATGACCTGAAGCGTNTACAAAAATTGGAGACTCAAACTGAATATCACCAAAACTGTTTCCAGGATGTTTCATCGTCCTAATCGAAGAGCTGATAATGAACTCAATGTCTCAATATCTGGTATGTGGTTACCTTTTGAGAAAAATCCCAAGTACCTTGGTGTCACACTAGACCGTACTCTCTCTCTCATACAAACATCATTTGATTGAAGTCTCTTCTAAAGTTACCAAGCGATGTAACCTACTAAGGCGTATTGCTGGCAATCAGTGGGGTGCTGATTTCTCGACTTTGAGATCATCTGCTTTGGCCTTGTGTTACTCTGCTGCTGAATATTGTTCTCCTGTTTGGAGCCAAAGCCATCAATGCAATAAAGTTGATGTTGCACTTAATGAATGCTTGAGAGTAGTGAGTGGTTGTATTAAATCGACTTCAACTGATGTTCTTTCTATTCTTTGTGGTACTGAACCTGCCGACTTAAGGAGAGATAAAAATATATTGAATTTATATAATTATGTGCTATCAGAAGAAGGGCACATTCTTGAAAAATTGGTTGCATATCCACTTACAAACAATAGATTTAAGAGTAGAGTTCCACTTTCGAATCGCATGCACCTTTTAGCTTCCACCATAAACGATACAGCATCTGTCAAATCTTGTGCTGCTGATGTGTGGAAACAGCAATGGAGTAATACAGACAACCAGCCTTCCCAATTTATTCCTAAACCTACGGTGAAACCTCCAGGACATGACCTGAAGCGTGAACAATGGGTGTTCTTAAATCGATTACGATCTGGATATGGGCGATATGCTGATTTCATGCATAGAATTGGTCTAAGGGACAATCCATTTTGTCGTTGTGGTGAAATTCAATCCCATCAACAGTATTGATTTGCCAAATAATAGGTATTCGAGGTGATATCAAAACTGTTGATGAGGACTTCCGTTTGTGGCTCAGTGACAATGTCTTAGATATTTAGCATTTTTGTTGTTGTTGATCATACGCATATATATATATATGCTGGCTAACTGACTGACAGTAACCAGGTGAGGGCAGGAACCAGACAGGGGTGCTAGCTGTCATCTTGTCTCTTTTTACTGTAAATTGAATGGGTAAAGAATATGGCAGAAAATGGCATGTAATGGGTACTTTAGTCATAGTCACAACACAGCTTGACATGACATGATCTGGTCTTTCTATCCTACACACATCAAAAGATACTAGACAAAACAAAATCTTTAGCAACCACATCATCACAGATCACAGACTCACCATCAAAAAAAGCAATGCTAAGACCCTAAAGATTAACTTGAAGAGCTCAGGTCTTGTCACATTGAAGAGAGTTGAAGGAGTTGACTTAATATCACTGTGCACCAAGGCCTCATTGACGCATATGACAACCCAAGGATCGGCAAAGTAAGGATCAGAAAAACAAGGATTGTCAAGGGAAGAACAGTAATTCTGTAACACCGGGAGATCTGAAGCTTAAAGGGCGCATAGGTCTATACAAAGATTATGTAAAGTCAGTTTTATGGTAAGGAGCTGCGACTTAAAGAACAACCACTACAACTATCAGACGTGTACAGCCATTTGTAAACAGTTCCCTTAAAAAGATTTTCCAGAGCAACTAGCCCCAAGACTATCAGTAACAGTCACTTGTAGCAGAGAATTTACTAGCTCCCAACTGAAGACGAGCTGAAGGGAAGAAGATAATAAAGTCTGACGATGGGAGAAGTATCTCTCGAAACGTAGCTCAGAAAAAGCTTAGGACTCATGACATGATAAAGCTCTTACATCTAAATATAATGGTGGTGTGTTAGGTTTCTCGTTAGTCACAGCAATCCTGGGAGTTGGGCCTAAATCCAGAGGCCTCTTGCTGCATATTGAAGTTGGATTTAAAACGTTTCTTGTCTTGCAACTAAGCTAAGCACAAATAAACTGCACATGACCAACAGGGTAAAGTAGCAATGTGCAACTGGTTTAACAAGAAGAAGGAAGTAAAGGAGGATTGAAGAGATAATGTGTTGTTTAATGACGAGGCTCGCATCCATCTTGATGGATATGTCAGTTCCAATTACTGCGTATTCTTGAAAGCTCAACCATCACAGAAACTCTTGCAATTGACATTCCACGCCTCAAACAAAATTTACTCAAATATTAGATTGCTTGGTGTGCAATGAATAAAAAACCCCTTGGGGTTTTCAGTATGAGAATGGAAAGAGAGTTCCAGTAAACAAATCACGGCCTCTTTCGCATGTTTTATGCATCTATCAGCCCGAATTGTTAGGAATTGTTATCCATCAGCAATACGTTATGGAAGATGCCGCTACTCCTCATACTGCAGGTCCATAATGGGATCGTTTGACACAAAAGTTTAGTAACAGAATAATTTATTGAAGGACGGGCATTCCGGAAGGGCCAGTTCTATAGGCCAAAAACCTTTTGATTTCTTTCTTTGAGGATTCCCAAAGGAAAATATTTATCCTCATAAATTAAGAACACCTCGGGGTCTGAAGGCAGCGATCAACAGATTTATCAGAGCAATTTCAGTCGACATACGGAAATTAGAAACTTTGCCGAAAGGTTCAATGCATGTCTGCAACAGCGCTGTGCACCTGAAGCAAACACTGCAAAATTCCAAAGAATGCAGCATTGGTGACTTAATGAAAAATAGTCAGAACGTTTACAAACTGAGATGAAATAAAATAGGAAGATCACAGGAAAAATTTGCATTAAGACACCTAACCGATATCATTATCACTATCACTTTTAGCGCTCTTTAATATATAAGTCAGTTATTTCCCTTGTAACAGTAATTCAGACTATTTAGGAAGCCTTGGAATTTAAAGCATATTACTTTACTTAGATTGATACTTCTTGATGCTAAAAGATTTCATATTTTATTCCAATTTCAAATGATGTCTTTTATTTGTGTTCTGACTCACTTCCGGTTGAGATTGCTCGAAAGGAGTGCAGAGTATGAACCCTTTATGACAAAGAGTATTTTGTGGACGGGTGTAGTTACTCAGATCATCAGCAAACCCACCGTCATCATCATTGCAGAAGCTTTAAGTACAGCATTTGGGTCGCTGTTTTTTTGTAGATTCATTTAGAATTCGTTTTTAGGTCTTTCACACTAGACTTTGAAGACATTTAGTGCAGAGAGTTACTTTTTTCTTTGTATTTTTTAACATTTTGAATTTAATGAGATTTTTTCAATTCCAACGTTATCTCTGAAAGCATGTACAAAAAGTAGTATTTTTTATCAGTATGCCAATTATAACGAAGAAAAAATTGCGCGCAGTACTTCCAGGGACATGGCTTGGGTACGAACCGTAAGCCTTTTCCATGGTATTTTGTTGAATTAACCACTCGGGTACCACCCCACAATAAAATAGAGTATATTAAGACGCCCTATACCTACTTCATCACATCAGCTTTTGCATACAGTAATATATGATCTAACTATAAGCTGAAAAGGTTAGGGGTTGCATTTTAACCTGTATCAGCATCAGCAGGCTGAAAAAAGGGGTTTCTAACACCCTCCTCCCAATTAACAATTTAGGACTTTTTTTGTTCTGTAGACGCGTTTGGTAACTCCATTCAATTTAGTCAACTCGTTCTTTGGAATATGGTAAACTTGCCATTGTCAGAATAAGCGAAAATCATTTGTCAGTTTACTCTTTTCTTTTCTTGGCGCTGTCAAAGGAGACCTTGAAATTGTTCTGTCTTCTACTTCTATCAAGAAGACCTAGGCCCATTTCCAAGTGCAGCTAATACTGAAAAATAGAGCATTTCTACGTAGGCAAAGATAACTAAAGGGGGTTTTTTCGTTTTGAGGATAATTAGAGAGAAAGAGAGAGAGCGCGCTCTTAAAAGAAAATCAAGATGTCCACCTCTATTTCGTTGACATTTAAAGGCCTTTGACCTTATCAAGCACGAAAATCTAACGCTTTAGCTGTCCTATCTTGAAATTGTTGACAAGGATTTACAAATTGTACATTTGCTCTACTGCAATCAAATAATGGCACTCTGTCACTGCTGGAAGGTAGAGATGTCGTCAATTTAACTTTTTATAAATTGGTAACCAGATTAAGGACGGTAACCAAATTGTGCTTTGCAGATGGTTTCAAAAGCTTGGCAGGCAAAGACGAAGAGCTTGTAAGACTAGTAAATAGCCTTGATAAGACCTCTAAGGCCTACAGCAGCATGCAGATCAATGCAGAGAAGATAAAACTTATGACCAACAACACCAACGGTATCAGCACTGACATCAGAATTGATGGAGAAAAGCTTAAAACCATTAACAGCTTCAAGTACCTCAGCGCAATAATCTCTGATGAAGGATTCAAACCTGAAACACTCTCCAGGATCGCACAGAGCATGGCAGTACTCAAAAAATTTCAGGAACTCATGTGGAATGACAGGAAAATTGAAGACGCATCCAAGATCATAATGATGTGCTCACTGGTCATTTCAATCTTTTTGTATGCTTGTAAATCATGGACCTTGACAGCAGACAGTGAGAAAAGGATACAAGCAACAGAAATGAGATGCTTTCGAACACTCCTCAGTATCTCCTACAAAGACGATGTCACCAATGAAAAAGAGAAAAGGACGAGAAGGCATACTATCGGACCTTACAAAGAACTCCTGATCACAGTAAAAAACGCAAACGAAAGTGGTACGGACATGTAACAAGACCACATGAACTTGCAAAGGCATTCCTACAAGGCACGGATCAAGGGCGAAGAAAGAGAGAACGACAGGAGGAGAGATGGGAGGACAACATCCCAGAGTAGAAACATTGTACATTGGATGAAGCCCTGACAAAAGCAAGAGACGAAGAAGATTGGAAAGGCGTGGTTCCAAGGTCATTTAATCCAGAATACGGGATAGGTGAAGGTGAAAATGAACCAGATTGAGAAGGTATGAGCTGACTTTCATAAAAATGATGTTTCCTCGAAAGATTAACATTCATCACAAATTTGACAACAATGAATATATTCTATCCATGAATAGTAGCTGAGGATACCTTTTCTTTCCCCGATAGAATCGAACAAAATATCTCTCATTATTCTGGTATAACAATTTTCTTTCCAAGCTTCAGTCAAAACGTATGAGGATATTTTACTACATCCTCACACAGCCTTTGCTGCTAGCTTTTAAAGTTGGGTTTTTTATATCAGTGAAGATGTGGTGGGTTTAATTTTTGGATACCTCTGACAGTTTTATCAGCACTAAGCTAATTATATGATTAGGGTTTTCAGCTTGCTTAGAACGTGATTCCTGGGAAACCATCATTCTCTCAGTGAGTCAGAAGAATTCTGACCATAGAGAGGACTAATTTCCCCGAATCCACGCTCTCACTTTGCTTTGTCCGGATCAATAAAGAAAGCTCCACAGTGTGGAACCATTTTCTATTAGAAGCTAGTTTTCTTAAGCTGCTTATTATTGCTATTAATTTAATTTTTTGTGCGCTTGAGCTGTATTTTAGATATACTATATTCTTTTTTTGTTTTGTTCAGCAACAGAGAGACAGTCGGGATTAAGGTGTGTCATAAAATCCTTTTTTAGTCCAAAGGATTTCTTTTCCTCACCATCTTCTGATAGTTGATCACTGTCTCTAACGTTTAATAAAGCCAAAGTTTATTTGGGTTCAAGTGTGATGCTCTTGGTCTACTGGGATCGTTGTGGTCCTTTGGAATGTCTACTCCGACAAATTTGTTCTGAAATAGCACACAAATTGTAGGTCAGTACTTTTACTATCACTCTTTCATACATTATTGGCTAATGCATTGGAGACAACCATTTTGATTTTGAAGTCAAGTTTTAGAGCGTACGCACCATGTTTCCGCAATATTTCCGTAAGACGTTTGGTATCGAATTCCTCAAGCGATCGTCTATAGGTTTTTGTCAAACCATTTGTACCATGAAACAATTGTCAAACTTTCTTTTCTGCACAATTTTCACGGCTAGATTCGTTTTGGTTCTAACTTCTGACACAGCAGGCTACTTCGACCAGGAATTTTCTCCCTCTCCACACAATTATTGGTTGATACCTTGACGAGGCCCGGTACAAAGATGGCCTCTCAAAACCAGCGAATTTTTCACGTGTGATGCTCAGAGGCACTTTTTCCTTCTCCTTTACTGATGCAAGAGGCTGTTTGATCTTTTAGCGAGGACTCATTAACGCACCGATATACCGATGCAATCTTGTTTCCTAAGATTTAATAGTATAATTGTACATGCAGTTGATTGTAAGTCTTGCTGCTCTTATCCATCTGAGCTCTTGTTTGATCAAAGTATACTCACATTTTTAAAAGTTAAACGAGTATTACATCCTAGCCATGTGAAAACTTTAAATATGCAATTTAATACATAGCTACAGTTCAAGGTGTAAGGTGTTATCCGTTACCTTAATACCTACTGATCTGGTTCAGTTCAAGGTGTAAGGTGTTATCCGTTACCTTAATACCTACTGATCTGGTTATTGATCTCCCCCTCACAAAATGTAGCTTTTTCCCAATCTCATTTTACTCAATCCCAATCTCTAACCAACTTCTCCTTACGGTCCTTTTTCCACACGTAGGTTGGTTTGGCCCCTGTCAGAGTTCTCGACACAAAGCAGAATCTCTAGGCATTAAACTGGCTGAAATATGGCCATGTACTTTCTTATAGTAGGCTACTAAATATCTGGCCTCCCAAAGAATCACTATCTTGTCGCGATTGGGAGGCTTGCGTGCTTTGTTGATCCTGAGAGCTATGCTGGCTGGAGCCCTGTGCTCCTGGTAGGGCCACCCACGCCAGACATGTCGAAGGGGAGAAGCTAGACTAAATGTGATCCCTAGTCTTCTAGGTTGGGGGTTTTGTTTGGCAACCCACTCATTTTTAAAAAAGCCATGTTACAGAAACTTCAAATATCATTACTCAAGAATATCAGAAAGCAGCGGAGATCGCCGACAATGGCATTTTAACGAGGTTGGGACAAAGCCTTCGGGAACCTCAGCGTCCGATGAGATCTTTTGCTAACTCAAAAAAAACCCATTGACATCAGACATTGGAATGTAAGATATATGTACAGGAGTGGAGCAGCAGCATAGAACGCACGGGGGATGGATAGTTACAGATTGGACATCTTTGGAATCACGTGTTAAGGAGGGAGCCGTCAGACGTCTGTGCTGTTGCCCTCGGGTAGACACCAGAGGGAAGAAGGAGAAGAGGTCGGCAGAAAACAACGTGGTGCAGAATGCTTGAGACGGAGCGCAACAAAGCACGCTGGAGCACGTGGAACTCAACAGGCAGTGCAGCTGTAGACCGATTCAAGTTGAGGTGTGATGTCGGAGCCTTATGTGCCTCCTGACACGGAGAGAATTAAGGTTAAATTTAAGATACTAAATATCTGGGATATAGTTTAAACTTCAGATATATTTCTGTTGAATACTATTATATATTAAAAACAGATATGAACACTACTAAACAGGCAATCACTTCTTCGTACCTGTATATTAAAATTTTAATCATGTGACCTGAGTACATGACAAATAACATCACATATCACTCAGAATAAAATAAATATGGCGGCAGTAGTACTAGTGGTAGTAGTCGTAGTAGAAAAGAAAAGAGAGCTGGAGAGAGAGAGAGCTTGGAGGGGGTCAGAAAATTGAATATAGACAAAGGGGATTATTGCAGAAGCGTAACTCCCGTATACCACAGTTCTTCCCATATGAATAAAAAATTGACTTGTGAAAATAATCAAAACATTGTCCAGTAAATTACGTCACACTAGTCATTTAGTAATTTGCATCACTGCGATATCTGTCAAGCTTTTTGCAATTTAGTTTTGGGCTATTTCTATCAGGTATTCACTTGTCTTTGTTCACATTCGCTGCTTCTGACTCGACAATATCAGTAGAGGGACTTGTGATGTTTGAGATAAGTCGAGCTGTTTCTGAATCATATTCCGAGTTAACCTGATCTCTATGGTCACTGTCGCTTGTGACTAGTTTAATTTCTACATGTGTAACATGTGTTTGATCATATTTGGTACGGACGTTGAAAATCTGCGGTTTTTGAGGTGTGACCTTAACAATGTTGATGTCTCTTTCTTTGAGTTTTTCGAGTGGTGTCTCTTCACGTGCGCTTTGCTTCGGATATACACATTACCCTGCTGATTACGAAACGTGACACTGTAATTTTTCGACTGGTGCCTCTTCACGTGCGCTTTGCTTTGGATGTACACATTGCCCTATTGATTACGAAATGTGACACTTCTGGCAAATAATTTATCAACAGTGTAACATTCATTTTGGTACTAATTAGTAAGTCTGCTTTCTTGTTTTCTTTTTTAAAGTTTTCCAACAAAATTGGGCCTCCTGTACTAATGTCACTGAATCAGGCACAAAGCTTTGATGCATGATTTCTTTGGATAATAATGGGATAAGTTGTTTTGCTGATATTTATATATATACATAAAGTAAAACACGAAAAATAAGGACTGTGATTGCTATATATATATAATATATATATACATATATGCAATTGGTATTCCGTTATGAACACTGTAATTCCCTTTTCACCCTTTCTTGTACTCCTTACTCCTTTTCGTACCTTTCTTACCAAACCCCTGGTGAGCACAGTTTGCTCGTCAGTCAGGGAAGTTCGACATCTTTCGCCACAGAACTCTGTCGGAATATATCTGCTGCTCGTTGACCTCGTCGAGGAAAGTCTCTTTCTCATGCAGGTAGTCATCTATATATTGGTGCCACCTTTTGCGAGGTCTGCCTGTAGGTCTCACAGCGTCTATAGTGTATCGCATGGCCTGTCATGATACATGGTCAGACTCTCTTCTCATCACATGGCCATACCATTTGAGTTGCATATATTTGCTTCTGTCAGATATTATTGGTATTTCCAGATCCTTACAGAGATCTTCGTTACGTTTCCTGTCTCTACGAGTTACTCCACGGATAAGACGTACCACGCGCATGTCTGCTGCTATTATTCTCGACATGTTTCTCTTTGTAATGGTCCATGTTTCTGCACCGAATAGAAGTATAGGTCGCAGGATTCCAGTGTGTATAATTTTCTTGGCCTTTTTAGGTACATCCTTATCCTTTAGTAANAGGGAAGTTCGACATCTTTCGCCACAGAACTCTGTCGGAATATATCTGCTGCTCGTTGACCTCGTCGAGGAAAGTCTCTTTCTCATGCAGGTAGTCATCTATATATTGGTGCCACCTTTTGCGAGGTCTGCCTGTAGGTCTCACAGCGTCTATAGTGTATCGCATGGCCTGTCATGATACATGGTCAGACTCTCTTCTCATCACATGGCCATACCATTTGAGTTGCATATATTTGATTCTGTCAGATATAATTGGTATTTCCAGATCCTTACAGAGATCTTCGTTACGTTTCCTGTCTCTACGAGTTACTCCACGGATAAGACGTACCACGCGCATGTCTGCTGCTATTATTCTCGACATGTTTCTCTTTGTAATGGTCCATGTTTCTGCACCGAATAGAAGTATAGGTCGCAGGATTCCAGTGTGTATAATTTTCTTGGCCTTTTTAGGTACATCCTTATCCTTTAGTAAGCGGTAGAGGCATCCAACGTTCTGTGAGAACTGGCTAAGTCTTTTTGTGATTTCTATGTCTATCAAACCATTCTCTCCCACCGTACTCCCAAGGTAATTGAAAGTCGTTACTTGGTTTAGCACAACATCAGACAGTACTATCCTGCAGTTGATTGGTGAGCGACTTAGTACCATCACCTCAGTCTACCATCATTGAGTTTTAGCCCATATTTCGAGAAAGTGTTATCCCATTTCAACATGATAGTTTGTAGATCTTCTTCGCTTTGAGCCAGTTGCGCGATGCCATCCGCAGATGCTAAAACGTTCATGTCTGGTTGGTTCTCAGCTACCTCTTTGATTACAATGTCAAGATACAATATGAAGAGAAGGGGTGAGAGAACGCTGCCCTGTCTGACTTTTGATGTTGTGTCGAACCACAGTTCTTCATCACTTCCGGTGGCTACCCTGTTTTGGTTATGCTCATATAGGCTGGTGATAGCTCTGAGCAGATGTGTTGGTAGACCATACTGTCCCATGGCTTCCCAAAGAGCTTCTCTAGGTACTCTATCAAATTCTTTCTCGAGGTCCAAGAATGCAATGAAGAGTGGTCTATTGAATTCCCAGTGTTTATCCATGATTCGTCTGAGGGTAAAAATCATATCGGCAGTGCTTCTTCCTTGCCGGAACCCATGTTGCCATGGTCCAAGCTTGTCTTCCACAATCAACCTGACTCTTCTTTTCAGAAACGTCTCGTATAACTTAGTCACATGGTTTAACAACGACACTCCTCTGTAGTTCTCACATTTCTACTTGTCACCTTTGTTTTTGTATATTGAACAAATTATGGCCTGTCCCCATTCGGCTGGGACCTTCCCGCTATTATAAGCCAGTTTGAAGATTTTAGTGAGGCATGCAGTTGTTAGTGGTGTTCCCCATTTGTAAAGTTCATTGGTTAGTAGGTCTGTCCCAGAGGCTTTGCCATTCTTGGCTGATTGTAGTGCTTCCTCAACCTCTATTTCCTCAATGGTGTTTCTAATTACTTCATGTGCTACTTCAGTGGTGTACCATTCTGTTCTGCCATGAAGTACTTGCATGTTTCCACTGGGTTTGAGCAGATTGCAGTAATACTTCATCCACGTGGCGTCAATGTCCGCTTGTACTGTCAGTAGTTCATCATTGTCTGGGTCTTTTATATTGTATACCTTTTCATTGTTACCTTTTCTGTATGTCTTTGCTAAGTGGTATATGAGTTTTTTGTTCCCCTGGAGATCTTGTT
>RDPX01000422.1:394182-405236 GCA_003991215.1 Morbakka virulenta
GGACCTTCCCGCTATTATAAGCCAGTTTGAAGATTTTAGTGAGGCATGCAGTTGTTAGTGGTGTTCCCCATTTGTAAAGTTCATTGGTTAGTAGGTCTGTCCCAGAGGCTTTGCCATTCTTGGCTGATTGTAGTGCTTCCTCAACCTCTATTTCCTCAATGGTGTTTCTAATTACTTCATGTGCTACTTCAGTGGTGTACCATTCTGTTCTGCCATGAAGTACTTGCATGTTTCCACTGGGTTTGAGCAGATTGCAGTAATACTTCATCCACGTGGCGTCAATGTCCGCTTGTACTGTCAGTAGTTCATCATTGTCTGGGTCTTTTATATTGTATACCTTTTCATTGTTACCTTTTCTGTATGTCTTTGCTAAGTGGTATATGAGTTTTTTGTTCCCCTGGACATCTTGTTCGATATCCGAACAGAGATTCTCCGAGGCTTCACGCTTTGCTTCTCTTTTGATCGAAATACATCTGTTCCTGGCAACAGTGTATTTCTCTCTATGTTCTGGCGTCCGGTGTTTCATCCACTATCTAAATGTCCTGACTTTGGTCTTAACTGCTTCAGCTACTTCTTCATTCCACCATGGTGTTCTTCTCTTTTTGGACAAGCTTCTGTATCTATAACCAATTGAGTTTTGGATAGCCAAATTGATGTTAGTAACAATGTTTATCCATTCTGTTTCTACATCCCCTTGTCCATGTGAGGGTTCTGCTGAAGCATTTTCAAGTGTTTCCAAAAACTTTCTCTGATTCTCCTGGACGCACATCTCTCTATGGTTTATCTGTTTCACTTTGAGTATTGGTCTTACTTTCAATGGCTGTATTCTGGTTTTCAAGATCACAAGATGATGGTATGCATCCATAGATTCTGATGGTATTGGCTTGACATCGTTAACAGTTGTATGAGTTGTTGTTAAGAAAAGGTCTATCATGGTCTTCCTCGTATAAGTTTGTTGTTCACTGTTCCATCCGTACCAGGTGTATTTGTGGCTCTCTTGGTGCTTGAAAGAGGTGTTCATAATTTTCAAGTTGTTATTGCTGCAGAAATCAAGTAGGTTGGTTCTTTCTTCATTTTGTTCACCTATTCCAAAATGTCCCATGCAATGTTCGTATCCCTCTCTATTAGTTCCTACATGCGCATTCATATCCTCCATTACTATAATCTCCTCATCAGCGTTACAACTGTCTATTGTGTCCTGTAATAGTTCATAAAACTGTTCTTTCTCTTTTCTTGGTCTACTTTGCTGTGGAGCGTAAACTTGTATAATTCCCAGTTTCTGTGTGCTTGTTTTGATGCTGATCTTTAATAGTCTGTTGGATATCTGGTCAATTTTTGTGATGTATTTTCCAAGTTGCTCACATACAACAATCGCTACCCCATGTCTTCCTGAAGATTCACCACTTCCTACGAAGATGTAATTATTCTGCAATGTTGCTCGTCTATTTTGTTTCTCCCTGGTTTCTGATAGCCCAACTAGATGCAAGTTCCTTCGTTTCATCATCATAACAACCTCCTCTTTTTTACTATTTATAGTGCCAATGTTAATAATCCCAATACGTAGTTTGTTTCGTTTCCTGGTCATTTTCCTGTGGGTCAGTCCGTTTATTTTTTCCCTTCGAGTATTTGTAGCGATATTTTCTTCACCAGTGGCTTGCTTGGGCTATCCTGGCTGCAACCAGGGCCTTCGTTAGCCGGCGAACCGTTGCCCACTCCACACCACAGGAAGGTGAAGGTTTGCTTTTGTGGAGCTCCATACTCCTACGTCGCATGTCAAATCAGGTACAAAGTAGTATGTTTGAGTGGATTTTTGTTTCACAAACATTCTTCGTATGATCATGGTTGAAAAACAAGAAAATCTCTTTCTTCTGCCAGGTAACGCCATGGCCAACACCCGTTTAGCAATGTGATCCTCTTCCCTCCTCAGCACATGCCCATTCCAACTTTCCTGCGATGTCACATACAAAAAGCGATGCATAACTGTGAAGCTCAAAATTAAAACGTTTCGGAGGTCCGAGACGTTTCTCTGACTCGGTAAACGAGGAAGGTTGGACCCTGTGCAGAGGACACCACCGACAGACAGAGGTGGAGAGCGATAATTAGCTGTGGCGGCCCCTTGAAAGGAAAAGCCGAAAGAAGAAGAAAGAGGTCCGAGACCTTGAGTCGAAGCCAGACCGAGATCCCTTTGTTTGTAGTGCCCAGGCCTGTTAGGGCCACACTCGCGCGTTTTCTCTCTTTTTTTCAAAGAAACATCCATAGTTGATATTCACGTGTTTTTTTGTGTGTGCAATTAACAAAATGGCCGAAGAGGCAATGGAAGTCACCGAACCTGTACAAAAGGCAGCAGAAGAACTAAAACAAGAAAACATTGCTGATATACCGATGGAGGAAAAAAAAGACATAGAGACTAAACAGGAAGAGGAGCAAGAAAATCCAGAGCAAATAGACGAATTTGTCGTTCTCGAAGAAGTAACCGAGAATGCCGAAGATGAACAAAATGGTAAGCAACTCTTTGACGCTGGACAGTTCTGTTTGTACAACCACTATGAATATCTGGTTCCAATTAATACTGTTTTGTCAGATCGTCATGAAGTTAGCGGACATTAGGGGTGCCGAGCGCTGTTGTTTGTACTCATTAAAAGGAGTTTGAATAAGGTGTTAATCGACATGTGATATGATCCAGTTATAATTTTACTGTGCAATTTTTTTAGATACAGAAAGTAAAACGCATTGCCGGGATCACTTCTATCAGTGATTAGTATTTTAGATTACCTCTGCTTCTGTCACTGCCTCAGCCTGTCGCTGGACTTGACCTTAGGATTCAGTAAAACACTGTCTTTTCGCTTCTCGATTGGAAACTTAACCCCATTACTGTAAATCTTGAACCTTGAAAGAAGAAGCTACCAGGAACTAAATTAGCAAATTTTTTTAATTGATAACTTAGTACTCAACATTTAATTCCCTTTTGGTTTATCTGAAAAAAATACACATTTGGAATACCAGTTCTATGAAAAATAAGTGCTTTAAAGTTTCATATCTTTCAAATAAAGCAAAGATAAGATGGGTTAGTTAATGTTCCGAAGGGAATTTCTAAATGTTTGCATGCTCTTTTACACAAATATGTTAAAAAGGGGGTTTTGGTACTAATCATGTAGACTTTTGAAATTGAAATAAATACTGAAGGGAAGTTGTGAGGGCTGCAAGTGCCAGGTTTAAAGGTACCTCTTGCTCCACTAAAATTTAGGAAAAGTCTTTGGTGTCTTAATCACTTTGCTTACAAAATTTTTTTAATTAACTGGCTCATCACACCATTCGGTTTTAAACTATATTTCTCATATCTGTGTAATTCGTCAACCCATCACGGGATGGATATACCTAAGGCGATTACAGGCTAAACCTGCTGTAGAGGAATGCCCTTTACATTAGAACTGACCCACTACAGACCAAACCAAGTGCACAGTGAAAATAAGCAATCTGCATCAACCTAAGAGTTGACATTGTAAACCAATCCAAATTCTGTCACTGCCATTATTTTTTTTCAAATTTGCCATAGTATTTTGGCATTCATGTAGTTTTTCTCTGGTACCAAAGCCCAGAAATGTCTCTCAATGGTTTGTTGTTCCCATTCTGAACTGAACTTTTTTTCCTTTCCTCACAAGTGCTTTGTAAAGTACATTGAGTTTCACAAGTTTTGCTCATTATTTGCTTAATGTTAAGATGGCTTGAACTAATTTAATTCATGCTATTATCATAGCAGTTCAGGCAATTTTCTCTTTACCCCATTACAAGAACCACCTACCTGGACTCCACTCCTGTTTGATTTCCCTTGTATCAGAGATGACACAAAACAACTCTGCAGAATTTATGACCAGATTTTTATAGCACACTGAGCATTACATTGGTTTAGCATTTGGGGCTTGACAGCTGATCTGTGGGCTATGTTAGGGTTTTTTACCCTATTATTACCCCAGTATTATATCAGTTATCCACTTTGTGAGTAGAAGAGATGTAACCTTTTATTTAAAATTATCTTGAAATATCTTCACTACAAAGAAGTGTGGTTTTGCATGCAAAAATGCATTTAAAAAATCATTTGGTGCACCTACTTACTTTTTTTCATGTCATTTGACCACCAAGGCAAACTAGATACTTTAGCAAGCACTAAATGCACAGCCACAAATGGGATTGGTTTTGTATGTGTCCTAACTTAAAACTGTTTTATTCCATTTCAGGGGATGTTGAGGATAAAGAAGGGGATGGAAAGGTATGTTTTGCTTTAAAGAATGTTTGTATTTTTTTGCCATGCAGTATGACATTAAATTAAAATAGTTTCAACAGGGTTTTGCATGTGCATCAGGAACATTTGGTAATTTAACAATTAAAACATTTGGCCTTCTGACTAATAAATAGTCAACGAAGACAATCTTCTTTTTAAATTGATAGTTATTTAAAATACTCATAGAAGATATGTTATTTCTTGTTAATGCTTTAGTTTGAATTTCATTTAGTAGACTTATGTTCTTTACTTTGACCACTGGACCCCAGTTTGACCTGCAAGATAATTTGTTAGGATAAGCAATAACCATTAGTCTGGTTTATTGTGTTTAGTACAAGGTATGGCTGATAAGATCCATAAATCATCCCATTTTAAAAGTAGCATAAAGAAACAATTCATAATTTTGTTTCTTCTATTCATCTTCATAAGCAGTGTCTGAGAGGGTTCTGCAACACAACTTTCTCCATGTTGCTCTGCCTGTTGCTTGTTCCTCTCTCACTCTTTTCATTTGCATGATCTTTTAAATTTTGTCTTGCCATCCAAGCCTATGTTTTCATCTTGATTTTTTTCCCTCATTGGTTCAGTCCTTACATTGTCGATCCATTAATGCATTCTCTTTTCCATATGTGCCCATACCACCCCACCCTGGGTCCCACAACTTTTCTGTAATGGAGACAACTTTAGTCATTGCCCTTATATCTTATTTATATGCCCTTATATCTTATTTATATGCCCATATATCTTTTATATATCTTCATTGGCACAAAATTCCAGAAGTGAAATTACAATGATACACTTAAGCATCAACATTTCAGTGTGCTTAAGAGGATCTTCCCTATGTTTCTAAAATGCCTATGCCTCCTTACACTGAGACTGGTCTAGGTACAATTGTGTAGCCTTTAAGCTTTACTCTCCTGGGGTTCTATAATCACATCCCATTCCCTTGACCTCTCACCACTTACTTCAGGCTGCTTTTCACTCTTTCACTTCTTCACTTACACTTTATCATTCAAAACCTTTATGTGGTAATTATATTTGTGTTGTTGAAAGTGCTTTTACCAATGGTTGGAGGTGTTAAAAAGACATTATCCCCATATTGACCCAGTTACCTTTGTTGCCACTGCTATGTTTTATATTTGTATTCATTTACAGGAAAATGGAAAAGATAGTTTTGGTTCAGAAGTAGCAAAGCACTATAATCAGTTACCTGAAGGAACAAAAGAAGGGAGGAAAGAAAGTAAAATTGTTTATTTGAGAAATTTTAACAACTGGGTGAAAAGTGTTGTTATTAATGAATATTTGGAGAAAGTAAGAAGGTAAGAAAATATGTCATATTATTTTTTCTTTAAAATGGTTAATTTTTGTCTAGTAGTACGGTGTAAGAAATTATTACATTTGCAGGTTTGGCTCCCTTAATTATTATTATTTCAGGATTTTACTTCATGGTGGAAAATACTAAAAATGCAAAAATGCTAGATAAAGTATTTCTCTTTTCATTGGACTTGCCTATTTTATCAAGATTAAGTGTAAGTTTCTACATTGTGAACCTTAGCATTAATTTCTGTCATTGTCTTTCGTGTACAGCAAAAAAATGTAGACTTGATATTGCAATATCAGGGATGCAGTCCATTTTTTGCCCTCTTGATTAAATATCCAGGGTTTGGGGAAATGTTAACTATTTCAGATAGTGAAAATATAAATCTGGGAAAGAACACACATGGCTCCAGACTAGGAGTGCACACCCTGATAGGTAGGGAAGAGAGTAGGTAAAGGTAATATTATACATAATGGTTGCTGCACATTTACAAAATTCAGCATACCAGTTGGTTTAAAATTCTGGTCTTTCTTACTTCATCAAGAATTTCTTATATTGTATATACAGTATCATAACAATCAAGAATTTGCAACTTGGTAAAACTTTAAGTTATGATAAGGAGTAAATGGGCTATGAAGGGTTTTCATGCCCATTAGCAAACACAGGCAGTTCATTTATCTTCGTTTTTAACATGGTTGTAGTACAAAGGTTTAAAATGTTGGTGATACATGACTTTACAGTAAATATTGCTTAGACTTTGGGGACACTGTTGTGTTCTGTTCTTTTTATCGGCTTTTGTTATTATATTGTTTCATTCAGTGTGTCAGCAGATATTTTAACTCACAAAGACTTGTTAGTAATAAGGTTAACTTCAGCTCCAGGAGCACTTTATCAATGTTAACAACCACTGTACTTTTTAACAAATTCTTGGCATTGATTCAAGACTTTAAACAGTTGAAACCAGAATCCACAAAGAAGTGGCTTTCATAAATACTTGTGGACCATCACAGATTTAGTATGAATTGGAACCCAGTCAACATGTTGATACTAATTTTGAAAAGGTGTGCAAAAGAGGGCCTCTTCCATAGTGCTTTTTTATAGCTAATATGTTATATCTGTTACTTAATATATATTTAGTAATGAAATTTTATCCAAACAAATTGTAGGTTGTTTGCCAAGCTGCTAATTCTTCAATAGAGGTTTATTTTCAATTTAATGACAAGCCAATGTAAACTGGCTGGTTGCCATTCCAAAAAGTAGATCAAGTGAACAGTTCCTAATAAGTGAAATACTACATGCTGAAAAATAAATTTAACCAAGTCATGAAGAAAGGTTTAATTTGGTGTGAGGGTCCTTTTTAGCCCAGTGGTAAATAGATACTATCTTCTTTTTTTATCACTACTGGGACAACTGCCAGGACAGAAAAAAGGGTTTACTTGACACTGTTAGCACAGACAGAGTTGTTATCCAAAATTATATTTTAACTAGGCAGTTCATTATTGTCATCACTAGTAGCCAGTCTAGCTGGAAAAAAGGAATTATTTAGAATTATTAAATGTTACCACAGTTTATTCTAGATAAATTACATATTTTTATGGTTATTTTTTTTTTAATTTTGAGCTCATTTTCCAACTTTTGAAATGGGTGGTGTGTGTGTTTAAAGGAAATAGGAAATACAATAGTAAATACATGCACCTTTTTAACATAAATGTTGATTTTTAATTTTTAGGAGAAAAAGGCACTATGATCCAGTCAATGTCCTAGATCTGGCATGTGGTAAGGGTGGGGATCTCATGAAGTGGCAAAAAGGGCGTGTTACACACTTAATTTGTGCTGGTAAGTTGACAGATTTTAATGATGCACTTGAAAACAATATAATTTCTTTACACTCTAATTGACACTAAAAAATTGACTTCAATGTAATAGGCATAAATTCATGATACCTTCTTTCTTTATGACAAGCCATACTAACAACATAATACTTTTTGACCTTATTTTTAAAAGGCTGAACACAATGACCTTGTATCTTCCATTTTTTACTTGAAAACAACAAAACCTGCTTTTTAGATGCTTATAGAAAAGTTTTTGACAGAATAAGCTTGAGGTCACAATGTTATGTTTTCCATACTTGTGAATTGTAAAAGTACTGTTTTTAAATACCAGTGATTATTCTGTCAGGATCTGCTGAGCATGAGATTTTCTGTACTTGTAATTACAGTGTGTATTTTATGCTTGACACTGAATGCATACAAAAGAAGTGAAAACCTTATTGAATTTCAACCCAGGGTTGTAAATTAGTTTGTTTGGGCTGGGTCTATTTTGGATGTGTACTTTAAACAATTATGACTGCACTAGCTTTGTAATTGTTGTTAATTATAATTGTGGACTTTCTGAGTTGAAAAGTTTGAACCCATGAGGACAGTAAGCTTAGTCATTGTCAACTTATCAGATAGTGATACGTATTTCTAGTTACCATATAATGCCTTGTTGGATATTGTGTTGTTTAACCAATAACTAAAGTTTTTTTAACAATACAAGAAATGCTTTTAGAGTTCGGGATTTGTTTCTCAAAACCAAGTGAAAGGTTTTAGGGGTGTAGATAACAATAATAGTAACAACAACACAATAGAAGTTATTTTTATTCACAACACCTTGGTCTGCCAAAGCTTTGCCTGTGAGCCTTTTAAAATCTTGCTCTAAGTTGTGAATGACTAGGAATAAGAAGCCTTGAATACATTAATAAAATGACAAATTATTGTAACTAAAGGATGCTGTATGCACTGCTCTTTACATTTGTAATAACATTGTTACAATGTTGCTGATTAGATTTTGATCAACTCTTAAATGAAAACATGTTTGTTGAATTACAATCTTGATACTGTGGCTCAAACAACTTATCATAAGGGCATATTTTGTTGTTGATGAAGAGCTTTGTGGTCATTTTTAAGACAAAACACCAAACATTTGAATGGTCACATGTATCCTGAGGGTTGGTGATTTTTGCCATTAGAATCCCATTTTACTTAAACAAAAAAATTTAGGCTTAGGGAAATCCAGGATTAGTAAAAAGTGTAAACTAAACCTTTTTTACTTCCAATCTGCAAATGACAAATATTAATCCAAGTAGCATTATATCAAGTGTTACGCCCATTAGTAGCAATGTGTTTTGTTAGCAATTTTACTATGATGGGTGCAACTAATTTTGTTTAGTTGCTAAGCAAGTCTAATGTATGTTCTCATTCTTTTGTAAGAAATTCAAAGCATTATTAATCAATTGCCAAAACATTTTGTTAGTACAACAGAATAGCTAGATTATGAGTTTAAATATTAAAACATAGTTTGTATAGGATAGCCTTGTTTTATATACTCCAAAAGATAATTTGATGCTAAAAACTGATGTTCTTCTGTTCATTTAAACTTAAGTTGCCTGTTTATGACCTGTTATGCCCCATTATATTCATGCACTTACCTATTGTTTGGTTTTGTTGCAAAAGTTAAGTAACCTAGGGATATGATCATTACTGTTGATTTCAATACTCCAGAGGAACAAGGCCTTAGAGCCTTTGTTGCGATGTGTTGTATGGATGTATATAAATTCCATCCCTAACTAGATATCGCCGAAACATCTGTGGACCAGTGCAAGGAGAGATATAACAATTTACGAAGACAACAACATGACAGAAGACACAACAGGGACCAGTTGTTTTCCATAGAGTACATTTCTGCAGATTGCACGAAGGTGAGGCATTAATGGAAGGCAGAAACAACATGAGAAATATAGCCTGTAACAGTAAGCTGCATGAGTTATTCAGAATGAAGTAGCTAAATGGATGAAGAGTCTTCGTGCACTTTCTTCTGCGTCGTACTCAGAATAGCCTGCCCAATAGAATGCATCTGCAATTCCTGTGATTTTGCTTCTTTTTTCTTTTTTTTGTTGTGCATTGTTATTGCAGTGTTATAACATGTGATGGTGTGTTTGGTTTTATTAATAAGCCTACAATTTATTTTTAGCGTTTTAGCAATTTATTTTTGTTTTATGACAAAAGCGTGGCAAGATTGTATGACTGCAGATCAGTATGGTGCATTTATTTCCTGTTTATTGTGGGTCAAAATAGTGATACCTTGATATAATTATATAAAAGTTCTACTTACTAAATTTTGTTTTTAATTTTAAAGGCAATAACTTGTTATATTTCACAATAATTTGTTTATCAATTCATTTCAGGCAAAGATTGACTAGAACTATGTTGGAAACTGCTTGTACATTTTTTAATGGGTCATTTAAAGCTTGTTTGGTTTTATTGACTACCAGTTATGAGCGGTAAATTGGCTAGATACATAAGTATTAATTTAATGTTCTGAATTTTTATAGAACTTGCAGGCTACGGTTCTTAATATCAGCACTCCAAATAAAAACAAAAATAGTAATATAGCATAAGTTGATGTATTGTAATTTGTAAATTTCTTGAGGCTTCTTTTCAAATAGTCATTTGAGTTTTTCATTTTTTATTTTGAACCTTGTACAGTACAAAAGGTGTAGCTGATATTATACAAATCAGTAAAATAGGTTTTTTGTTCCAATTTTTCAAATAACTTATCCCTTAAACCTTAAAATATTATTAAGCATAGTTTGCAGTGGTGTATAAAACATCAATTGTCTTCGTGGGTTTCTGAAAAAGTATAACTGTTGTTTGTTTTTAGGTTCGCCTCAGCCAAAAATACAAGAAAACATCAATACGCTTAGACATGACAAGCTGTCAGTTTGCTTATCACTACTCATTTGAAACTCATGACCAAGCAGATATGATGTTGAAAAATGCATGTGAGAATCTGAGATATGGTGGGTACTTCATTGGTACAACGGTGGATGCCTGCCAACTGGTGTAAGTTTTTAGTTACATTGTTGATAGTTGTGGTTGTAGCATTTTGTGCCATGACTAAATAGTTTGCAGCAATTTAGCAGGATTCTTTTCTTTTTCAAAATTTATTTCTTTTGATTAAAGTTAGTTTAGAGCTTACTTTCTGATTGTGTGTAATGACCAGCAGGCTTAAATTATCAAGATATGATAGAACCAATGCTAAGCTTAAAAGCAGATGGTAGTATATGAAGGGGAAGTGAATTCTGTACTGTAGGTGTAGTATCAGAGTTCAGTTTTTTAGGATGCATATTACTTTAGGTAAAAATGGACTACTGATTCTCAACCTTATTTTAAAGAAAGGGTAGTCTGAATGTGGGAAGTTTGAGAGGTAGATCTGGTGAAGTAGCAGAGTTTCTTGAGCGAAGACACATTGATTTGTGCTGCATCCAAGAAACACGATGGAGAGGGAAATCTGTAAGAATGATAGAAGGGAAAACGGCAAAATACAAGCTGTTTTGGATTGGTAATGGAAAAGGCACAGGTGGTGTAGGTATCTTTGTTGCAGAGAAATGGATAGACAAGGTGATTGATGTCAAACGCATAA